>CM062096.1:7664152-8154626 GCA_031163375.1 Conogethes punctiferalis | reverse complement strand
CTCCAAAACATCTATGTACTCAATATCTATCTTCTATAGAAAATAAAAACGGTCCTTCGAAATTGTATGTACGTCAATAACTTTCAAACAACTGCACCAAATCTGATGGACGTATGGTTTTAGGTATGTATTGTATTGTTAGGAAAAACCTTTTGTGTAATACCAAAATAATTTAATAAAAAACATGCTATAGTAGTACTGCATAATTGACGTTGAAAAATTAAAAAAGGATAAAGTTCACAACAATGCATACCTCTATGATAGCGGACAACTATACGCTGATAATGATGAGAATGTAGCGGGGGTAAAAAGAAGGTGGTATCTAAGAAGAGGATTTTCATTTCCGCTGATAAATCATCGCTTACTTAAGAGGATTACGGCGAAATGTTAAGGTGTATTATAATCCCTACTATGTATTTATTCCACCCGGGACAAATATTCGTGTGATGAACACTTGTGTTTGTTTCCGTGTCCTGGGTGTTTATATTTGACTTTAGTATTTATTTGTGGTACCCTTCGTTGTCTGATACCCATAAACACAAGTGCTTATGCTAGTTACTTTTGGGATCTGAGCAATGTATGTGATGTTGTATGGTATTTATTTATTTGACTGATATTTTATTTAATTTATTAAAAGAAAAAATATCATTATGACGTCTAAATAAAAGCCATGGGTTTTTGGGGGGGGGACTAGGCTTAGGGTATTTGGTATTTTCACTTACAAAAATATGAAGGAAAGACAATAACATGCCCAGACCTAGGTTTTAGCAGGTCCATATGGAAGCCCAAGATCGTTCAAAGTGGCGAACTATTGGAGGGGCTCCCCCTATGTCTAGTGGGACTGCGAAAGGCTGATGATGATGATGATGATGATAATGTGTGTACTACAGTTTAATTCTACATACCTTCTTTTTACAAATTTTTCGCCATTGTAACAAAAATTATGGGTCGACATCCCTACATAAAATCCAATATCCCGGGGTAGAATTATGGGCACTGTAATGGTCGGTTCGGGTTTATCACGCTTGTGTAGAGCGGATTTAGATGTGGAAGTAAATAGACGTAACATTTTGTCTTATTTATTGACATTTCTGGTGTATATTGTGTATGATAAATGTCACAAAGTCAATTGGAACAGAGCAAAATCACCTTTACGCCGGTAGGCGGTGATCCGGTCATAATACTTCATGGGTTACTTAGGTACAGGGTCGACAAATGGAATTCGCAATCGCGGTCAGGGAGTCCTGCGTTCCCCCGGGATGCCGGGATTGTGAAATCCCGGCTGCGTCGCATTCCCGGCGTCAATTCTCGCGAATCACGGGATAACTACGCAATGCCATAAACTAGGAATTTGGGTCCAAACCCGAATATTTTGGAATGTCCGAACCTAATTCATTATAACTTTCGCTGATATTTTGGCAGTAACGGGTATTTTGATAACAATTGGAAGGGAGAATTTCGTGCGGTGCTTTTTTTTCCCTTCGAATTATTTTTATATTTACTAGTAGCCGACCTGCGCGCCTTGCCCGCGTGAATATGAGTGTATGTGAATGATAAAATCATTATAAATTATATCCTCTAGGTTCATCTGATACATAAGATACATATTATGGTAATTTTTCATTTACATCTGTTCCGCGGTGTTTGCGTGAACCTCTGAAATCTAATTGTTTCAACAGTCATATCCGTTTTATTTCAATATTTTTTTTGTTTATTTTAAAATCTAACTTTTTATACCCACAAGTGTACACGAGTTAGTTTATTATTACTTCCATTAAACTCAAAAAAACAAAGTTTAAACTTTTTCATACAGCTTTCATAATAATAGTAATTGTTAGAAAGCGTGATACCAACGTATCATTTTCTTTATTAGTCCAATCGTAGCAAAAAGAGTCGAAATGATTGATAATCAGAACAAACTTTTATTGAACAAAACTTTGCGGGATCACCCACATAAGGAGACCCTCATTTTAGGAGCTTATTATATCCCTCATGTATCGCCAAATTTGCCAAGTTTCCACGTCTTATTTTCGTCGCCGTTATATTGTTCCACACAGAAAGTTACACTGACCGTACTGTGACATTTTTTTTAAGAAAATAAATAATAATTAATAAATATCAAGACTACATCACATAACATTGCTCCGATCCCAAAAGATTAGTTATGCTTTAAGCACTTGTGTTGTGGGTATAGAACAACGAAGGTACCACAAATTAATCCTTAAATACAAATACAAACACCCAGACATGGAACAAACACAAACACAAGTTCATCACCCGAATATTGTCCCGGGTGGGGGGAACGCAATCCCACGACCCTTGGTTTCAGAAGGCCGGGGTACCAATACTACCACTACAATTTGAGCCGCCGAGCCCAGTCACTATGCTAGTCCAAGATAAGAATGATTACTATTTGCGTGCAAAGTCGCAAGCTACAGTTTAGTACTAATTCAAAAGGTAAAAATGTTTAATACACAATTTGATCGACCGCCCGTATCGACAATTGTATTACAGTTAATATCCATTTGACTCGATTCACTAGTCAAACAGCCTTTATCAGGATTAGCTTCACGCAATTAGGCTCACTGTATAGACTAATGTCGTCCGTATTGCATGAGACCAACACAAGGCATAAACTATCAAGGAACGTGGACCTTTTTAACCGACTTTCCAAAAAAGGGGGGCAGGTTCTCAAATCTCAATGTACATCTGTATGTATAATATTTTTCTTTTATCTAAAGGCTCATTTGCTACCAAAAAGCTGACTACCCAAGCTATTTCTCGAAGGACGCATCGGTATTTCAAGCCAAGAACTGTCTTGCTTGAACGAGCGCGAACCAGTGCTTGATTACTTTGTGCCGCGAGACTGCAAAGTCTGGAACACCGTCGCAAGTTGCTTGTCTTTCGGCATTCGATTGGATATAATGTCCGTTGCTTAAGGTGATAACGAACCGGTATTTGCTGGGTTAAGGCGCTTTCAACGTTGACTAAAATAGTGTTTAAAATCAGGTAATTGCAGCCCATTTCGAATAGCGAGCGGAAAGTTAAATGTACCCTAAAGGAAAAATGTAAGTATGTAGGTTTTACCAAACCTAAAGTAGCCTTTAATTGACCGACTGTCACCGTGAAATTGTAAATACCGTTAGATTATAATCCATCTTGCCAGATTGTAAGCTGTCGAAAGATTGGAACCGTAACATAATGCTTACATTTTAACAATCATTAACTATTAATTTTTCGGTTCGATCGATCAAAGTGGAACTGTTGATAATTTGACGCGTGACAGATTTTAATTTAAAAATTTCTCTTCGATCGATTACCTACAGTACAGTCTACCGAAAAATAGTAGTTTAAAATGTAAGGCTTATGTTACATTTCACAGTTTAAATATAAGAGATTTTAAACTATCTCGCGAGATAGATAATAATCTAACGATATTTACAATTTTACGGTGACTTATTGATGACATCGATCGACAATCGCGCAGATAGATTTATGTCGACCAACACATTCTACCATAGTAGAACTTAACACTAAATCATTAGTGTCCCTGACTATTCTCATCATAAGGATATGCGTGCGAATATTGTGTTAATGAAAATTTCCGCGGCGCTTCATTGTGCATTTATAACCATCACCTTTCGGGCTTTTAACTTTGTTTATTTATTTATTTATTTATTTAAAACAAATAATAAATAAATAAACTTTTGACACAATGCGCCACCGAGGTTGCTTCAATGGAAATATTTCTCACCAACATTACCAACACTCGGTCAAAGGATTTGCGAAATCAAATAAACAAGCTTTCATCCGTTCAGGGCTGAGTTGATTGCCAAAATTTAATATTTTTCCAACCCTTGACGTGTTTGATGGATGGTTGTTTGGATATCCATTGCTTTATGTGGTTTGTAAGTAGGTCTGCATGTATTTATATCTTAACTATATATAATATTATAAAGCTGAAGAGTTTGTTTGTTTGTTTGTTTGAACGCGCTAATCTCAGGAACTACTGGTCCGAATTGAAAAATTCTTTTTGTGTTGAATAGACCATTTATCGAGGAAGACTTTAGGCTATATAACATCACGCTACAACTATTAGGAGCATAGAAATAATGGTAAATGTAAAAAAAAAACGGGGAAAAAATAACTATTCCACGCGGACGAAGTCTCGAGCACAGCTAGTATGGTATAAACAGATATACTTACACCTAGCATTTCTTTATTAAGAAAATGTACATATTATGGTTATACAAGCTTGTTTACAATACAACAGAAAAATAACTGTTACCGTAAAAAATACCATAAATTGACTTGATATCATTGACTTTCCACTTGCCTGGCAGAGTGGTCAAAGCTATCGGTTTATCATTATTGTGTTAGCTGTCAGAGTGTTCAAGTCAAATCTATAGTACGTCATCAATAACTAAGATATTTTGATCACTCTGAGTCATCACTCTGAGTGGACAGGCTCGGTGGCTCATTTGGTAGTGACCTCTGCCCTCTGAGCCAAGGGGTCGTGGGTTCGATTCCCGCACAGTACAAACATTTGTGTTCATGAACATGTCTGTTTGTATTGGTCTGGGTGTTTTCTATGTATAATATGTATTTATTTACAAAAAAAATTTATCTCAGTAAGTTTATCAGTTGTCTAGTACCCATAGTACAAGCTTCGGCTTAGTTTGTTGCTAGGTGGCGCTGTGTGGCCCAGCGTGGCATGTCTTGGGTTATTTATTTATTTATTTTATTTATTTATTATCATCTTCAGCGCATCACAGTCCACTGCTTTACCTATACATAATCGCCACGCTGGGCAGGCGGGTTGACCATGACCACTCTGACTGAGTGCTAACTAACTATAATTTGAATGCCTTGTCTGCCAATATAAAACAACTAGCTGTGCTCGCGACTTCGTCCGCGTGGAATAGTTATTTTTTCCCCGTTTTTTTTTTTACATTTTCCATTATTTCTTCCGTCCTAATAGTTGCAGCGTGATGTTATATAGCCTAAACCTTCCTCGATAAATGGTCTATTCAACACAAAAATAATTTTTCAATTCGGACCAGTAGTTCCTGAGATTAGCGCGTTCAAACAAACAAACAAACTCTTCAGCTTTATAATATTAAGGATATAAACATCTTATGGCTGGCTCGGCGGCTCAATTGGTAGTGACTGGCTCGGTGGCTCAATTCAGATCATTTTGAGTACTTAAAATGCTAAACCATATCTGACGCTGATTGTACATCAAGTAGGTAGGTATAAGATATTTTAAAGTAATTAGATAGTCTATTCGACAGAAGTCTCCAAGGTTCTTAAGTACTAGAGGTTTTTGGAGAACTCTCAAGGGTTTACCGCAAAGTGTACTTATTCGAAACTCCGCTCAAGTATCGAATTATCTATTTCGTAATTAATTAAAATAATGTAACTCGTTTTAAGGTCTGTTTCAATCGCAGTTTATCAAACTGATAAAAAGAAGGAAAGATATTATTTAGTTTCATGACTTTCTTATCAGTAGCAGGTACCTAACCGTAATTAATAATTTTAGTAGAATTTTAGTACTAAAAATAATGATTAAAGATAATGGTATTTTAACGAGCCGAGTTTGATCGGCTTTAGTTTTCGACTATTTTTGGAGTTATCTGCATACTATCAGGTTATTTGGCAAAAGGCCATCACATTTAGCAATACAAAACGGCAGGCTTCAATAGCGCTGCTCGATCGAAATGCAAGAAATAATAATAAACATTTATGACACATAAATTTATATATTTGCTTTTATGTGCTATCAGAGCATATAAATGGGGTTGAAACAATTTTCTTTTTGATAAAATCTTACCTCATGCATTATATCTAGATCATTTCCATAGTAAGTGTGATTGTCTGAATAAGTAATGTGCTAGATAGTTTTCTTAAGAATTAGGTAATAAATAGAACATATAAATATCAGACAACATCACACATATTGCCCCGTTCTCAAATTAGATTAGTAGCACAAGCACTTCTTGTGTTACGGAAATCGGAATCAACGGAAGTATCACAAATATTATACCTATATCAAAAAAACAATTTTATTAAATATGTTAGTTATCGACATGAATGTTAATTTTGTCCACTTGTGTTAAAATCCACGAGAATTGCCCCAAATTTGTCACCGAGCAAAGATTTTAAGTCAAATGGTTAAATGTGTGGTAGGTACATTTAACAATTTGACTTAAAACTAAGTAGGAACCTATAGTAGAAATTTGTTTTACAATTGAGGTGGTTTTCGCTATATCTAATCGATCTTTCCCGGATAATCTTTGGGTACAAAATAGATCAAATAGACAGGGTGACTGATTTGGAACTACTAATTAATTAATACTGCAATCAGTACAATGTAAAATACTGTAAAACGTACTCGTAAGTAGGTACACAAATGAAACGAATCACATTTATATAGAATTGTGAATAAGTTAAGATCCGTTTCATTTTTTACCCACATTCATAACATAAGCCCGCCTGAGGATAAGATTCCACTAGAATATTCAAATTTCATTTTGTCGAGATGGGCAAATTGAAGCGTTACATACCGCCCCACGCGTCGATACAATAACGTTTGCAAATCTTATTGCCTGTGATCTTTACTCACGTATTTTGTAAGAAAAGATAGTATTTCAACCTTTTGAAAGACATGATTGATGGGATTTTTATTCGAAATGTGTGATATACGATCTTAAGCGATATCCTAGTCTACGATGAGCGGACTAACCCAGCAAATACCGGCTCACTCTCACCTTGAGTATCGAAGATTATAACTCTCGGAAAACAAGTAGCCTTACAAAGGCCGAAACGAACGAACGACGAACGGGCAAACTGTCCATAATTTCGCAAAAAATGAGGCGATGAAAGAGGGGGCGAAACGCGCTGGGCGAGTCTTTGGATCTTGCACTACATAACATACCCAGTGGTGCCTCTTCGCTTTCCCTATCCATTACCTGCATTATAGGTATAAAGATCTGAGTATAGATATTGTGGCTTTGCCGTAGAACTGAATTGTTGGACAGAATCCGATTTGTTTAGATTTTTGTTACAAGAAATCGGAGCCGGTTAAATAAATTGCATGATCTCATGGGATCAAATTAAGTACTCTTAGCCCGACCAGATTAAACTAATCCTAATCCTAATTACTCGTGTATTAATGAAATGGAATTCATACTATTCGTATCAAAGTCATTTCGTTAATATACGTTGCGTTGCCCCAACTATTGCCAAAAATGTTATCCTAAATAACGTTGCAAATTCACACCAACCTCGCATTAACGCAAAAGTTTTAATTCGAAATGCACTGTACATTTGTGATAGGGACGGCGAATTTTGCGGCCGCTTCTTCCAATTAAATCTGCAGTGATTAACGAGAAAGTGTTTGTATTTCGCTCAGCGTTTAAACTGGTATGCTGTACAGAATGGCTGAGTAAAGGCGGCTTAGGGGCGGCATACACTTAATCGGCGAGTGAAAACTAAAAAAAAACATTTTTTTATTTCAGCTATGTGCCTAACCTATATTTTTCTCGCTCCAAGCCACCCTCACCTGCCCACGGTGTATCCTGCCGAATAACAACGAGGGTCTAGCCACCGAATGGTGACGATTGACAATACACCTCGGGCAACAGCGTCACCGAGGCAAGGAGCTACGCTCTGCGATAGCCAAGCTGCCTGACCAGCGTGATTACGTGACGGATATGGGTTAAGTTTCTAGATGTTTGCCCAAATTGGAGAGGCAGATGTCCAGCAGTGGACTGCGATAGGCTGATGATGATGATATGCAATTAAGACCCAGATTAAATCAATACTTATGATAGAGGGCTACTACAAAGTTGAGATCTTCCAGAACGATAACAACTCCTGGACGGCTGCTTCCTTAATGCGGCAGAGTAATTTTTAACTAAACCTACGGTGCTTGTCTCAAGATTTTGCGAATAAAGATATTTTGTTAGTTAAATTTGAGCTAATGTTCTCTCAACCACAGTGCGGATTAGTCTCAAATCGCCTTAACCATCCTTAACCGAGGCATTTCAACAATTATTGTTGCTTTATAGCTATGTTAGTAATTAAGCTCAAAGCATAGTTCAAATGCCATCGGAATACGGTCAAAATGTATGTAATGTATGTTGCGGATAGACAGAGGACTTGACGAGGGTCACAATGGAAGTTCAGCGCGTTGGAACATTGATCTGTTTAATTAGTAAGCAAAGTGTCACTAATGAGGCTGCTTTCGGGATTTACCATCGGCTTTATCGGACATAAAATCCATTCTGTTTTAATTGGGTAACGTCCGGAAGGTGTGAATTTCATACTAATATTATAAACTAGCGAACTGCTCGGTATTTAAAAAGACATTATTAGAAACTTCTAAAATAACCAGTGTTTCTCTACTATATTAAAGAATAGGTAGAGAATGCCTATGTGGCATTTAGTCCGCCTTTTGTACACTTATTAACTGTGCAACAAAGATTAAATAAATATATATATTTTGATTCCCATACACCTTACCCTTGATCCCTCTATCTCGTAAAAAAAAACTTCAAAATCTTCATTTCATTCATATTCATTTTTTTACAACCATGTTCAATATGTACATACATAATTAGACAACTTTTAATTGGTATAGAACATAGACCCTGTTATGGCATGGCATGGCACCTAATATCTATAATTTTATTTTGTTGTTTATTAAATGGGCTTGGATGGAAGTGTTATGGATATTGTTACTACTATTGTCAATAGGTTCATTTATTACTAAAGTATTCATTTGGTTGTAATAACATTTCAGAAAAAGCATTTTTTAACTATTTAATGATTGATAAGTGATTAGTGATGCGAACGTTTGTATGGTAGTAACTAATGCCGTACAAAATCTATGGAATTTATCAATTTTGACTGTTCATAATACATAATGGGTATATCCTCCAGAAGTTTGCTCTTCATAGTCAGCCAAATATATTGCGATGGCGATTGGGCTCAGTAGGTGGGATTATTTGATTTGTCACTGGAACGTAAAGTTGGCATGTCTAACAAAATTGCAAACTCGGGATCATAACAGGAGCAATATAAAATACCATTAACCACGAAATTTATGTGCGTCAAATATCCAGGTAAAAATGCGCGATATTAAAAAGACCATCAATCAAAAGTTTGCGGTTTCCTAAGAGGTGTGAAAGAGGATTACTGTTTGAGCCAAAGTTGGGAAGCATGTAGCTGCCAAATGAAGCGATGAGTAGAATAATCGTGCACCTTTTTATAAAATGTTTATGATATTTTCATTCTAAATTCTAACTTACTGTAATTAAATAAGGTCTGGATGGGCGGTGTCCACCTAATACAAGTATTTTACATACTTAAAAGGTAGGTACACCAAAACTGATTTGTGAAAATGGTATGTTATGAAATAAAGAATTTTGAATTTTTTGAAATTTTTTTTTGATATTGCAGGTGGAAGTACCGGGTAGGTGTATGTTTGGTTATATAAATGACTTTGTGACGTTTACCTAGCAACCACGTGGTTCTAAATAAGTCAAGTAATTGATTTGGTTCTTTATCTGTTGCCGCAGAGACTTGGGATTATCTATCGCTTTCTACCAGGCGAGGACACTCCAGAATGTTCTGCCACTAAAATAAAAATGGCTGGGTCTAGTTTTAGTGGCCTACTTTAACCCCCATTAGATCAAGTCAAGATCATTTAGATTTTGCGCGAAAACTTGTTGGACAAACGGTGATCGTTATAAAAGGCCAAAAAAGACGTTGAGAATTGTTCGTTGGTAAAATACAAAATAAAAATTTCTTAAGCCTTTAGTTGCCGTAAGTTGTTCTATGTGTTTATAACATGGAAGTAATAAGTAGTACTTAATACTTACATGGTTTATAATCTGTTGTTGTGCTGTCAAAATAATGAAGTTTTTTTCTTATTTAAAGTGTAATTAAAAGTCTGTTACTACTCACTTGCCGCAGTTCTGTAGCTAGATCGATAACGAGTTGATTCTGCGCCTTCTCAAACTCCAGTGAGACCTCCGTTTCATATGGTCCTGAAAATAACAAGACTAATAAATAAATATAAAAATTATCTGCGCAGCGACATATGCTGAGCGGAGACCTTTTAGATACACCTTTGTATTTAACCGTGCTGTAATAGTATATTAAGTCGTTTGTGGTACCTAATAAACATTTTTTCTTTCTTTCTTTCCTTCTTCTATTTTTCAAGCTTATAATAATTTCATTTGGTCGCTCTAGAGCGCGTGCCAAACAATTCTTAAGACTCTAGCCTGAACTGCTCGATATATTTTAGCTTGAGAGGTGTCGTTAGATTCGCCCGTTGGCTCATTTGGAAGTGACCCCTACATTCTGAACAAAGGGTCGTGGGTTCGATCCCCACCAGGGACCAAGATTCGTGTGACAAACATTTGCGTTTGTTTCGTGTCTGGGCGTTTGTATCGGTATTTAAGTATACATTTGTGGTACCTTCGTTGTTCTGATGTCACATAACACAAATACTCTGGCTACTTAGGTACACGCTTGAACATTAAAAATAAAGAAAATTACCTTCAAAGTGTTGAATAATGAAGACCCACAGGACTGTCCACAGGACGAGGAAGGCAGCCAGGCTGAGCTGGCACACCAGGCAGCGGAATACAACCGATAGTGTTGTCTCGTCGCGGGTCTGTGGCGCTGGGTACACGCGTAACCAGCTCAATGGAACCTGGAAGTTAATACAGAATGTGGATTATCAGGTTCAAACCATGTAACGCAGAGAGCACTGTCGAATTACGTTTCCTACCGACTTAAATGACTCTGGCTGTTAACCTTTATCCTTTTACAGTTTCAGAAACATTTGACAATGTTGTTTTTTTGTAGCGCGCCGCTATGTGATTCAACCTTAGGGCACCCTCTCATAATGTTACGATATTTTATTTAAAAAGGGATTACAATACTTTTTTAAAGCATCTTACCTTCTCAGTTAGCAGTATATTATTTTTAGCTTGGCTAGATTTATTACATTCTTCAGCAAAGTCTTTATGGTTTTCCATTTTACCATAATTTAACCTAGACAAATCGTAATCCGTAAATTCAGCATTTCTAAAGTGTCTCACATTATTCACATTCCTAACAGTTTTATATCTAGAATTAGTATTTTGGTGTTTTCTATCACTAGTACACGGTGGATGGCTAATGTTTGCACTGCTTTCACCTATAACATCCACATTGTAATCGACATGTTTGTCCTTAACAATTTTACGTTTGACGTAAATTCCATTGCCACATGGTTTATCTTGTTTTACGTCAACTGCAAGAAACACTTTTCTCACGGGCGTAACGCGATTACCGAATTTGACCTTCCTATAAAGCGGTCTTACGAAATTTACATTCTGTTTGAACTTTTCCCGTAAAGATCTCTTCATGGCTACTGTTCTGGAAGAATTTTCGTGCATAACTGGATAGCAAATATGTTCGGGACTTGGTGGCGTGTTCGGAACTTGTACGTACAGCAAGAGTAGGCCAACAGTTTGAAGGTATGGGCACCGAACTTAATTACACATGAAATAGCGAACTTCGTCTTCGATTTTCGGTGAATGTTGTATGAGCTATGCTTGTAATTTTGGGGGATGTTGAAGGTAATGAGCCGAGTAAGCCCTGATTTGTGTTTGACATCCGGAAAATACAGCGGTTGTTAAGAACTTTGCCCTACAAACAAATACTCACTTTTAACAATTAGACTAATTAAAAGGTGATGGTCTATAAACTTTACATATACCGACCAGACCCCTCTTAGTATTTCAATCAAAAGTAATTAATTACTTATGACATGCACCTATGAATCATCAGGTATCAATAAAAGTGACTATGCCGCCAGGTTCAAAAAGTGTTTTCTATCGGGATTATACCTGAAAATTACTAAATTTGGAGCTTACAATATTTTTTGGACTCTTGTATTAATTTAGGCTCTATGTCTAATCGAATGAGATTCAGATTGACTTAAAACGTTGTAATGTTTTCTATTAAAAAAGAAAAACGAGGTCATCATCAAGAATTGAGTTAAATACACATCAAAAACGGCGAAACAAATCAGAAACACAACACGAAACATCTCGCGGGTGTCAAGAGCCGACTCGTGACTCCTTATTTTGGCTATCGTGAACGCTTTTCATTATGTCTGCTGTAAGAATGTTGTGGATAACCTGGAATAATACTTTTTTTTCAGTTTTTATATTGCCCCGTGTAGTTTCCGTATTTATAATAAGAGTACCCCATTTCATCCCGTGGGTGTCGTAAAAAACGACTAAGAAATTCAAGGAAACGGACAGCAGCATTCACTTGGATACAAATAAAACCTACTGCGGTCACCATCCCGCCTGCAAAGCGTGGTGACTATGGCATATCCCCTTGACTGACGATTGTCATTGGTTGGGGAGCACTAAGTCGAGCCGTGGACGGACGTTGAACCATCTTACTTATTTCTGTTTTGTCCAATGATCTGGTTTAGTGACTGGTACAGAATGCCTATTTTATGTTCCTGTATTGTTCATTGGTCATGATAGAACATAAAAGATAGATAGATACTCTTCATTGCACCAGAATGAAACATGTACAGGAAAGAGGTATATACTGATATATAGTAGTACAATGTAGGCGGTCTTATCGCCGAAAGCGATCTCTTCCAAACAACCTTCAGGTAGAGGATATATGCTGAAGAGAGGGGAGATAATATTGACTTAATGCCTGCTTGGATCCTTCTTTTCCAGTAAGCTGTTGGGCAAAACAAGTAAGAGAGATTGTCCATTAATATTGCGTATGTATTAAGGTACTAACATATTTTATTAGACGATAAGATTAACATTATTATACTTAGATAAAATAGTAATAAATTCAAATCAGATAATGAATATTTATAAAGGAGTGATTCAAAGCAGGATTAGGGAGGCATAAATATTTGCTGAAACGTTATTTAAACTTTAATGCTATTGAAAACATTAAATGCGTCGTTAGGCTCTTGGGTTTTGGGATCGTCAATTACTAAGCCATTAAAATTTAAAGAATATTTATGCGACTGGCTGTTAATTCTTTTAACCAAGTTCAGAGAAACTAAATAATTCGTGAGCTTCTCTTTCGCTTTCCTTCAAGCGAGGGGAAACCAAAATGCTGAGCTTCTAGTAAAGAATGCAACTAGAGTTTTACTTTCGCTTCCAATCAGACGATAATGTACTATGCGGCTATAAAAATGATAAAAGTAAAGCTAGACGAAGATATGAAGAAACGTTTTAATCCACAGGTCACGCGAAATTGAGTTAATAAATTTTGACACTGATCTTTATAAGCATAAAAATTTCAGCTTTTAATTCATACTTAAACTCACGGAGTAAGAAAGGAACGTTTCTGCTCAACTGCCTCCTCTACCTTTGTAAGCGTAAATGCTTGTTCTGAACTTATCCACACAAAGTCAACACAACCAGCTAGGGCACGAAAGAAACAAAGTTTAAATTGAGTTGGTGTCATGTGGTCTGTCGCTCACCGCGAGTGCTCCATCAGGCGGTAAACTCTGTATTCGACAAGTTCGCCCGCGGAACATTCCGTATCAAACTGCGAGATGATTAGGTTACTCGGATTCTATCATGTAAAAACGATGTACTGTTATTTCTTATACTTAGACGACTAGTTGTTTCCGGATTTAGAAAAGGACCATCCCATCTCATTATCCTGTGGGTGTCGTAGAAAGCGACCTGTGTGTGGTGCATCCAGCTCAATAAGAGGGACGCTGGCAACCGACTGCTGGCGGTATAACCATCACAACAGGCTATTATGGCTAAAAATTGTAATTAGTCTCTCTTTTAGCGTATTCAAAAATAAAAGACACGTATTATTCCTTTTTTCATTCAAATAAACAATAGCAAAGATACAAGACATCAAAAGTTAGGAGTGGGAGTCGTTGACGTCACTCGCTCCCGTGAAAATGTCTCACCGAGTGACGTCACGCGTAATTTCAACGGGCAATAACTTTGTAATTTTTAGTCTAATTTACAAATAAAAAAATACGTGTCTTTTATTTTTGAATAAGCTAAAAGACGGACTAATTACAATTTTTAGCCATAATAGCCTATTGAAGGCGTAGCTAAATACCACAGTCAGATGACGAGCAGAAGCTACGCCCTGCGATCGCCAACTCGCCTCCCCAGAGTTGCAATTATGATATCCTTCGGATGTTTGACCTAAGTGGCGAAAATCTGAACAGGCCTATGCCCAGCAGTGGACTGTAATAAGCTGATGATGATGATGATGAAGGTACCAAAGTGGTCAAAATCGTAGGTATTTGCGTCGTTTCCCTCACATGTCTATCTACCAGAAATATGCAAATATAAGCCTGCATCGATCGACAAAAACAAGAACAAAGTTGCCTTTGAACATCCGCTCCGACGGTCCTGTTCGAGGAAATTAGCTAATATTTAGTTTAGCTAAAAACGTTTCGGCATTTTGTAACCCGTGTCGAGTTTACACGTGGTCGTGTTAGTATTTAGCCCGTTTTTTTAATACATTTTCCATTATTTCTTGGCTCCTAATAGTTGCAACGTGGTGGTATATAGCCTAAAGCCTTCCTCGATAAATGGTCTATTCAACACAATAAGAATTTTTCAATTCGGACCAGTAGTTCCTGAGATTAGCGCGTTCAAACAAACAAACAAACTCTTCAGCTTTATAATATTAGTTAAGATTCGGTTGGTTAATTTTGAACGCCCGCGGGGCACTAACCGTTGAAAAAGATAAATAATAAACAACTACATTGTTTTATGTAATGTTTATCGTTTTCTGTGTTGTTGCCGGATTTAGGATAGAACAAACCCATCTCATTTCATGGGTGTCGTAAAAGATGACAAAGGGAATATGAGGAGACGGGCAGCAGCGTTTACCTGGGTACAAATAAAACCTACTTACTGAGGTTATCAACTCGCCTGCCAATGAGGGTGTTCTAAAATAAAATATGCGATAGATGGCGTTAGGTAGGCCTGCGGTCCAGCTATCATGTGATTGGGTCAGTTGCTATGTAAATGTCAGTGCCATGTCAAAATGAACCAATTGCGTTACAGTTGGACCTGCTGCCTATGTGGTGACATCTGGTGGATTTCTTTTTTCAGAAAACTCCCATTGTGGTGACTAAGGCAAATTCTCCCAAATGCCAATTATCATCCTAATTATATCATATATATCACAAAAGGATTTATTACCGACAGTTTATTTCAGTGAGTACTGAGTACAGTAGGTCTTATTGTAGGTATGAGAAGCTCTAATATGACATTGGGCATGTGAAATTTATACTATGTCCAGCAGTGGACTACCGCAAGCTACATACTAATGGGCAAAGAAAAACTTATCATATCTTGCAGTCGTGGTTGCAGTACATTTATATCAACGAAACAAATTTGTTTTCAATTATCATTTTTCAACTTGACGTTTCTAGCGAAATTCGTAACAGAGAACGCACCCAAAACAAGTTGGCGGGAATATTGATTTTCCAGTTCCACGGAAAGCCGCCAGGCGGCGCGCGCAGCATCTGTCAAAATAAAATATCAGCCGACGGAATAAATAAAATTCCTGTGTGTAAATAATTGAAGTGTTATGTGAAATTTGGGAACTGTGATATGATTTTAATGGTTTTACAAGGACTTTCGTGCCCCTTACGGTAAAGGATTACGTGAATATGACGTTTGGTGCGGTTCATTGAGATTTCGAGTCACACGTTTCAAAACAAGGATATTTTTTGTTATTTCTGATAAACTAATGCATTTATCTCAATTATAATTACTCGAATACGTTATTTAGGTATATCGTAACGTGTGCCGAAATGTTTTATTGAATGGCTAGGACCGTATGCGTCATATTTCCATAGCAACAGAAAATATCTATTCAGCGTCCTACCAGCGTACCAGGGCTAGCTTTGAGGACCTTTGTAACATAAACAAACGTTTAATGGATTATAATTCATGTTTTAATAGTGAAATTATACCTATTAACTACAAGTTTGCTATCTCTCTGTGTGTAAAATTTTATATTTAACAACATACCTAGTTACATTTGGTGTAGGTACCTAATCTACGTTGCCTGTTGAAGGCCAATTTTTTACCTGCATTGCCGGTGCCGTATCGTTATATAAAGTTCGGTCTTAGCCATTCTTACAATACATTTCGATACAGTCGTATTTTACTTTTAAAAAGCTTTTTCAGTGTGTTTTTAATGTCTTTTTCTGATACAGAAATAGTTTTCTGAAATAGAACATAGTGATCATGAAAGACAAACTTGGTTTCAAGAAATTTAAAGTGCATAAACAAAAGACGGTGCGCTCATAGGAGGATAATGGAAAATATATGTCCCGGCATTTAAATAAAGACAATGTCTGTTGAAAATGACGAGATGCCTGCGAATATTTGGCGCTTATTCGTTCAGGGTGACGCGGAGACACTCAACGTTGGTTCTCATAGCTTCTTTCATCCTGACTATCACTCTGATACTCCAGCTTTACGCCTACAGGCACCAGGAGCCCCTCCACACAAAACTGAGGATCGGTGACTTTGACTACAGGCCTGGCTCCTTCCTAAAGGACAGTCTACCCAACGAGAACGTAAGCTACTGCGAGTTCCAATACGGTCTGCCTGAAGTGCTCAAATGGGGTACGTTCAGACTGAGCCCCACGCCCGAAGCGGGAAGCCTAAGCCCTTATAACATTATTTACAACGCTATTAAAGGTAAAGCGTATACAAATGTAAGCAAGTATGACGCGGTCACATACGCCACACAGTCTACTCCAGAATTTATCTATCACATAGTGGAAATCGCGAGGTACTGGGACGGCCCCATCAGCCTCTCGGTCTTCGTTCCGGATTACGATTTGGATTTGACCATGCAAGTTATGAACCAACTGTGCCACTGTTATCCTGGAATGTCCAAAGTGTCGCTTCATTTGTTTTATCCGAAGAAGTTTCCGCCGAAAATAAGAACTAAAGAAGAATTGTTGGTTACGACCACTTCGACTGTCGCTACGACGACAACAAATAGTTCGGTAGAGGAGATATTAAAAGCGAAATTAGATAAGTTTAGGAATTTGAATAATAAAACTAGGGCTCAATATATTGAGTGGGTGAGAAAGAATAAAATTGAGCGTATGATGATAAAAATGCCTAAGAGGAGAACGTTGGCGCCCAATTTGAAATTCAACGATTGTTCTGGTTTAGAGACATTTGATATGCCCACGTTTAGGAAGGAACACAATATGATATACCCAATAAACGTGGGTAGAAACGCGGCAAGAAATGCTTCGAAGACGAACTATTTCATAGTGTCGGATATAGAAATGGTTCCTAGCGACAGCTTAGCTCCGAAATTCTTGACAATGGTGAGGAAACTTATGGGCGATAAGAAACGAGACGAGGGCTATATATTCGCTAAGGCTGTCTTTGTAGTGCCGCTGTTCGAGGTGGAGAGAGGGGAAGAGATCCCGCGGGACAAAGACACGTGAGTTGATAAATGAATGTTTCGTCTAGTAGATGAATGAATTACGTGAGCGTGTTGCTTAGTTTGGAATTTGTTTGACGAGCAAGGGTGTGTTGAGTTGAGTTGTTTGTGGCTGTTTATTGATGATTAAGTAAACTAGATTATAGTTATATTACACCATATTTCAATTTTGATTCATTCATCCTAAATTTACGAGCCTTGCTTTGTCGGGAGGAGAGGAAACTCTGAGTTTTGTTTTGTCCAATAATTCGCCAATTATGTAGGTACTTATTCGCGATGCTGCCTTGCGCTCGTTACACAAAACTGCAATCTTCAGGTTTCTTATACCCACTCGAGCAAAATTTCATGACAAAAAGCGATTTAATTTGTTTACATCTTATCCGTTTACACGTGGAAAGAATTAGGTACAGGCAACGTGTAAAGCACTATAAAACAAAGGTTAATGGCATGGTTATAGTAGGTATAGTTAAATTTAAATCCCGTAATCACAATTTTTGCCGTATGATATCGGGACCATAAAACCTCGTGCCTTCAATAACCTTAAGGGTAAACGAACATACGACCGTCCGCTTCTCAGCCGTTGCTCCTTCCATTTGCCTTCATAAAATAGCTTTTATAAGTCTCCATCCGTTCATTCCACGGACGTGACACGAATAGCGAATAATGTATCGTAATAAATATGAATAGACGTGCATATGTCTAAGGGATCAGTTAAGCCCGCACCACATTGTCGACGAAACGCCTATGAACATTCGTATAATTATGTTTGAATTGTCTAGTATATTGTAAACTCGATTGTCCCCATTTCGAAAAGGTAAAAAATATTCATAGAACAACACAAAACTCGTGATCATCATCATCAGCCTGTTTGCAGTCCACTACTGGACATAAGCCGATCCAGTTGTTCGGCACTTAGGGCAAACATCTGGAGAATATTTGAGGTTGGCGATCGCAGGGCGTAGCTTTTCGCTCCGGTGACGCTGCTGCCCGTCATCGGCCTGTGGTATTTAGCTACGTCTTCAATTGTAATGGTTATTCCGCCTGTATTCCGGTGTATTGTAACTTATTCATCCGGTATATCTATATTATACTCCATTATAATTAATTTTATTACTTTTTTTCGGATTCACGCATAGCATTCACCACCCCAAGGTAGACTTTCATCCAAATAGTCTTGTCGATAATGTGCAAATTCAAATTCAAATTCTTTATTAGTGCAGCGGGCTTTATATTAAGCTCTTTGGACACGAATGCTCTCGAGGCTGAAATATGGGATTACGAAGTTTTATTTCTTAACGATCAGTCGCTCGGAAAGACGATACTATTAAAGTATTATACATTTGGAGGAACTATGCGAGTAAACTTTTAACGATAAATAAGAGTGGGGGAAACGCATTTCGTTACGAGAAAAGAAAGTCGGACACTTTGATGAAATAATATTACAACATAAAAGAGAGGTAGGGCATATCGAATCTTCGCTTTTTGAGTCGCCCGTCCGGGGAAGGACCTCCACCCTATAGAAGCCGCAGCCAAATGACCTCCGAGTCATGTTTCTGCCGGTGAGTAGGGTTTCCGGAGCTCGTTAACACGTCACAGCGACTTGGACTTCTCTTTCGCATTTCATCAGGCGTAGGGAAGCCATTATGTTGAGCTACTATTTAAAAAAATCAAATGGGGTGGTCTTATCCTAAGACCGGAAACCATACGGACCGTTTTGGTCTCACCATAGGTATATAATTTGCCATCGATAAAAAGATAACGCATCCCACATCCGACCATGGGGTTGACATTTACGGAACACCCTTGGAGACTATAAAGTGAATGTGCCCTATAATAATTCAACCCTTGATGTTTATGGTGGAATTACTTCAAAATGTCACCGTAAAGTGGCAATCGCTTCTCGTACGCAAAGGATCATTCATATAAATTATCCATTTAACGACCAGTCCCAATACACTATCTATACTTAACCATAACTTTACTCTTGGGAGATTACCAAAAGGAAGGCCTTGTCTTGAGTTTAGAATTAAACAAGTTTGCTAGGCGTACTTACATGCGTATTCACATACAATACATGTAAAGAAAGAAAGAAATCACGTTTATTGGAGTCTCATACAAAATTTAACAAAAGAATAGAAAAACAAAATTACATTATGTGACACTAAACGGTGCCCACTCAGCATGAGCCGAGACATCTTGGTAAGAAACCTAGACGCTGGTCGTCCGTAGATACCAAAAATGTCTATGAAAGCTATCAATAATAAGTGAAGTAAGGCATTTATAGAGCCGACAGTCACTCAAGTGTTGTCGACGAATAGGTTTTTGGGTATCTGTGCGCCCGCGCGCACTGTGAGACCTCATAGTAATGTTTGTGAAAACGGGTGTTATTGTACCTTTGATTGTCGTCCCTCAAAAGTTCGGTGATAATGACAAGACAACTGGGCTATCATCGTTTTATCGTCTTTATAGGTCATAGCTCATATTATTACCCTGCCTTCCGAATTGGATCCGAACCCACGACCCCTATACAGCAAACAGGACGATTTTACGTACGAGTTAACTTCTTTTTATGGTATCCTATTTTTTGTAAAGATTTTGCCCCAAACATTACTCTTATATTTTTGTTTGATGAGTCACCATTAATCATGATTGATAGAGGGCCCATAACATTGTTAAGGTATAATAATGCCTATATATACTTATCTAATGCCATTTTCATATTATACTTATAGGCTGTAAAGGGCATATTTGATGTCTAAGACTTTCAGAATATTCTCTCCATTTGCGGAGAGTTCTTATTTGATTTTTATGAAAATTGCGACGGATTTAATGGACTGAAATCCCATTTTCCTTTGGAATTTACCTATCATATATTTTTTGTCGAAGTTTTTTCATAAAGTTGGATTACAGTCCCGTAGGATAGGTTGTGGCTGATGCGGTGTCTGGTTTTTAACGCACTTATTGAAAGTCACCTTGATATTTTGTGACTTTTTACCCAAGTATTAGGTAGGTGCGATATATGTAGAACAGAACATTAGGAGTACCTATTTATTTATATATTTTTAACTATTATCATCATCAGCCTATCGCAGTCCACTGCAGGACATAGGCCTCCCCAGTTGTTCGCCACTTAGGGCCAACATCTGGAGGATATACCCATAATCGCCAGGCTGGGCAGGCGGGTTGGCGATCGCAGGGCGTAGCTTCTCGCTCCGGTGATGCTGCTGCCCGTCATCGGTCTGTGGTATTTACCTACGCCTTCAATTGTGATGGTTATACCGCCACCAGTCGGTTGCCAGCGCCTCGTTTGTTATTCGGCAGGATGCACCACGGGCAGGCGAGGTTGGCTTGAAGCGAAAATATGATGGGTCGCTCCCTTACATCCCACATGAACAGAACATTATATAGGAGTATTTATTTATATATTTTTAACTAAGCTTTTGGTTAATGATAGGTATTACCTAATTCTCCATCGCTTTGATTGATGTATTACCGTATCGAAACGATCATTTCGCGTTTATTGTTCGTATTAATGGACAGGCTTTTAGGGCACTTTACCTCGTTTTTCCTAATCCATTGGCTTTTATTAATAATCAATAACCGGCCTGAACACGGACAGCCATAAATAATATTACGCAGGTCACCCAAAGAACCGCTTAACTCATAGATTACCAACCATTAACTTTAGTATGTGAACGTGTATGGAATTCCTGAATGAACGGACTGAACGGCTGATTTTTAGAACTTTTCCAGTCGTTCCCTTGAATTTGGACGCGGAAAGTTCCGTCTAACTCTATTAAGATAGACCACGAGACTAGATGATTTTGTTACTTGTGATCGAAGTTTCTCATGCGGTGGAAAATCTTATAAACGCTAAAAGTCTGCATGAAATCTCAAAAACTATCAGTGCTATGAGTCTTAGGTTTAATTTAGACGTAAGTGCTATAAGAAAGGACGCTTTAGAAATTCAATCACGAAGGGAACGGGAAGCTTCTTGAAATAAGAAGAGCATTCAAGATGACCTCACTCTGCCTGATGGTATACGGTCGTGAGGTCCAAAATTTTCTACGAAATAGCTTAAATTTTGAATCTTGATACAGATATTTTAGAAAAAAGTATACTCTCAACTATATCCTATACATACATATTATATAATACACATTATATCTATATGTAAAATACTACGGAGTAGGTGAGTAGGTACTCACAAATTAGTTATATTACTTTCTATATAGGACTAGCTTTTGCCCGCGACTTCGTCCGCGTGTTTAGATGTTTACATACAATTTTTTCGCCAATAACTCCCGTTCCCGTGGGAATTTTGCAATATCACGTTGCAAATAAGCTTTACATTCATTAGGGTACCTGCATGCCAAATTTCAATCATCTACCTTACGCGGTTTAGACTTTTACATAGAAAAGTTTTTTCCCGCTAACTCCCCTAAGCTTTAAAGTTTACTAAGGTACCTGCATGCTAAATTTCAAGCGTCTAACTTAAGCGGTTAAGATTGTTCATACAAAAGGATTTTCCCGCTAATTCCCGTTCCCGTGGGAATTTCGGGAATTTTTTTCTTAGTGCACCTCTACGATACCCAAGATACGTTCCTTCCAAATTTCTTCATATCGAAATATTATCCTCTTAGGAGTGGAATTTATCAAAATCTCTTCTTAGGGGATGCCTATGTCATAGTAGCTTGATGCTTGCAAAGTCAGCCGGATCGGTTTAAATTTGACAAAGTTTCATAAAAACTTTCATCCCCTTGGGGGTAGAAATGATACAAACCCCTTCTTAGCGATACCTACGTCTTAGTAGCTTTATAAATGTAAAGTCTACGACCGATCGGTTTACAATAGGCATGTAAAAAATGTAATTAGTCCGTCTTTAGCTTATTCAAAAATAACGTATTTTTTTATTTGTAAATTAAACTAAAAATTACAAACTTTTAGCCCGTTGAAATTACGCCTGAAGTCACTCGGCGAGGCTTTTTTACGGGACGGAGTGACGTCAAAGACTCCCACTCCTAAGTTTTGATGTCTTTTATCTTTGCTATTTTTTGAATGAAAAAAGGAAAAATACATATCCAATACATTTTTATGATCTAAAATACGGACTAAATATAATGTAATTATTTTGACCCTCAAAACATCCTAATTTCATAGAAACTTTCAACCCCTATTTTATCACTTTGGAGATAAAAATTATCAAACCCCTTTCTTAGCGGATGCCTACATCATAGTAGCTTTGTACATGCAAAATCGCGACTTCGTCCGCGTGTTTAGATTTTTACATTCAAAAGTTTTTACCCAATAACTCCCGGTCCTTAACAATATCAGTGGCAATATCTACCACGTCATGGTATAGCTTTGTGAATGCAAAGTCTTAGCCCGAACGGTTTAAAATTGACAAAGTTTCATCCCCTATTATATCCCCTTGGGAGCAGAAATTATCAAAACCCTTTCTACGTTATAGTAACTTTATGAATGCGAAGTCTCAGCCCGAACGGTTTAAAATTGACAAAGTTTCATACCAACTTTCATCCCCTATTTTATCCCCTTGGGGCGTGAAATGATAAAACCCCTTTTTAGCGGATGCTTAAACGTCATAGTAGCTTTATACATGCCAAGTCTTAGCCCAATCGGCTTAAAATTGACAAAGTTTTATACAAACTTTCATCCCCTATTTTATCCCCTTGGGGATGGAATTGATCAAAATCCTTTCTTAGCAGACGCCTACGTTATTACATCTACCTGTATGCCAAATTTCAGCCCGATCGGTCCAGTAGTTTGGGCTGTGCGTTGATAGATCACTATGTCAGTCAGTCAGTCAGTCAGTCAGTCACCTTTGAGTTTTATATATTTAGATTAGGGATGTAAGGGACCAACCTATCATATTTTCGCTCCAAGCCAACCTCACCTGCCTGTGGTGCATCCTGCCGAATAACACACGAGGCGCTGGCAACCGAAAATGGCGGTATAACCATCACAATTGAAGGCGTAGCTGAATACCACAGGCCGAAGACAGGCAGCAGCGTCACTGGAGCGAAAAGCCCTGCGATCGCCAACTCGCCTGCCCAGTTTGCAGTTTGAATATGAGCATATCCTCCAGATGTTTTCCATAAGTGGCGAACAACTGGAGAGGCCTGTGTCCAGCAGCCTATTACAGTTTCTAATAGGCTGATGATGATAGGAATCAGAAAGATTTTTTCTTTTAAAATTGTTATTTGTTTAACGCTATCCCTTGGAGCGGCAATGAGTCTTATTGCTGACGTAAACTGCCCGCATTATTTTCAGTGTCATCGTAAAATAAACTTTACAGCCGCTAGCATACCGGCCCGGTTACTCGTATACAGTGTCGCCATCTTTATTTGACTTCTGTTGGGTGTTGCTGTTTAGTATCTTTTTCTTTATTAATGTTTATCTAAGCTATAGGTTTATGGAGGCGGTATTTGCTCCGTGGTGCCGACCCTTAGGGTACCGTGGATCTTTTTTGAATGCAAAGTCAAATAGGGGGTTCTATGTTAGCGGGGACAGGGGTTCTAAGATACCTATGAGGGTTTTTTATAGTAGCTCGACATAATGGCTTGTCTACGCCTGATGGAAAGCGAAAGAGAAGCCTAAGTCGCTGTAACAACGGGCAAGTAACTAGTTAGTTACCCGGACTCCTGCCTGTACGAAGACTTGCTGACCGCCAGCGATAGAGCGTCTCAGAGGTTTGGTCTCATAGCGTATAGTCGTTTTGTCATCGATTCAAGAAGAAGATGCCATTATTTATGGCCATTGTTTATGTATTTTTAAATTTGTATATGTATCTGGATAGTCTTATTTGAATAATGAAGTGCAAATACCAAATGGAACGTCCATTGCAATAATAAGGTAATCAAAATCCAATTTCGACGAGACAGTAACATATTCATATTAATCATGGCTGTTCCGATGTTCAATTAAGGTTCTGATTTCGTGCTTTATAACGATTATTGAATTTTAATCATCAGGCAGGTGCTACTGTGTACGAATATATTGCGATTCGGATTGCGTTGTAGACGTCTAGCTAGTTGATTTAATTTGATTCGGTCGGTGGCGCAATGGTTAGACCAGTCGGGCACTGGGCCTTTTGATAAAATACCCCTGAATAAAGAAAATGGCTCTTGATATTTCCACATTCTTGATAGTATACGAAGAACAGAAAACATAGTGCATTCAATATGTTCATTCACCGAGAGCGATTAGCTGGTACCTACTACCTGAACTGGGTAGCATAAATGCCAGTATCTCAACAAAATAGGAGTATGCAAGCATATCTGTTTCGGATAAACGGTAGTGCAATCTTTGATATCATCGGATCTATGAAGCCTATCAAATAACAATAATTTGACTATCGGACGAATGGTGGTCTCGTACAGTAAATAACCCAAACAAAATTTTGAAGGCAACATTTGCATTTGTAATTCAGTTTACGGAAGCATTGCAAGTAGATTTGGGAATATTGAAGGTGATATTTTTGATAAGCAAAATATTTTAACATTTCCTTGTAGCATTGCTGTTTTCCTATTATGTAGCGGTACTTGACAAAGTCTTGTGTGTGTATAACAACAATTTTACAGAATATATTTTATACAACCCAAGACATGCCACGCCAGGCCACACACAGCCATCTAGCCCCAAACTAAGCCGAAGCTTGTACTACCGGTACTTACTGATAAACTTATTTAGATAGAAACTTTTTTTGTTCTGGAAGGTGTCAGTCCCACACACTGTACTAACGCCCCCGGATACGGTGCGAAAACGTCCTTATCGCCCTAGATTAGGGTAGGCCTGAGCCCCTCGGTGTGGACAAATATGAGCTGTTGATTATACTAACTTAATTATATTTTGAACAGGTTGGTGAATATGGTAGCTGCTAATCGGGCTTCTTACTTCCATCAGAAGCTTTGCTCGCATTGTCAGCGTTTCCCTGGTCTCCAGACTTGGCTCTCAAGACATATCGCCAATATTGTTGAGGTGAGAATTTTTGTTATTGCTGTTTTTAAAGCTTTTTGTTGGTGAATATAGCTAACACAGTTAGTATTAATTTCTTTATTTATTAAAAAAAAAAAGTTTATTTCGTCTTCATAAAGGTAAGATAATGGTAACAGTACGATGTATACCTATGTGTAATACAATTGCTATGCACAATATACGACAGACAATAAATTATTAATACTACATCACATCTGTGAGAGACTGGTGTCCAAACTAGGGTATTCCCATGAGATTCGGTCACCCAAATTTTGAGAGAATAATAGAGAGAACATAGATTAAAGTTCCTAACTTGGTTGGAAAAAAACGTTCAGCAAATCTTTTGAAATTTCATAATTCTAGGTCGTATTTCTGCCAGTGAGTAGGGTGTCCGGAGCTCGTGGGGGGTTAGGGTTGGGCTGGCATGGAGGTGGCAACTGACAAGTAACTGACTAGTTACTTGCCCGTTGTCACAACGACTTGGGCATTTCTTTCGCTTTCCATCAGGCGTAGGGAAGCCATTATGTCGAGGCACTATAAAAATAAAAAAAATAAAAAAACTTAAAGTAAAACATTTAATTTTTGGATAGACTAAGCAGGACCGGTGATCTCCCCACAAGAAGGAAAATTTATATTGCGCTTTGCGGAATTCATTGGATTTCTTAAACTGAGCTTCTTACATTTACTTCCGTCCGTGATCTGCGTTACGTTGTAGAAAATTGTTTCAGTAGGTTATTATTCTTTAGCTTATCCACGGGGCGAGTTATAAATTTTAATTTATTTCCACGTCGCCTGATCTCCTGTAACAACGGTTTCTTATTATCTAGGGCACCGCATATAAGGCCCAGATTCATAAAGCATACTTTATGATTGCTCGGGATTTTCTTCCTTATATAAAACTTGCTTTGCTTTGCGTGCATTTACAAAATTTTGAAGCCAAAATTTGCATTTGTAATTCAGTTTACGGAAGCATTGCAAGTAGATTTGGGAACTCTTTGATAAGCAAAATATTTTAACCCTTCCTTGTAGCATTGCTGTTTAACTGTTATGTAGTGGTACTGGACAAAGTCTTGTGTGTGTATAAGAACAATTTTACAGAATTTATTTTATACGACAACACGTTAATTCGTATGTACTTTCTTCTGGCTTGTTATTAGGATTTTACAAATATTTTAGTTATTATTGTAAAATACTATTTATATTTTGATTTCATTCTTAAAAGAGGACGAAAATCTACCATTTCTTTCTCTGATACAAAAAAATTTTGAAATACAAACAAAAAATATTGTAAATTGCAGGATGACTTATTTTAATTTTAATATCGATTAAAAATTAAGTGGTAAGCTCGACATTTTATGTAAGAAAACTTCTCTCCACGTGAGTTTTACTCGCATTTGGCTGGTTTTTCCACACCGTTCCACACTTATCTTTGTCCATATCCACATCTAACCATGACCTCAGATGGTACGTGTCCTGTATATTTATGAAGGAGGTCAATTCATCGCGACAGCGGCTAATGTTCTCACGCCCTGCGATGCTAATTGCTCGCCAATTTGGCCCCGCCTACCCACTACACTCGACCCGACTGTACTGTACTCCACTTTGGTATAATATTACTATATGTGACAGTCGTAGATCTATAGGCAGTATAATGCTTTCATTCATGTGTATATCGTCGCCGTAGAGCGAAAAGTCACTAAGTCGACATATGGCCAAAATGGAGTTAAATACCTAACCAGATTCCCCAAATTTTTCTGCACAAATTCTTCTTTTTGACATTTCTGTACGCGCTATAGTTTTTGTTTTACAGAGAGCGAAAACACATTAACTTTACGTTTGCACTACTCATTGGCAGTCGAAAACTAACCAATTTTACTTAACACTTTTTTTTATGATCTAACAAAGCAAATCTGTACCTAAGTCGAGTTGGTTATTTCTCTCTTTTACAAATCAAATCATAATTTTGTACCCAAATCCATACTAAAAATTACCTAAGGTGACTTAATTACTTTTAGAATTACTGGTTCGGTACAAAACATGAAAGCGAAAACTAACTAAGTCGACTTAATGACTCTCGATATGATCCAAACATGAGTGAAATAGTCACTAACTCAGTTTTTTTGTCATTATCTCAGTAATTAAACATAATTAATTGAAAGTGATATTACAATCTTATTTGTCTATCTATTCTTTAAGATATATAGCAATGAAATTAGAGTTATCTTTTATCAAAATTAAGTTATATATTTTTTTGTTTTATAAAACTTTAAACCGCCATAACTCAAAACACGTCATGACCTACTTAGTGACTTTTCGCTCTACGGCGACGATATTTCCTTTGGAAGAAGCATGATGAGCTGGAATTAGGATGAATTGATTTATCTAACCGTCCGCCTAAATAATAACAGATTAATAGTGCTTCTAGTACATAAAGTGGTACTACTCGTATTATGTACTTGGTACTATTATGTAGTACATGTGAAAACCTTTGTATTATGGCATGGGATTGGGAACTTGGAACATGTCCTCTCTATCCGCATTGAGTGAGAAAATAAAGATCTTGTAACCAAATATTGGGTATAATTATGCGTATCCAATGAGCACTTCAACTCATAGACACTGCAACACCGGAGGAGTAACGAGTGCGTTGCCGGCAATTGGGATGATGACTAAAAAATAATTTAATGTCCATCAGATAGATTAATGAAAAATATTGGATACGTATTTTTTATTTTGCCTCTTGTTCAAAAACTTACGAAGATACATTGATTTTAAATGTCACATGACGTCACGTTAGAGTACAAAATATACTCTAACGTGACGTAGTTAGCCCCCACTCCGTAACTATAATGCGCTATCTAAACTAATATTATAAAGAGGAAAGATTTGATTGTTTGTTTGTTTGTTTGTTTGTTTGTTTGTTTGAAACGAATAGGCTCCGAAACTACTGGACCGATTTGAATAATTCTTTCACCGTCGGATAGCTACAGTATCTGCGCTGAACATAGGCTATATTATATTTTAAAAAAAGTTAGGGATCCGTGCTAAAAATCCAATAATGTAACCCAAATTTACCAAAAAGATTTTAATCTACAAAAAAAGAAAAGATCTTACATACTGACGTCTCTTGCCAACGTTCCCATAGCAACCTAAACTGTTATGACATCTAATTATATAAATTCTAATATGAAATCGTACTTTCACGTAAAAACTACTGAAAGGATTTTGATGAAACTTTACAGGAATGTTATTTATGCATCAGATTTACACACAGGCCATAGGTTACAAGGGTATCATACATTTTAGAATTTACAATTTCGGCAAAATATGTTACATACTTTTTGAAATGACCATAAATACTGTCATTTCTTGAATTTGTCAAAGAAATTGTCATTCTGACATGACAGGTACTGACATCGAAGTAAATGCGGAAATATCGGAAATTCACAACAAACAGTGATATTAATATTTGTGAACCGTCGGCTTACTTTCAGGATAAAATTCTTCGGAAAATACTATAAGCAAATTGCTATAGCTAAAAATACGACCAACTTGAAAACACACCACCGGTGTTTCTTGCATCAATGCTGCTATCAGCTTGGAGGCTCCTCATTTAGCAACAAATTGGAACAACATTAAGGAATAGTGCACAGTCGAACAGATCTTGCATAATCCGTGAACAAGGCATCCTGAATCATAGTGTCATGAAGCTCTAAGAACCCAAAAAATATGAATGCATTCTTTTAAGGTTTAGGAAGGCTCACATAGTGAAAACTGCGATCTGTGCATGCATAATAAATATTTTTCTTTTCTAATCCGATGTTATAATTTCTGTAGGTACCCTATACTATGTAATAGTATGTATGTATTTTAGCCTAATAGTTTTAATTACGCATGGGGTAGGGGATGTGAATTTGTGTTCGACCCACGGTTCGATGTGAGGGATCGGCCTTTCATTATTCTTCGATTATAGAGATCTATGTCCAGTAGTGGACTATAATAGGCTGATGATGATGAATTACACATGTCGGAAGAAAATAGCGCTATTAAAGTAGGTAGGTATTGCTTTTTGGTCGGCATCATTATCGCTAAATCATTTTCAAGGTAATTTCATGTAGGTACTAAGATGAAAAATGCCCTAGGTTTTGAGTTTACGGCAAGTAACTGGTCAGTTACCTGTCAGTTGCCACTGCCATGCTTTTTTTTTACCTGGGGAATCCCTTCGGACCTTCGGTGTCTGCAACGGGGATGCAGACACCGGTGTGCAGTGCCAAGTTATCCCGCTAAACCCCACGGTGACCCACCATCGCCGCCAAGCCCAGGGGAGTCTGGATCCTCAGTAAGCGACTCTACCGCGGCTCCCCCGGTAAGGCGGTGTGCCGCACAACGGCTCGCCCTCTGTGCGCGTGAGCGCGCACCGGGAGCATGCTCGGTCACGAAGCACGCCCCCTCCCAGCGGAACCCGTGCCGGGCGCCGGACGACCCCGTGCCCGATGCCCAGGTCCCAGCGGCGGAAAAAGATGTTCATTCCGCCGCTGCCTTCTACGGCCACGGCCGTTCTCGCACTATGCCCTCTACTGCCTGCCCTAAGTTAGAGGGACACGCGGAGCACGGCGCGGCCACCTACCTGGCCCCACGGCCACCACTACACAGGGCCACAGCCCTACATTCACACACGGCCCTAAGGCCGTTGGGTCGCAGAGGATAGGGAGAGATCCCCCGAAGGGCACTCCTCTTCCTCTGCGACCCTCGCCGAACAACCCAGCGCTTAGCGCTGGTGCCGCCAAGCGGCCCACCTCTGCCGGCGGGAGCGGGACGAGCGAGGCTCAGTCCTGCTGCCGGCGCCACCCACCTGCGGCCCACTGGGGTCCCTCTTTGTTCCGGGTCGTGGGGGCCCGACCCGTACTAAGCCCCCCCGGCACGACAAGCCGAAGACCCCATCGGGGGGGGGCTCCCCCACGAGCTCCGGAAACCCTACTCACCGGCAGAAACACGAACCGGAGGTCATTTGGCTGCGGTATTCTATAGGGTGGAGGTCCTTCCCCGGACGGGCAGCTCAATTTGAGCGAAGATTCGCTATGCCCTACCTCTCTTAAAGTCATCAGTGTTTAAAAGACGTCGCTAGATATAATATTATTCATCTGAACTAACAGTTAAGTGAACCTTAGCTAAGACCCACCTGTTCCTGAACAAAGGGCATGGCTTCAAATCCAACCAGAGGCCAACATGATGTAGGTACATCTACATGACCCAAGGGTTAACGGGTAGAGAATGCTCCTAGCATTGAATTTCGCCTTTTGTACCATTTTGTGCAATATAATCAAACGTATTGAGTTTACGTTAACTGCATCACGTATTGCGTCTGTTATTTGTGTCAAACCATGTTCAGATTTCTCAGCCTTCGAATCGAATATATCTTCATTTTGTTTCTAGCATCCATTAATTTTAGCTTTGTAAGCGTGTGTATAGGTTATATTAGTTGATAGAAAATATGAGAGGTCCTTCCTAAAACACCAACAATGTATGAAATGTTTAGCTGAAATAATTGATTTATCCGAAGCGAAGCGAGGAGCGGGCTGCTAGTATCTAAGTATTTTCTTGTTATTTCGACAAAACAAAAAATACGGGTCTTATATTTTTTTATTATCTAAGAGACGGACTTATTATTTTCATTATTTTCATACCTTGTCATCATCCGTATTGAGAAATGTGTAGGCTTGCTTTTTGAAGGTACCTAAGCTATATCCATTCGGGAAAGTGGAAGAGATTCAACTATCAGCTGTAAATTCTTGCACATCACTAATAATATTAACTGGTAGGTACTCGTATGTATAAACTTAGCTATGAAGTATACAGCACAGCGACTAATGATCACCTAATTGTGCTCTAACTCAGCGCCCTCGCACTTACCGGCCCATCACGCCTCGTCGCCGCTTTCCATTTTAAAGTAAAGGCACTATAACGTAGCTGTGCAGTTCTAATTTTAGTGCCACCTGTGCTGTGTTTTTAGATTTGTGTGCCTTCTGGTGTTTCATTTTCTCTTGCTAATTTTTTCTTCTACTACTATATCGTTTATTTGTTTGTGTTGTTGCTCTATAAGAGAGGTAGGGCATAGCGAATTTTCGCTCGAATTGAGCCGCCCGTCCGGGGAAGGACCTCCACCCTATAGAATACCGCAGTCAAATGACCTCTGGGTCGTGTTTCTGCAGGTGAGTAGGGTTTCCGGAGCTCGTGGGGTTTAGGGTTGGGCCGGCATGGCGGTGGCAACTGGCAGGTAACTGACCAGTTACTTGCCCGTTGTCACAGCGACTTGGGTTTCTCTTTCGCTTTCCATCAGGCGTAGGGAAGCCATTATGTCGAGCCACTATAAAAAAAAAAAATATAGAGCTACAATACAACCTCTCCCCTGTCAGTTGCTTCTGCTATGCCGACCCATGAGAAACTTCTTCACGCCCCTTTAAAGAATCTCATATCAAAAGAAGGAGGAAACACATGTACCGGCAATGAGTTCCACATTTTAATGACGCGGCAAAGATTAGAGAGACAAAAACCAACTATAACATCATAAGTTGAAAGTGTTACTGTCTTTCTACTCAGTTTTCATGCTGTTATTTATAAAATAAACTCTCGAATGGCTTCGAAGTTTCACAGTGGTGTCCAGGCTGGGAGCTCAGATGTTGTATTAAAAACTTGAGCAAGTTAAAGTAGGACCTAATTGCAGTGGTGTCAAAGACAAAGTTTTCCTGTAAGCACTGGCTAAAGTATACTGGAACCAAGTCGAAAAGAAGCCTGTTAGAAGTTTGATACCTTTAGCTGCGGAGTGCAGCGTTCAAACAGTGCAGTTTACATCAGTTATTTACAGAGTGTAGACAAACACTGTAGCTTTTATGTCGATTTTATTAAGGCAAATGTTGGGTGATATCGTAAAGATAAAATGACGTCAGACTGAATAGTTTGCTTGAGAGAGGATGAGATAAATATGACCGAAATCTAAGAAATTTGAGTGTCGTAGAGATAGTCACACATTTGCTCTCTGCGTGATCCAAAGGTTAACTGGTAGAGAATGCTCCTAGCATTAAGTTCGCCTTTTGTACCATTTTGTGCAAGAAAGTTATAAATAAATACTAGTCTAAACTAAATGACACGCCACACTAACTAATCCTTTTATTTAGATGTGTGTGTAAATATTAACACCGGTATTTCATCTGTGTGGGGGCGCCGATTATTTGGTGAACTATGATTTAATATAATATATATATAATATAATATAATAACCCAAGACATGCCACGCTGGGCCACACAGCACCACCTAGCCCCAAACTAAGCCGAAGCTTGTACTATGGGTACTAGACAACTGATAAACTTACTTAGATAGATTTTTTTTTTAGTAAATAAATACATATTATACATAGAAAACACCCAGACCAATACAAACAGACATGTTCATGAACACAAATGTTTGTACTGTGCGGGAATCGAACCCACGACCCTTGGCTCAGAGGGCAGAGGTCACTACCAAATGAGCCACCATTTGTATGTGCACATGACGGCCGACAAGTCGGGTGATGAATCCGACTCTCTCGAGTTTATGATCAATTAAACTGGTTGGACAACAAATCTGGGAATTGCGCTGTCCCTACGTTAGAATCTAAGCGTGAACTTGCCCATTACAGTTCACTGCCAGCAGTGGACTGTAAAGGGCAAGTTGACGGTTAGACACAGGCCTTTCCAGTTGTTCATTTCACAGTAGACCTGAATTCTCTATGAAATGAACAGTGAGAAGAATGTGTGAGGATCATGGGTTCAGTGTATTGTATATCATAGATATCCATTTGTTTTGTCTGTAAATTACTTATTGTATTAAAACAGTGTTTCCTTGCAGCCTATGCTGATCGCTCGCCGGGAGTACCCGTACCACAGATGGGAGCCTCTGTATTTCGGGACCCATAAGGAGCCTTGGTACAGTGAAATGCTTTCCTGGGAAGGAAGACAGGATAAGATGACGCAGGTAAGAATATGTCCATATCGACTGGCTCGGTGGCTCAACTGGGAATGGGTATAGCTTACCCTAAGTGTTGCGGAGGTGTAAAAGCTTAGCCCTCGCCAAATCTCTCAGTTTGGGAAGCCGACCCTGAGACAATCGGGAAAAAGGCTAGGATGATGATGACTGGCTCGGTGGCTTAATCGGTAGTGACCCCTGCCTTGATCCAAGAGTCGTGGGTTCGATTCCCACTCGGGACAAACATTCGTGTGATGAACATTAGTGTTTGTTTCGTGTCTGGGTGTTTATGTTTGTATTTAAGTATATATTGTGGTACCTTCGATGTTCTGATGCCCATAACACAAGTGCTTAAGCTACTTACTTTGGGATCGGAGCAATGTATGTGATGTTGTCTGATATTTATTATTATTTATTATTCATTTCAATTTTATTGATGTTGTGTGATATTTCTATTATTTATCATCATCGGCCTATCGCAGCCCACTGCGGGACATCTAACTTCAGCGTTGTTTATGCTGAAGTCAGATTCAAACATGTTTGCTACATAATATGTGTAAAAGGTTCTAAACTGATCTAATCCTTTGGCAGAGTTTTGTTTGTTTGCGCATCTTGGGTAAACACCACATTTCAACTTTATACCGCGATATTATCTGCAACTCTACGAAGACGCATTACAGACGGAACTAGCTTATCTGTCTCTTCCATATTCAATTAAGCTTGGGTAGTTTCGTTTAAAAATATCGCTATCTTGGCTTTGACCGTTTATATCAATTATTGAATTGGGTCTCTGTTCGTGGAATTGGGAAAGTTGGATCTAATGTCGTTTAAAAAGTTCCTCTTACTGGAAACGCCTTGAGATATGTATAGATACTTACGTTGTACCTTTATTAAGAGAGGGCGATGTCCGTCGTTATGAGACCAATTTAGTCGATAATAGGTACGAGTGTTCAAAATATTTTATGTTTTATGTTTGAAACGAGGAGTATCAAACAACATCACATAAATAAAAAAAAATAATACACACATTGACAGGCTCGGTGGCTCATTTGGTAGTGACCTCTGCCCTCTGAGCCAAGGGTCGTGGGTTCGATTCCCGCACAGTACAAACATTTGTGTTCATGAACATGTCTGTTTGTATTGGTCTGGGTGTTTTCTATGTATAATATGTATTTATTTACAAAAAAAAAGTATCTAAGTAAGTTTATCAGTTGTCTAGTACCCATAGTACAAGCTTCGGCTTAGTTTGGGGCTAGGTGGCGCTGTGTGGCCCAGCGTGGCATGTCTTGGGTTATTTATTATTTATTTATTTATTTACATTGACACTGACTGACTCGATGGCTCATTTGGTAGTGACCTCTGCCTTCGGAGCCAAGGGTCGTGGGTTCGATTCCCGCACAGTGCAAACATTTGTGTTTCATGAACATGTCTGTTTGTATTGGTCTGGGTGTATTCTATGTATAATATGTATTTATTTACAAAAAAAAGTATTTAAGTAAGTTTATCAGTTGTCTAGTACCCATAGTACAAGCTTCGGCTTAGTTTAGGCTAGATGGCGCTGTGTGGCCCAGCGTGGCATGTCTTGGGTTATTATTATTATTACATATACTACACACACACACACACATAAATACTATACACACACTGCTCACCTTATTCGAAAATAATCGTACCTGTATAATGTAAAGTATCTGTACCTGTAAATATTTCCGGAGATGAGAAGCCTGGTGTTTTAAAATACAAGCAGCTTTTTGCTTAGTTTACACACCAGTCTCCCTCAAAGTAATTATAAAAAAAACTATACTAAGACACTATATTTGTGAGAATGTTTGAGGTTAGAAGAAATAAAGATTTCATTTCTCTTATGAGAAGAAATAAAGATTTCATTTCTCTTATGAGAAGAAATAAAGATAGAAGTTAGTTACCTACTTTTCCGTAGCGATTATAAGCCTCTGTCTATAAGACTCCGTCTGCTATACGAAACAGCGCTGTCCGATTTCCTGAACACGCATCTCTTCTGCTGGATTTTTTTATTGGTTGTAATAATTTATTAACATCGGTATAGATGACAAGATAGACAAACATTTTATTGCCCAGACCGACAAGTACGCCGGTTTTTATTAAGATAAAGTCCTTACCAGAAATGTTATGCTGAAGCTAATTTCTTAACTTGTTATCTTGACTTGACTCAGTGCTCGGCTGTGTACACAGACCTAATTGGGACAAAGTTAATTTGCTCTAGCTTATTACTGAAGACAATGAGTTGTACCAAATACCTACATAATTAGCCTTTTTGAAACATAGCATTACAATGACTGGCTCGATGGCTCATTTGGTAGTGACCTCTGCCTTCTGAGCCAAGGGTCATGGGTTCGATCCCCACACAGTACAAATATTTGTGTTCATGTACATGTCTGTTTCTGGGTATTTTCTATGTATAATATGCATTTATTTATAAAAAAAGATACTTTTTAAAAGATAAGTAAGTTTATGTGGGGGCTTGGGGTTGGGCCGGCATGGCGGTGGCACTGACATGTAACTGACCAGTTACTTGCCTGTTGTCACAGCGACTTGGGCTTCTCTTTCGCTTTCTATCAGGCGTAGGGAAGCCATTTAGTCGAGCTACTATAAAAAAAAACGCAAAGGTGTGATTCCGTTTCCACCTAGATAATATTTCTGTGCATCCGAAAGACAACGTAGATGTCGCGTTTTATTCTTTAAGTCAATTTAACAAGGTCTGAATCTGAATACAAGAGACAGTTGTTCGGTTGGCAGGCCAGTAACACAGTTGAGTCGCACGGATCTTTCAAATCGAGTTATGGTTGGGCGTGCCTCGTGTTTCTGGACGGAGTGAGTTAGGTCCGGGGTCGAATGAAACGGGAATTCTTCGTGCATTGAGAAAGTTTCGCGATATCCCTCAAGGCGAGATAATTAGCGGAGGAAAGTTGGTTGGCTATATTCCGAAAGGGGGAATTATAAGTTGGTTCTTTTCATGACATTCGTTTGTTGGACGTGATGGTTGTATTCATGCTATTTTTATTTGCCCATAGTCTCGTTTTATGAAAGAAATGATAAAAAGAAAAGCGCCATGTCCAACGACTAGCATTTCTTCTAAAGAAAAGAAAATAATAGAAATACGGGACAAGCGTTAGTGTGATGAGCACTTGTGTTTGTTCCGTGTCTGGGTGTTTATTCTTGTATTTAAGTATAAACCTGTTTGTGGTACCTTCGTTGTTCTGAATCCCATAACACAAGTGCTCAAGCTACTTACTCTGGGATCACTGCAATGTGTGACACAAAGGTTCATCACACGAGAGTTTGTCCCGGGGGACCCACGACTCTTGGTACAGGCAGGAGTCACTACCAATTGAGTAGTGTAGTAAAGTTTATCAGTTCGGGTTGACATAATACCTAATGTCATAGAAATGTTCACTTTATTCAAGCATTGCTAATTTCACAAATATAAATAGCATCTATCGGGCTTAAACACGGGTAAAAAGGATGAAAGGCTTGCGATAAAAAGAGTGAAGAGCATTAGCAGTGGATGTCTGAAGAAAATGAATAGACTTTATTTGATGGATAAGCTAGTGTGGTTCAAAGGGAAGTAATGTATGAACATATTATATAGGCGAGGAGATTTAACGATGTGTATCTTCTATGCTATACATTTTTTGCTTTACTAATTAAGGGTTTGTAAGGGAGCGACCTATCACCTTTTCGCTTCAAGCCATCCTCACCTGCCCGTGGTGCATCCTGCCGAACGACAAACGAGGCTCTGGCAAACCGACTGGTGGCGGTAAAACCAACACGATAGAAGGCGTAGCTAAATACCAAAGGCCGATGACGGGCAGCAGCGTCGCCGGAGCAAGAAGCTACGCCCTGCGATCGCCAACCTGCCTGCCCAGCGTGGCGATTATGGGTATACCCTCCAGAGGTTTGCCCTAGGTGGCGAAGAACGGGAGAGGCCTATGTCCAGCAGTGGACTGCAATAGGCTGATGATGATGATGATGACTTAAGAGTTTGAACATAAAAATGGCGATGCGACACGATACGAACTTGCACGCAGAAAATTGCGACACGAATTGTTGCGATGCGATATCGTGCGGCACGGTGTGCCTTTACGATTGGGGTAATGTCGCAGGACTGCGCGATGCGCATCAATTCGCAAGTTCCTGCGATGCGTCGAGGGAGGTCGCAGATTTTTACGATGCGACGTCGCATCGCAGTGTTGTGTACGAGCAATATGTACAATATTAAGTATAATGTAAACTAGCAATGAACAGTACTTACTTGGGAATTCGTCTAGGTACAGATATAGATAGATATAATTTATTTTTGAGTAGACACAGTACATTTTTACTGTACATACTACAGTTTATATCGTATAATCGCTAAAAGTGATGTCTTGTAGACACGGATACGGATGATGACAAGGTATGAAAATGAAGAAAATAATTAGTCCGTCTCTTAGATAATAAAAAAATATAAGACCCGTATTTTTTGTTTTGTCGAAATAACAAGAAAATACTTAGATATAGCGCATTAAAGTTACGGAGTGGGGGCTAACTACGTCACGTTAGAGTATATTTTGTACTCTAACGTGACGTCATGTGACATTTAAAATCAATGTATCTTCGTAAGTTTTTGAACAAGAGGCAAAATAAAAAATACGTATCCAATATTTTTCATTAATCTATCTGATGGACATTAAATTATTTTTTAGTCATCATCCCAATTATGGTATGGTTTCGACGTGCAAAAGTATTACTTTATTTGTAGGTAGTAAAAAATAGATAAATTTAGAAGCATGTAGGTAGTATTACTGCAATATTATTTGAATACCACTAACAAAAATCATTATGTTATGTGGTAGTACCTACCATTGTAATTGTAATAAGGTGTAAATAAATCTAATTCGATGCAATATCAGCACCTTGATGGACGTAGGCCTATCCCAATTACCTCCACACTTCACATGGACCGGCCCTGAGCGGTCTGCATCCAAAGGATCCCTAATATCTCAATCAGGTTGTCAGTTCATCTCGTAGGGAGCTATACCTACCCTGAAGCATCTTCCCTTTCGCGGTAGTAAAGAACGCAGAATAAAGAAAATATACTCTTTATATTATTTTGTTTAATATGAACGCGTCTAAGAATTAGGTAATAAAAAAGATAATAAATCTCTTCCAACGTGCATCATTTTATTGGCTCTTATTATGTTAATGGATCCGTTTATTATTCTACGGGCTTTCGCCTAAACAAGTACGTTAATGGATTTCATTGAATAGCAATATCTGTAGTTTATATTATGTTTTATATTATTCTTCTACAAATATTAAAGTTCATTAATTCTTAATGTAAAAGCGCTGTCGAAAATTAATTCATAGAGTTTTCTTAAGAAATAAAGAATAGCATGCAAATTTTTGAGTTTTTCAAATCTTTTCTCAATCAAGTCTCAATCAATCAAAAAATTTTCTCAATCAAGAAAATTAAATTGTGTTAATTGTATAAAGAAATTGGTGCTAAAATGTATCATCAGTTCTCATTTATCTACCACAATTCCTATGTTGAAAAGGTACCTACATACCTAAATAGAGCTGCATTATCAACAACTTTTTATAAGACATGTCTTTGTAGCAGGCTTACCCTCTAAGCAGCTTTTAACATACTTTCTGATTTGTATATTGATGGTCTCGATAGCGCAATGGTAAGACCGTTAAGCCTTGAGACTAAGGTTCCTTATTCGTCGATTCATAGTCGGGTTAATTTAGGGATTGAACTTTTCTAAATTGTCTTGAGTCTGGTTGTTCTGGGGGTTGGCCCGTTTCAACAATTGGTAGTCATAGTACAAGAGAAACTGTCGAAAAAAAAGTCTATGGTGTGAGTTGTCTGACGCATTTTTTTAAATAATATTAAAGTACTCTTTATACCCTGCTTTAGGGACTCACAGCTCCAAGGTTGTTAGTGAAAATGGGCACAAATATAGATATTTGCCCCTGATATTCATATAAATAACAGGAAGCCCTGTAATAGGGCACATTCCACTCTCATAGTGGCTTTCAATTTCAGCATTCTGCATTCTTAGAAAGGAATCTCGTGTGAATAGATGGAATGTCAACACCGTATGGATGGTAAAAGCTAATTTCGTGATAAATATAACGTAAGGGGAATTAAGATAAATGTTACTAATCAAACGTGATATCTTATATTTACCGTTGCCTAGTCGTGCAGTGGTAAGCGCGGGTTGTAAGCGAGGGCTGTAAGCGCGACTATGAAATTGAACAACGCAATATGTACTTGTGATGTGACACTTACCACCAGTGTGCTTTTAAGGCTTCGTCGGGCAAGACTATGAGACCAACCTAAGACTATGAGAAAAATGTTGACTGGCCCGATGGCTCATTTGGTAGTGACCTATGCCTTCTTAGCCATGGGTCGAGGAGTTCGAGTCCTGCACAGTACAAACATTTGTGTGCATGTACATATCTGTTTGTATTGGCCTGAGTGTAGAGTATGTATAATAATATGTTTTTATTTAAAAAAGTATCTAAGTAAATTTATCAGTTGTCTAGTACCCACAATACAAGCTTCGGCTTAGGTTGGGGCTAGATGGCGATGTGCGGCCCAGTGTGTCATGTCTTGGGTTATTTACTATTTTACTTACTTACCCTAATTAATTATTTAATTACCTTTAGAATTACCTTTACCCTGCCCTTTATCCTAACATTAACCCTATCTGTGCAGATGCTAGAGCTGTGTCTCCAAGAATACCGCATGGTCGTGCTGGACGGGGCTTTCTCTGCCACGCAGCCGTGCCCAGGTCTGGGCAGCACCACCGCCGCGCCGAGAGGGTCAACACACAGCGGTACATGAAGATCATCGGCGCCTTCAAGCATAAGTACCAGGACAGGCCACAGTGTAAGGTTATGTGGGGATGTTAGCAGTAGCTATACTTACAATCGAACTTATCTTTAAGTTACTATACGTGCTGCTAAAACGGTTAAGCATCTTAAATAAGTGTGTGTGTTCAGAGGCCTAAAATGGGCAAGAAAGCGCCCGTTCGAATTACTTACATCAAATACATAATCAAAAGCTCAGATGCATTTCGTTTTTGGGCCACTGGAAAGATCTCCTTTTGAATGTAGATGATCTTTTGAAGGTCAAACATGGAAAGCGTACACGCGATGGCATTTGTGTTTGTGGAGTCATCTTTAATAAACTAATGCAATATAATCCGCTGCGAATGAACCCAAAACTCTAAGTAATAAAGAAATAATTCAGATGATTTATTAAAGAATCCTACTCGATGAAACGGACATTAGTTATTTAGTTATTATACAATATGTACAAGTTTGAGAAATTTACATCTTGGTTTTTAAATTATTGTAGACCTACGGTTTAATTCGCATGTGTTGACGATACATGAAATGGGTAATATTGACCGAAATAAACACGTGTTATAAGAAATACATAGATAGGATGTAATAATATGGAAGGTTTGTTGAATTTTGTTTCACTAGAAAATAAATTCTTACCTAATGTTACACAAATGTGCTTTCATGTACTAGTACTTAAAAGACTACCAAAAAGATATGTGAAAGCACGATTAACGAAGATAATATTTCGAATTCACAATTTTATCGCACCAAATTCGCGCACTTTATGAAATATCTCCAATCGCGCGATTTAACACATGGAATCGTCCCATTTCTATGTTACATAAAATTCGCCCGACCCAAGTATTTGTATAGTGGATACTTAGTCTGTTTTGACTTTACAATAATCCAATTTACAACGGCAGAATAAAAACACCCTCAAACATAATTAAACAATGGAAAGTTATAAATACAGCTTCTGAAAATGGTAATGGCCCCTGATAATATTGAATGTGTAAACAGGGGTTGAGAGCAGGAAATTTTTATTTTTCAAACAGAACAAGGAATGTACCTAATTAAAATTTGATTTGCCTTTTAAATAACGAAAGGGGCAATGAAGATATTTTCAAAATACCTATTTATTTTATGGAACTGTGTAGGTACTCTTCAAATATCTAAAAATTGTAGCTCATATTATCTGGTAGATAATCTAAATCTTAATCTGGCAATAATCTTTCCCATATCTAGTTTCGATTTCACTGTTAAAAACTTCAAAGTCATGACTAGTGTTTAAAATTCCTTAAATATGAAATCTCTTGTCAAAAACTCTCACCATTCTTTCAATAGATTTCGGCACATTTTTTAAAAGTAGGTGTTCTGGTACATTACTACTCGTACTTTATGTTAATACTAGCTTTTGCCCGCGACTTCGTCCGCGTGTTTAAATTTATACATACAAAAGTTTTTTCCCGCTAACTCCCGTTCCCGTGGGAATTTCTCAAAATACAGCCATAACTAAACTTTATATTTACTAAGGTACCTGCATGCCAAATTTCAAGCGTCTAACTTAAGCGGTTTAGATTTTTCATACAAAAGGATTTTCCCGCTAATTCCCGTTCCCGTGGGAATTTCGGGAATTCCTTTCTTAGTGCACCCCTACGGTACCTAAGCTACGTCCCTTCCAAATTTCAAGTGCCTACGTTTAGCCGTTTGGGCTGTGCGTTGATATGTCAGTCAGTCAGTCAGTCAGTCAGTCAGTCAGTCAGTCAGTCAGTTTCTCCTTTTATATATATAGATGAAAGATATTATGATAAAGCATATCATAGTAGTCGTAAATATTTAAGTTGTATGTAAACATGAATGGTAAGTATGTATAAATTTGCGAAACATTGAGATGTTTATTCATTTCAATGGTTTGTTTAAACGGTTCCCTACTCAAATTATTTTAACAAAGTTAAATTTGTTTTAATTTTAATTAACAGTCAGGGAGGGAACTTCTCAAAATAATGTATTTGTTTATTTAGTATTAGAATAATACAAAGTTTATGCATCTAAATTACTTAGGTACACTATATAAACACACAATGATCTTTGATATGTTTGCGTGTGGAAAATGCACAGATTTTAAAATGATACCTACAACTTTTGTTAAAACAGCGAATACCTATCTATCCTTCTTTTTTCTCCGATGAAATATGTAAGAGATTCTTATTAACGTTTTATAGAAGCGTAGTTTAACGAGTATAGTATATACGAGTACATAGATAAAACAAAAGTTTATTAATTAAACACATCTTTTAATTACGTATAACTCTTACTATTGTTATTTTGCAAATGTGATATTTCCAATTAAAGTTATAATTAATATCCTACCTCACTTGGTTATTTGGTCTAAGTATAGTTTTTATAAGAATAGCTATTGTTGAAAAATTTATTTAGATTTTACTCGCATGTTTATAATTTAACGCTTCTTATTATAAGGCTTAACTGTGATTGACCATAAAGTTGTGAATATCTTCTTGTTACTGTTTTAGGAAATACCTACTTTGCCTAAGAAATAAAACTTTCATTTTTTTGCAAATAAAAGTTTTGTTAGGGCGCGGGAGTTCCTGTAGTAGCGCATGCGCCGCGGTGTAGTAGATGGAAAATTTTGCAATAAATCTAAAAGAAAAGAAGAAAGATGCATCCTATTGTTAGCTCTGATTTTTCCGGATACATTAGCGGATAAAGTTTAACAGATTGATAACTACTTAGTAAAATAACTTTTGATAGGACGGTCGTTTAGTGTTACTTGTAACTTTTTTCAGTCACACTTTAACACTTTAATCCGTTAGATGAAAAATCAGGATTCCCTCGATTTACCAGCCACCGTTTATATTTATTTTTTATTATATTTTAGTTTTATTTTGTTTTTGTTTTAGGTGGAGTCATTAGAAGGAAACAAAAATCCCTACCGAACCCCAGAATCTCAATTAACTCTACCTTAGATCAACATACCAAAATGTGATTGTGTTTTTGTGTGTGTTTATTTTAATTTTGTAGTCTTTAAATATAGTTTTTTGTTGGTATTTAATTTCGTATTTTTTTTTATTTTATAAATACGCAGTTTCTAGCTTTTCGCTTGAGAAATCATTCAGTGAGCGGCTGAGTCGCTCCGAACGACGGCTGATACGATGCAGTTCGTCGCTTAATGGGTGTTCTTAGCGGATAGCTGCTCACTCCGATTTTAAGGCTATGCCCTGGACGCCGGCGGCCAGAGTGGGCGATGGGGACCACGAATTTACTTCTTGATCGTCCACGGGCGTTATGGGCGGTTTACGTGGTCATTCGCACAGCCTGCGACGCTGTCGCCGAGAACAGCTTCACACAAATCAATCAAAATGCACGTGCCTCGCCCGCATCACCCGCTCGGGCTGCTGGCGTACAGGACGCGGCCTTATAGTGGATTAGTGGTGTTAAAGCGGGGATATCTTATGCAGATGCTACATGAATGCAGTGCCTAAGGCCTCAATCATACGGGAGTTTTTTTAACGCCCATGAAAAAAGCGTTCAAATATTTATTTATTTATTTAAACTTTATTGCACAAAATGGTACAAAAGGCGAACTTACCAGTTAACCTGTAGGTCATGCAGATAGCAAATTTATGTGCGGTGAGTGTACAAAGAAAATATAACAATGCATTTTAAAAGCGCTGTCGTATGAATATTATACTTGTAAATGCATTAGTTCCACTTGGACGCTTTTTTGACGAGCGTTTAAAAAGCTTCCGTACTAATAGGGCCTAAAGATATGAAAGCGCTGATAAAGAATTTTCTTTGTTCTAATTTTGAATTCCAGTTTAGAAAAAAATACGCTTGTTTTAACCTGTGTAGTTCAAGGTTCAATTTATTATATTCAGTTTTGCTATTATTTAAAGACGCTTCGATGCGTTTCACGTATTCCACATTAAAAATATTATTATGACACTATGTTCACGTTCCTGAAGATCTGTAAATATTTACACATGTTCATTTTAGGGTTGAAGAGAATATTTATTTGCTGACAAAAATAGTTGTTTAATATTCCCGTATACTAGAGAGTTTATTATGAATTTTAGCAAAACTTCATTATGGAATTGTTGGAATAGTTTAACCATGTAAATATGTATATGAATAGTTATACTCATAGTAATATGTATCTGTTAATATAATAATACATATATGATTATTGTATTGTATCATATCTACTGTTTTAAATTTACAGAATTATTACGCTTAATCATTTTAATTATTTATTTAAAAGCTCAAATTTGAAAGCAATAAGTATACAATTACGAATCTCAAGGTTTTATTAATTTGTCCACACTAGAAGTTGTTAAAAAATTCTGTACAGTAACTTTGGGGTAGACACGATTAGACTTAATTGCAACTTATGTGAAAATTTCGTCCTGAATTAAACATTTATTAGACGTGGTGTTATTATTATCTCTCACAATCTTTTTTCTTTCTTTTTTTCTGTTACATACCTCACTATATTTTTTTATGCTTCAGATAGTAAAATCCACACCAACTACCTGGTCTCATGAGTATCTAAGGTTTACCAGGAGTCTCTCAGAACATCCACACTTTTCATTTCCTAAATTGACTCGACCGGGAATCGAACCCTTCGGATCGTCCTTGCGTGAAGGCTTAACGCACTAACTATTGCGCCACTGAGGCTGTCGATTCGAATTGAACATTTTTCGAGAAGTTTCATATTTAAGTGTTTGTTGCTTCTCGTACAGATGATTTTTATATAAACAAACTGCTTTTGCTTTGACAAAGATACATCATTCGCGTACGTGAGTACTTTATATAAGAGAAAAATAAACTTTTTACTTATTTTATAAGAATAAAACGGCAATTTCATAAGTTACGTATTACCCAATATATTTTATTTATTTACAAAGGTCGACTAATTATATCGCGACGTGTGGTACAGACAAAGGTTCACCAAAGTTATTTAGCACGCAATTTGTGGCCTAGTCTAGACAAAGGCCGTTAAATTTTCACAAATTCCGAATAACAGGTGGTATAATTAATTGTATATTGATTGAGATCAATTATTTTATAAGATTTGATTTAGAAATACTTTCGAATCAATATTTTTTTGTAATATAATTGTAATAATAATACTTTCGGTCACAACAGTCATTGGAAGAGAAGAGATTTCTGCCTTTTGGACTCGAAAACTCTCGGTTGTGAGGTGACCCCTGCGACTGGTATGTAAGGGAGCGGCTATCATTATTTCGCTCCAAGCCAACCTCATCTGCCCGTGGTGCATCCTGCCGAATAACAAACAAGGCGCTGGCAACCGACTGGTGTCGGTATAACCATCACAATTGAAAGTAGCTAAATACCACAGATAGATGACGGGCAGCAACGTTACCGGAGCGAGAAGCAACGCAACGCCCTGCGATCGGCTGCCCCAGCGTGGCGATTATGGGTATATCCTCCAAACGTTTGCCCTAAGTGGCGAACAACTGGAGTGGCCCATGTCCAGCAGTGGACTGCAATAGGCTGATGATGATACAATCTATCAAAACTTAAAATAACTGAATATTTAAGGAAACACGAGTGATGATCAATTCGTCCGTTTTTAGCTTGCATATTTACGAAACAGGTCCTTAGCTAGAATTCAATACAGGATGATTGAAAGACGCCTACGGCATTGTACAAATATAATTCTGAGGCCAGCAAAAGAATCCGGTCTTTGTTGACCCATGCCTTCAGTCCGTCGATATTAGAACTATTCTTCCAATAAACCCTCTGTTTACTTTGCCTTCTCACATTTACTTTGTAACAAATAGCCATTTAGGTGAGCCTTTCTTGTGAGCTCGGTAAACAATGAATCCATCAGTTGATATTGTAACGTCCTGTAGGTAATTGCAGGGGCGGATTGTATAAGTTGGGACTTTATTTTATTTTTTATTATTTACATTCGTATGATGTGTGATGACATTTGTGTTTGTAACGTGTCTGAGTGTTTATATTTGTATTTAAGTTCATATTGTGGTGCCTTCGTTGTTCTGATACCCATAACACAAGCGCTCAAGCTACTTACTTAGCTACCTACCTTGGCATCGGAGCAATGTATGTGATGTTGTCTGATATTAATTTATCTATTAGGTAATTATTATATCAGTATTTATTGTCCCTGTTTTTGTGTTATGTTTTCGTATGTGCAACACACTAGACTATGAGCTTTACTCAGCAGGAATCACAGAAAGCGAGCAGTTGTTCGCTGACTCGGGATTCGATCCCGGGACATCTTGGTTATCAACAATCTACCTACGACCCATAGTGGTTGCAGACCAACGAGGCAGTCTAGATTAGACCAGACTTTCCTACACTTATTTCATCTAGGTACTTTGATAATAACATACTTTTCAGCGACTTCATATTTTTAATTCTTAATTACTATAACTTCATATATTTTAATATTTTTTATTTCTAATGTTGCTATACCTATTAGTATGAATTTAAGTTTTCATTAAAACAAGTCCTTTTTACCACTTTAAATGTAACTATATACTCCTAGTATTCACTGCTACAGCCAGAATAGCCCTTGAAAAAGTTTGATACTAAATAAAACGTAGATATTCTCAATTCTATCTAAATTGATAGAAAAGGGTATTGAAGATTATATTGTGGTACAATTAAAGCGGTCCTATGGCTAGCAAGCGATCTCTTTCAGACATCCTTCAGGTAGTTATTAAAAATGCTTTTTAAATGCACGAGGTTCTAACCCTGTACAGAGCCCTGGACATAAATGTAATGCCTAATGACAAGTCCGGCCCTGAATAATTGTAAGAGAAGTTTCATTTGATGAAGGAATAAAGTATTGACGTAGAGGACTTTCCCGGTAAGACGGTTTCTAAAAGCTATAGCTGTCATGTTTGATGGCCTTTACTGTATTTAAGTCCACTTACCTACTTACTTAAATTTTGAGATAGCAAAATTGTAGGGCGGGCTCAGCGCATTTTTTTTAGTTTTTATAAATTATACCTACCTAAAGCCAAGGAAAATGTTAAAACGCTAATTTTAACATTTCATTGGATTACATTACCTATTGGCGTTTTAGGAAGAATCTCTAATCTTCTCTATGATCGAGGCCAAAACACATGTGTTTTTTTTTATAGTGGCTCGACATAATGGAACGCCTACCCTACCCTACGCCTGATGGAAAGCGAAAGAGAGGCCCAAGTCGCTGTGACAACTGGCAAGTAACTGGTCAGTTACCTGTCAGTTGCCACTGCCATGCACAGTGAAAAGCTGGCATGCACTACACTGGCACACAATTTTTTTTGGAGGGGAATGCGTTATGTACCTTCACTCACACCTCCCGAAATGGAAGATACTCACTAAGCCCTTCTGTGGCGCCAGTGGGCAGCAATTTGCAGGGACTCGGGCAGCGCCGTAGCATATGGCCGCATGAGGCATGAACAAACTAAGCTAAGAGTCTTATTTTTTAACATGTGGTGGCAAAAACTAAATCGTTAAAATTACTTCAATTGATTACTCTTTACTCTTACTCTTTCTTTCTTTTCTCTAAAACTAGGAAAAGTCAACAATAAATTATCAAAATAAGTAGGTATTACATATTTTAACATATGCTTAATTTATTTTAATTAAGCATATGTTACACAGTTATTGGTAAGTAACTGTACACGCTTTGTAGCCATAACAGGCCGATCAAATGACCGCAACAAAGGCTTTTAATGGTTATGCAATTAATATGTAGGTGTCGGCGCGTTAAATGTATTTCATCAAAGCGTTTGATGTAGCTACATCAGCCACAGCTGTGGCTGATCACGTGGAGACGTTAATTGCTAGGATTTATTAATTATAAATCTATTATATGAGGTTAAAGCAAACCTTCCATATGAGAGACGTCAGTTCAAACCCCGCTACGTACCAATGTGTTTTCAAATTTTCTCGTACAGTAAAGAAAAACATGTGTAATGAAGAGAGACAAGAGACATAATATGGTCAAGCCTGAAGAGTGATAGCCATAGAGAAAGGAGTGAATGGGACCATGAAGGCTGATTGGGACGAAAGGAAGAAGAAAAAATGCAAGGCAGGCAAATGATGGTGAAGGAAAACATAGTGAGGAAACCTGTTCACCGGTTTTAAGGTTCAGCACTTGGCAAGAGTTATTAAATCGGCCCTTATTGGGACTTTTACTTATATATTAAGCGTGTAAACCTTCCTCTTGAACTACTCTATCTTTGAAAAAACCGAATCAAAATCCGTTGCTTAGTTTTAGAGATGTATGCATTCATATGGATAGACCATGGAAGTATTAAGTAATTACTTCCATGGGATAGACACGAAATTTTTTGTACTATGTAGTGATACCCATGGCTTGCAACATTCTTTCCATATTTATAGGTGTTTTTATTACATCTATTTTCATCTACCTTCGTAACTTAACATAGGCACTTACAAGGCATAGCTTACATGGTTGAAGTGACGTTAAAAAAGCCGACAGAAAATAACGGAGAATATCCTTTGATCAAAGCGCAACAGAGCGATGTGTCCCTACCTAATGAGATAATTAATGCGACGGGCTTATACATTTTTATCTCATCCCGATAATTTTTGTCTCGAAAGCATTTTACGCAGTCTCGTAAAATGGAGAGGTATGGATTGTCTTAGAGACTGATGTAATTATGAATGAAACCGAATCGTCTATGAATCTGCCTGCGAGTCTGATAAAATGCACGGATGATTCAAAGGTTTCAGCTTGGATTCCAGGTCGTGTCAATTTTGGAAGTGAACTTTTCTAAATTACCGCACATCTGGGTGTCCTGGGATATGCCTCAGTTAGCATCTGGTAGTCATATTGCAAAGGAAAGCTTAACGTACAGTTTTGAATCCAGGTAGTCGATGTGAAATGTCTGGAGCATTTATTTTTCGAGAATTTTAAACACTGTTTAATCTGGTCTATTGGTCTTGTTGATCTTCGATGTGGCGTAAATAAAAGGCTTGAACTTTCAAACTGAACTAATATATTTGTTGAACTTTAAAAATAATAAGGTTGATCTCTTAGAAAATTGATCTCAGAATGACAATAATTCAGTACGAAAGTTATTGTTTGTATTTTTCGGTTGCCATAGCAACCGAAGACCTATACTTCCCAAAAATGAGGTTTTATACTGTCCGTATTTTATATAATAATTTTTATCATGTATTTATAAACAATATTTTAATGAATATTACTAACATAAATAAAGGGTCTTAAACAAACACAATATGATAAAGCGTCGCGCTGCGATTCTTAGGTGTGATTTTATCCTACATCTGTTGAGAATGAAAGCTGACAGAGAGAGCAGTTGAGAAATATAATATTTTTAAATTTTAAGCAAAATGCGTGTTTTTGCGTTTCGGCGCATTCGATTGTGCACTGTACAAGAGCACAATTATTTGACTAGTAAAAACGCTAGCGTGTAAGTACCAGGCTATGATTGCTATTTTATCTAGATACATTTATGCGCACTAGATTTACTTAGTCTGTTAGTGATTTCAGCTAGTTCAATTCGAATTGCTGCATCTGCAGATTTAACAGATACTAAACTATATCGCTAACAACCATGATTGGTAATAAACTAAGTATTCGCACTCAATAAAATTATTACAGCGCAATTAATTTATATTCTTCGGAAAACATTAGAGCTCATTGTGCTTGCGATATCAAAAAGGTTTGTGCGTGAAGCCTTAATACCATCCCATAAGGTATATATTTGTATAAATGTTGCACGTGACTGGGAGGCATTAAAATAGGGAGTTTATAACTATAGTACCCACCTAAGTGCTTCTGGGATTGATGATTTTAATTGGCTGAGTTAAGATTTGTTTACAGGCGCATTTGATAGGCCTCTGGTGCTCGATAAAGTTAATGTAAGTACCCGAAGCCGGGAATAGGGGTATTTAACCTCCTTGGACCAGGAGTGCCGCATGTTATCGCATGGCCGCATGTTATCTACGGCTGGTTTGGGGGGCAAGCAGCCTACTTCTTGTCAAAAGTGTGAAAAAAGTGTCATCATCATCAACCTATTGCAGTTTATTGCTGGACATAGGCTTCTCCAGTTCATTTCTCTTCGCCACTTTGGGCCAGAAGCTTTACTCATAATAGCCTCGCTGTTCAGGCGCGTTGGTGATCGCTGGGCCCTTGCCCGGCGATCTCGCTTCGGTGAGGTTGCCGCCCGTCATCGGCCTGTGGTTGTTAGCTACGCCTTCAATCGTGATGGTTATACAGCCACCAGTTGATGCCAGAGCCTCGTTTCTTATTTAGCAGGATGCACCACGGGCAGGTGAGGGTGTCTTGAAGCGAAAAGATGTTGGGTCTCTCCCTTACAGTCCCTCCCATACATTTAGTGATTATTTAGTCATGCCTGTACTTTTAAATTCATTATTTCGCCGTATACACACTCAAAACACTGGTAAGAATGAAGAAAAGGCAGGTCTACAATAGTGGTGGGTGGCACAAAAATAAACAGAACGCATTGTCGGCGTCGTTCTATTGTTTCAAGAGTCGTCTGCAGAAGTCCATCGAATTAGTTTTGTCACACGAGGCAGCTGCGGACTACATTAAATAAGCAATTTGGACGCTTGAAATCGTCATAGTCGTTTGGCCTTTAATACGCCTATAACAGGGGTGAAAATGAGAGAATGTGTGGATTGTAAACTTTCATTGTTTTACGATGAGGGTGTGCGCGACTGAATGAATTATAGGTAAATGATATGATGAATAATATTGTTTCTGTGGGATAAACGAGTTAATTTCGGATTTTTTTTATAATTTTATGGATATTTTGCCATGCCTGATATTAATTAGATAATATGAATTACGGCTTTAGGAATGTCTGAGCTTTAAAAGCAGAGCTGAGGAAAAAGGGGTTTATAAAGAAATATCAATTTAAGCTCTGCTGAAAGGAAGAAAAGAAAATATGTGATTGTCTGATGAAATAGTTGGTTATTGGTATAGCTTCATCTCTGTCATTATCATGCGCGTTCAGCCCTTATTATATGACATGCTTAAGAAGACGTGTTCAAAACATGGCGATGATTTGAACTATAACTTTAACTAAGTAACACTTTTTAAATTATACTACTAGAGAGATCTGATATGACTAGATTCGGTCAGGAGTTTCTTCTAAGTAGATAATTTTTATTTTATTGATCTCCACAATATCAATCGTCTAAAGTTAAGCTTTTGAAAAATATTTACTATTATTAGTTTGAGATATTTAATAGAACCTTAAAAACAAACGTCCTTGGGGTTCATATTTTAAGACAGGCCAGCTAAGCGCTTTACTAAAAAAAGAATGTGTTTCTATAATTGTATTTACAACATTAATTAAATATAATATGTAAAAGTATGTTGGTTCAGAATAAGCCGTTCTAAACGATTGCCTTCCCTTAGGCGAATACCGTGCCAAGATACCAATGCCAAGAATCCATCGGAGTCAGTTCCCTGCCTGTAGCGTAGTTTATAACCAAGCGTAGCACAAAGACTGTGGAGCGAGCCGGCTCTGCTAGTGTGCACTTTTTATTTGTAATGGAGCGAGATGCATAGTGTAGCAACAGCAGTGAAGTGTAGTGAATATAATCTCTAAAGACTTTTTTAAAATATATTTCCATAATAAAGAAAGTTTCGTCCAATTCATGTTAGAAGTGCGTTTATACACCATAGGAAACGAAATAAAATGTTGACGTGCAAAAATATTAATCGCTCGGGAGCACGTATTGCGAAACGAGCGAATACGGACAGAAAATGTGTATAATATGCACCTATTTATTTTCAAAAATAGTATCTTTATCAGTAGTAGTACCAGTCTAGTAGGTTTACCAGTTGTCTAACTGTCTAGTACGCATAGTACAAGCTTCGGCTTAGTTTGGGGCTAGATGTCCATTGTGGGCAGTATGGCAGCATCATCATCATCATCATCATCAGCCCACATCAGTCCACTGCTGGACATAGGCCTCTCCCAATGCTCGCCAGTATGGCATGTCTTGGGTTATTTATTTATTTAAAAAATATTTATTTAAGAGAGGTAGGGCATAACGAATCTTCGCTCGTATTGAGCTGCCCGTCCGGGGGAGGACCTCCACCCTATAGAATACCGCAGCCAAATGATCTCCGGGTCGTGTTTCTGCTGGTGAGTAGGGTCTCCGGGGCTCGTGGGGGGTTAGGGTTGGGCCGGCATGGCAGTGGCAACCGACAGGTAACTAACTAGTTACTTGCCAGTTGTCACAGCGACTTGGGCTTCTCCTTGGCTTACCATCAGGCGTAGGGAAGCCATTATGTCGAGCTACTATAAAAAAATATAAAAAAAATACGCTAATCTGTAATCCGCTCTAAGATTATTCATGTTCAGATATTGGAGATAATAACTTGTTTGTTTAAAGTATGTTTAAATAAGAGATGTTATCTCACTGCCTCCTACACTATGTGCTCTCAGGAGGTAGCGGGAAATTGTACCAATCAGTTTCCTGTAAAATTAACGTCTCTCGCCGTACGCCACTTTTATCCCTTGTCGGTTAAATAAAAATGTAATTTATCATATTAACAATGAATTTCCCGTCTCCTTTTATATAATCAATCAAGCTACATTTGCTTAATTGTGTGTTTACTATGTATACTATGTATTTATTTACAAAAAAAAAGTATCTATGTAAGTTTATCAGTGTTGTCTAGCACCCATAGAACAAGCTTCGGCTTAGTTTGGGGCTAGATGGCTATGTGAGGCCCAGCGTGGTTTGTCTTGGGTTAATTCCTAAGGCTTTGATGCATCATGAAAGACTTTTGCATTTGATAGTTTTTGCTACGATTCCCGGTAGCGTCATTTTAGGAAAGTAATCAATAATTTCAATAGTTTCATATAAAATTGGTAAAAAATAATTCCTTAAAGGACTTTTAATGGGATGCTTTAGAGATGAGAGAAAAAATTAATGTCAAACAGTTCATTAAATTCTGCTAAAGAGGTCTCAGAGCCCTTAAGATAAGTGAAAAGGGGAGTAAATATCTGGTTTCATCAACAGCTCACGTTTGCCTAGGGGATCTTGCCTGTTCTAGACTAGAGCGATATGGCATGATCAACTAGTTACGCCGGCCAAGTGCAGATTGGTCGTCTTCAAACAACACAATCTTACATCCGTATTCACAAACAATACTTATCTATGAAAACCAACAACACTATGCGAAGGAAGTCGCTTACCATAGCGACCGGCACTCAATTTTTGTCCATGAATAGTATTGAATAGATACTTTTTGGGTATCTGTGCGTCCGCGCGACGCATAAACATTTGTGAAAACGGGTGCTAGAATTTCTTCACGTGAGGTTTCGTCGGGTTTTGAATTAATAAAATAACCCAGAAGTGGAAACCTTCAAAGCTAAAAGGCAGTATTTTCACATTCCTCTTTTGAACTAAGAAATTTTTAAAAAGAAACACCAGGATTATGTAAGTCGTCTGATCATGATATGATTGTCGTCGTCATCGTCATAAAAAGATTCAAGTGTGTCAACCTTCGGCTTAATACACGTTTAATATCCGAGATTCTGGAATATGAAGTGAAGTGACGCAGGCACACTTTGTGATTCAAATTGTGACCCTCATAACTGAAGATAACATTTTCAATATACCCGCACCCGGACGTTCCGAGAGGGAAGCGGTTAGGCCATAACGGTTTATGGTTATTGAATAGAACTACCTGTGGTCTAAATCACAGTTAAGTAATAGGGTCGGTAAAAGGTGGAAAGTGGTAGGTGATCCATAAATATAGCGCCGGATAAACCAAGACATGCCACACTGGGCCAATACACAGCGCCATCTAGTCCCAAACTAAGCTGAAGCTTGTACTATGGATACTAGACAACTGATAAACTTACTTATGTAACTGTGTACATTTTGTAAATAACACCCAGACCATGGACGTAGAAATTTTCTACGTCCATGACCCAGCCCAATACAAACTGACATGTTCATGCACACAAATTGTTGTAAAGTGTGTGTGTGAGAGGATCGAATCAGAGACCAGTTTGTCCAGTTATTCTCCGGACCTCGGTATTCCGTACACAATCCCACAAAAAAATATCTACCTACATATCTCTTATTTTATAAGTTAGCAATATTATTTATTAGTAATAACAATTGGTACTCTCTCGACCGAATTACTACTTCAGCCAATCTGCAAAGGTTCACATTTCAAAACTTTTCTATTACAAACTTGTGAAGAAAATTGTGCCATCATCGCCCAAATTTAACCTTATCTATACACGTACAACAATATAATAAAACTTCACAACTTCTTTGTGTCTCGTAAACTTTAACACAGGAAACTTGGCATTTTTGCGGGCAGTTTGAAAGCAAAAGCGTCCCGCACTGAGCTCCAGGCGACGTCTTGAATGTGGTTCAATTACTGCTTTTATAACTTTCCTGCTTGAAAACGTCTGGGCGATTTCAGTCAGTATTAGTTTGGGTTAAGGAGAATACGACCTGAATACCTAAACACTCAAATATTTGAAAAATCGTTAGCAAGTTTTCATTCCAATCGTACTAACATTCCAATAGATATATCATCATCATCATCATCAGCCTATCACAGTCCACTGCTGGACATAGGCCTCTCCAGTTTTTCGCCACAGGGCTAATATCTGGAGGATATACCCATAATCGCCACGCTGGGAAGGCGGGTTGGCGATCGCAGGGCGTAGCTTCAAGCCCCGGTGAGGCTGCTGCCCGTCATCGGTCTGTGGTATTTAGCTACGCCGTCAATTGTGATGGTTATACAGCCACCAGTCGGTTGCCAGCACCTCGTTTGATGTACTACTGGTACTATTCCCACATAAAAAACCTCCGACAATAGCAGGTAACTTAAGTGAACTAGAAAACTCATTTTATTTTTAGTCGACTTGAATCCCCTGGCCTAGTGCCTTAAGCACGCTTCTGTTAAATTTTTGCGGGGGTCAAATCACCTGGGTACCTACGGTGGAACAATTCGTTTGTTATTCGGCAGGACGGGCAGGTGAGGTTGGCTTGGAGCGAAATAATGATATGCCACTCTCTTAAACCCAATACAATAGATATACTCGTATAGGTTTTATTATTGCTTTTATTGCTATAAATAGTGTTTGTGTAAGTATTATTTATCTATGGTCACGTAGTGGCGAGCAATAAAGCGACATTATTAATATTCAAGTTGCAAGTCGGATCTTCGTCTTTATTACAATCACGATTGCATTTGTTGGATTATATGACGGTCTGCGTTTCAGCCGGTGCAATATTTTCTCTGATTGGCCAAGGAAAATCAATTTATGTAGAGATTATTATAAGCCTGCTGAGGTTTTTTCAGGGGAGTGTAATACAGTATAAGTCAATCCAAGTCAAGGGTATTGAAGATGCTGAGGTAATCTATAGACAACCGCAAAGTGTATATCGCAATGATTGTGCATACTTAGGGCAGGTGGGGGTGGCTTGGAGGCAAAAATAATGGCTCGGTCCCTTACATCCCTGTTTTGTCCGTATTTAAAGCCCCCATCTTGACCTTATCCGATTGGAAAAATCTCCGTAAGCTGATTTATTGTAAACGAACAAATAAATGTACGTAAACAATTCGTTTTGTCCTGGACCACCGCTAGTTAAGGCAAGAGCTCTAATCGGCTAACCCTTGTACTGTGAGGCAAATAAATTGGGTGGCTCTCGATTCTGCCAATATCGGAGCCGATCGACAACCGCTGTTTCCACCACTTCAATTTGTTTTAATGATTATTTCTACCCACTCTTTCTATAACGAGCCATTTGTGTACACAATTTTAATGCTCGGGATTCATCGGACGTTTATTTTGTACTTGTGACCTCGCCTCGCTTCGGGTATTTAAAAAACATACAGAGACCACTATAACTGTCACTGTTTCTCTACTATATCATGCATGTATTATACATATCAACCTCACTCTGTCTATTGAAATAAACCACATAAAATTTTTTATAGATCTAAGCAGACAAACAGACAAAAGCGACTTTATTTTATACTATTTAGCGATAGTGATAGGTTTTAATCGTGTTTTTTAACGTTGACTATTCCGATCGAACACTTTTAATTGACACATTGAACGAAATGTAGGCACCTGCGATCGAGAAACAATTGCTTTTCTATTGCGTTTACATTCTCGGCAGTCGAAGCCTTAAATTCCATTGTCCATCCATAGGATTCCAGTTTTAATTTTGCAAGTCCTGCAAGCTCGTACAGTACATTTCGTTTCCACTTACCTATCGCGAACAGCTGATCTAGGTATAATATAAAAAAACACTGTTTAATTAACACTTAGTATATTTGTCTTTTTTACATACTTTGTAAACATGTCTTTTATAAACGAGTAAATCCCTGAAAATATTTCAATTCTTATTTACTATTTGTAAGACGCCACTATAAACGTTTCACTTAACACACCAATAGATGGCGCTAGCAGTAGGTTACCCCGCGGTAGCATTCTCGACACCTTTTAAGCTCGGCGTCGACATTGTAAGTCGACTTAGTTGCATACTTAGTTGGAGTGCTAAGCGCTTGGAGTGACTTCAGCAGAGTTGAGCGACTGTTGTTGACCTGTGTACGACGTGCAGCTACTAAACGGCAGCTTTTATTAATGTACTAAATAGGCCTTTGTATTAAAGCATCTTTTCAATGGACTTTCTTCCTTACTAGTTGGAACGGCTCTTTATATTTGCCAGTAGTTTGTAGTGCGTGAAGCCTGCTATCTGGGCTACTCCTGTACTTTAAACCCTAGAGGATATGTAAGGCTATTTCTCCACTCAGCGCCTGGTGTATTTATTATTTCCGAATAATTTTGTCAGCTTCTTGACGAATCCGTCTACGTATATAATCTAAGTACGTACTCAAAGTTATAAATTTCTCACTGGTTGTTACCACGCATATTGAGATGTGTGAATTTGATAAAAAAATGTCTGCGCCGAATACCTTATTCTCATATACGTATGATAAGTTGATGTTCCATTTTAGCATTACAAATTATAAGATCCAGTCGGTTTTCGTAGGTAACTTATCCCCTGAGATTATCCTTTGTGATGCGAGTACAGAAATGTTCAACATACGCAAATTCAAAGGGAATATGGTTATAAAGCGAAATGTGACGTGGTGAAATTATATCGGCTCTGCTTCAATAACGTGTTCTGATAGACTAACTCGGTGGCTCAATTGGTAGTAACCTCTGCCTTCTGAGCCAAGGGTCGTGGGTTCGATCCCAACACATTACAAACATTTGTGTGCATGAACATGTCTGTTTGTATTGGTCTGGGTGTTTTCTATGTATAATATGTATTTATTTACAAAAACAATGTATCTAAGTTTATCAGTTGTCTAGTACCCATAATACAAGTTTCGGCTTAGTTTGGGGCTAGATGGCGCTGTGTGGCCCAGCGTGGCATGTTTGGGTTATTTATTTATTTGATAGACGTCTTTAGGAGTGCCAGCCGCTGATCATCTGCAACTAGCTAACTTGGTTTAGGTAGCAGATTGGACTCAAAGTCAGCGAGTCTGCCTCTAGTTTCGTATCCCTATATGTATAGGAATAGGTACGTAAAAAATGGATAGCCTATTATTGTGTTTTTCCAACTTTATATCTCTCCCAAATATTACATTACTCTTTTATAAAATTTATGAATAATATTATTATACCTAATAGTACCTAAGCTTAAGGCTACGTTCACACGGAGTCATTTTTCACGTATATCGTAAACGAGATTTTATCGAATATCGTAGTGACAGCCAAATTTGTATAGCAATTTTTAAAATCGTTCACACGGCGTCTATACGAGAAAATCGCGTATTCGAGACATATTTTTTACCGTATACCGTAGCGTCTTACCACCGGGAATGCGAGATTATCGAAACGATTTTAACGAATGCGATACTCATTGGCGCTTGCGTTTACGTTGAGAAGTTCACACGGACAAACTGGTTTTTAATAAAGGATGAGGAATCCCGTTTTTAATAAAGGATGGACCCAGTATTTTCTAGGGCGCCGAAACCTCCTCCTCAAATCTTAACTAATATTATAAAGCTGAAGAGTTTGTTTGTTTGTTTGTTTGAACGCGCTAATCCCAGGAACTACTGGTCCGAATTGAAAAATTCTTTTGGTGTTGAATAGACCATTTATCGAGGAAGGCTTTAGGCTATATAACATCACGCTGCAACTATTAGGAGCGAAGAAATAATGGAAAATGTAAAAAAAAACGGGGGAAAAATAACTATTCCACGCGGACGAAGTCGCGAGCACAGCTAGTACCAATATAAAAGAATTGGAACACGGGGATCCATGTCGGTGTGCACTCAACGACTGGCGGCAGGTTGCATCGAATAGACGTCGCGCGCCGCGGCGGCTGTCACGTGTACGGGAAGACCGTATACGAGAAAAAACCGTGGGCCTCGCACCGTGTGAACAGCCGTCCCGTATACGGTACTCCCGTAAGCGAGAAAATATCGAATCGAATAGTCGCCGTGTGAACGTAGCCTTACCACCGGGAATGCGAGATTATCGAAACGATTTTAACGAATGCGATACTCATTGGCGCTTGCGTTTACGTTGAGAAGTTCACACGGACAAACTGGTTTCTCGTACACGAGACGCACGCGGGGGCAGGCAGCCGTTCGTGTGTGTCAATGGCCCCTTGTAAAATTCTCCACTTTGATGCCATGATTCCAAAAGCACATTCAACATATCGTTTTGCGCGACTTAAGCGATAGTTGTAAATTTGAAAAAAAAAGAAAAAAAAAAAGAAAAAAAAAAGAAAATAAAAATAAAAGAAAAAAAAAGAATTGGAACACGGGGATCCATGTCGGTGTGCACTCAACGACTGGCGGCAGGTTGCATCGAATAGACGTCGCGCGCCGCGGCGGCTGTCACGTGTACGGGAAGACCGTATACGAGAAAAAACCGTGGGCCTCGCACCGTGTGAACAGCCGTCCCGTATACGGTACTCCCGTAAGCGAGAAAATATCGAATCGAATAGTCGCCGTGTGAACGTAGCCTAAGTCTTTGACTGCCGAGAAACTAGACACAATAGAAAAACTATTGTTTGTCGGTCACCGGTGACCGTCATGGCGCTCAACGTGTTAAAAATACAGATGTTATTATACAAAGCCAGTTCAAAGTCAGTTTCAATTAGAAAACCATTTTGCTATGTAGATATCAATAATTATTACAAGATATAGCCAATTAAAATTAATTACGTCTTAAGGTACGTATGATTATTATTTGATATTATAGGGGCGTTTAATTTATAGGTACAGAGTTCGATATAAACACAGTCTAATATTCTCTCTGTTATGTCAATTTGGCTTTTGTAATCAAGTGTGTATTACGTTGTTCATTAAGCCTGTTATTTTAATTAAATTCAAATGATACTCGCAACAAATATTACATTTGTATTACATTAATAGAACTAACAAAATGACGGGTCTTGTGATTCTAAGCTTCGGTCATCATCATCAGCTTATTGCAGTCCACTGCTGGACATAGGTCTCTCTAACTGTTCGCCACTGTGTATCGTGCTCCATTTGTGTACGATAGTTATACATTAAGATTGATGGCCCTGGATTACATTCATTCTGCCTTCTGAGCCAAGGGTCGTGGGTTCGATCCCCACACATTACAAACATTTATGTGCATGAACATGTGTGTTTGTATTGGTTTGGGTGTTTTCTATGTATAAAATGTATTTATTTACAAAAAAAATGTATCTACGTAGGTTTATCGGTTGTCTAGTACCCATAGTACAAGCTTCGGCTTAGTTTGGGGCTAGATGGCGCTGTGTGGCCCAGCGTGGCATGTCTTGGGTTATTTATTTATTTATTATTTATTTATGTTATCACTACATAGTATAAAACAAAGTCGCTTGTGTTGTCTGTCTGTCCCTATGTATGCTTATATCAATATGCAATGTACGTATATATTTCTATCTTTAATACTACGCAACGGATTTTGATGCATCTTTTTAATAAATATAGGGATTCAAGATCAAGGTTCATATGTAGGTATAATACATGCATTAAGGGTTGCTAGTAGGTACAAGTATAACATAAAATAGGAGAGAGAGACGAGAAAGTCAATATTTATATCATCCCTACCACTCATATACCTATCATCATAATTTCACCGACATATTGATCAAATAAACTTGTTGGCATTGATATACGGTTAATGATTTTCAGGCATTAATCACCTAATAAGCAATGTTTGTTGTTGAAACATCAATCTAGGATTAATATTTGCCTTCAATCTCAATCTTGGTAGCAAATCGGTTCATCTCAGCAACTATGAACATATTTACACTGTCTGTCACGTAATTGGAAGCAATAACTTAATCAATTACACCTCGGTAATCCCCCAAAGGCGACTAGTTCTGAATTAGAATTAGAATAAATAAATAAATAGGTGTGTAGTGATTGAAAACGACGGAATATGAGGACTGTAATCTATTGAAATGAAAAATGCACTTCAAATAACTATAATATAAAATTAACAGACTTTTTGCATGATAATTTTACGGCAAAAATTACAAACGACAAGGAATTTTCATTGTAATAAGAAAATGAAGAAAAAAGCGTCTATATAATACACCAAGATTACCTAAGTATTCTGTTCTTTAATAGCGTTGTATGAGGCATAAAAATTACTAAGTAATTTTAACAAATCAGTCACTTTGAACTTAAAGATGAGCAGCGAAATTGCTACAGTACATATATGATTTATATGAGACCAGAATTTTCCCCAGTGGAATTTTAAGTTAGAGCATTTGATTGAACATTGGCTAACGAAGCAGGGCATAACTTTACGAATATGTAAGAACGTATAGGGCTGGCAAAAACAGTCGTTATTTCGATTTTAGTAAAAGCTAAGCATTTTAAGAAGTGTTTATTTTACACATTCCAGATACAAATGTAAATCCACTGCTTTGTAGCCGAATTCGGCCTTATAGGGTCACAACTTTAAAGTGAGTGATAATTTTTGCGGTTCCAACTAATCTGGGTAAAAGGCACTTCTATGTTAATTTTAGATCATCGAACGGGTCCTTCGTGAAATTGTGAATTGTCAAATTTCAAGGAAAGATAGCACCGTAGCTGCAATAGGGAATATCCATCATAAATGGTTCGTGTAAACACACGAAACATTTATGATTACCGTAGACTAAACAAAAATGTACTATGCTGTGAACAAAAACGGAATCAAATGTTGTGAAAGTGAAAAAAAAGGTATCTTTCGACTCACATTGTCACGTCATTCAAAACAAATATGCAAGTTGTATGGCAAGTGAGTGCCACAACGCGACATAATATTATTTATCGGATACTCCCTATAATGTGCTATATAAGACCTAATAACTGTAATTTGCGTATTGTGCCTAAGTTGGTGCCGAATAGTAATTATTACAACCAACTTCATTTTAAGAAATCCACCTCCTAGGCAGCCCTATCGGTAGGCCCTTAAAATCTTTTCCTTTTCAAAGGCGGCGCGGACTCGGCAATTTCACGCCTTCTTACCCTAGAGGAAATATTCAAGAACCCTGAGTCAAAAACATGGACTCTTTAAAAGTTCCCAGAACGTGTGAAGTGGTCGTTTCAATGAAGAACTTGGCAGGAACCCCAGAAAATAATAAGTATAGGTATTAACGGTCTGATTATACATTATCTACAAAAAGTAACTTTTAGGTTGGTTTAAAAATACTGAGATGCAAACACTAAATTATGGTTCACACAACAGGTTCCACCAGAATGCCGTTAAGGTGTCCTTGACGCCATATTGCATAAGCTGACGATGGAACATGGTTGGCTCCACACTTTCTTTCTTTATCTGTGTCTTTTCTTTTGTATTTTCTGCTCCTATGATAATGTGAACTTATATAAATTGTGTACCATCAGTGTCTGGTCTTGTGTTGCCAATAAAACATTTTTCTTTCTTTCTCGTGGAAAGAATTTAACTCGTCGACTTCTTAATAATCATCTTATGGACTTATCTAATCTAAATATTTTACAACATGGAGTCATGGAATGCCTTTCCACCTCATGTGTTTCTTTCCTCTTACAATCCTGGGTTCTTTAGGCGGGGCGTGAAACGGCATCTCAGCGGGCTTTCAGGGCGAGGGCGGCAACCGTGATGGGTTTGGTTTATTACGCTTGTCCACCTAGCTTTTGGACATAACGACCGCTTACCATCAGGTGGAGTGAGGTCATCCCGAAGTATTTGCTTCGTGCAGTCAGTACCAATAGGCCATCAGATCAGTTAACAAGATAATACTAAAGACGTCCTTTCATAGGTATCATACATTTATCAGTCTGTGAAACTTTATTTATCCGGCGATTAAAAAATCAAACTGTCTATCAAAACATTAAAATGGAAGTCACAAGTAATTCCTTGTTTCACGTCCATCAGAAAACAGCTGTTATTTCCTTTGGGAACCTAAAAAGAGGTACTCTTCAAACGATGTTATTAGCGTAACCTTCCGACACATTACAGGGCTAAAGGAAAACTGAAAAGGCTGCTACATAAAAAGCCTTTTATCGCGACCTTTAGCCGAAATTTAATAAATTGACGGGCGTCATTCCACGCCGTTCGCGGTCGATGTAATGACGTAAATATACTCGGTACCTACCCACGTTCTGTGGGCTTGTTTATTAGACTGCAAGCTTTAGACTAGTGGGTGTTTGGGTCATGAACGTTGTAATATTGCTAGCTTAATAGTTCATTTTGAAGAATAAAATTTCTTACATCCATAGGAATTTACGGGCTCGTAGGCTTATGCCTATTGGTTAGAACGTAAAATTTAAAACGCGAACGATCCGAATATTCCGGCTGAGATTCCCGTTCGGATTATTATAAGACTTACAAGTCTTTGGTACTATATATAGTACATGGGAAAACTTTAGTTCGAAAAAATTGTTATAGTACCTACTTCCTTTTCACTTGATAGTTGTGAGAATCAGACATAGAAAAAAAAATTGTAGGAATAAAGAAAAACACAGGCCGGCACCCAATTCCTGTTTTTAACTATGTATGCATAGATAGATAGTATGTAGATTATGAGCTGCTTAGTCCTTTATTACAAAATACTACTCGCTAGGACTCATGATTTAGGTAAGAAGCTTATGTTTGCATGTTCATTTTTAAGGCAACCAGACTGTACACAAACTCCATGAGTTATTAATCGGTATTAGTCCCCCCTTGGTTAACACTACACTTCACACAAACAAAATGTCTATCGCGCGATTCACATAACATTAAAATTTAGGTCACTTATTTATCACAAATGTGATGCGCTGATTGACGAATTGACTCATATAATTTTCTTTTTTTTAAATCAATGGCAACCGACCTATTTATGAGGTCTCATTGTTTCTACAACTTTAGCACTTCACTGAACTTTAAAACAAATTCATACACTAAAAGCCACGCTAAAAGCCATTATACGACAAGAGGAAAGCAACAGATTAGATCAGGCATGCTTTTCTTTCAACTGTTTTCTTAATATTGTAACTAACCCGACAAGGATGTTTTGACATAAGGGCGTTAGCGCGAAACTAAAATGTCAAAAGTGACATTTCGTATGAAGGCAGAGACCAGAGTTAGTTCTGAATTCGGTCACGAACCAAAATATCCTTGTCGGTCTATAAAGTAAACTTAAAGGTAGTTTACTAATTACCAAGTAATGGTCTTATCTATTTGAAAACATACGAACTTCAGAGGCCATTAATATTCATATCCAATTGAGTACGTATCTCGCCATGAAATATATATATTTCATATGCAATATACGTATATATTCCATACGTAACCAGGAAGTTAATAATCACACACCTGAGGTGTTATCCGGGCAGATTCCATTATTGTTATGCCATCAACATTCAGAACCCTCTGCGGAGAAAACGGAGGGATTAGGGTAAACGATAATATAAGAGTTTTGGTTTACCTACCTACCAATAAAAATTCACAAGACATGGTAGTCATATGGGTTTAGAGTAATGGAAATAAAATATGTTTGGGTTTGTTTTGTTATGATGTCATTCCATATAGCCATTTTATTTTTTAAAGTTTCTCGAATAGTTACATAGTTTGACGAAGTTTGAAGCTGACTCTTGAATTTAAACGTCAAGCTGAAAGTAAATAGCGCAAGCGTACTCCTAGAATTGTATTGTACTCCTTATCTAAAAGGCCGGCAGCGACCCCATGATCCCATCATATTTGCTCGTCTGCCGCCTCTTGCATAAAAAGAAAAGAAATACATGGTAAATGTCGCGCTTGACTCCCATCATCATCATCAGCCTATTACAGTCCACTGCTGGACATAGGCCTCTCCAGTTGTTCGCCACTTAGAGCAAACATCTGGAGGATATACCCATAATCGGCACGCTGGGCAGGCGGGTTGGCGATCGCAGGGCGTAGCTTCTTGCTTCGGTGCGACGCGGCGCCCGTCACCGGTCTTTAGTATTTGGCTACGCCTTCAATTGTGATGGTTATACCGCCACCAGTCGCTTGCCAGCGCCTCGTTTGTTATTCGGCATTATGCACCACGGGCAGGTGAGGTTGGCTTGGAGCGAAAAGATGATAGGCCGCTCCCTTACATCCCTTGACTCCCATTTATGCTTAAATTGTAATAGATACGGGTACTAGCTCGGGCCAAATATTACTAGGCTTGTCTGCCAGGAAGAACTTCAGGAGTAGCTCTGGAGTTTTTTTTATGCAATATGGGTTTGCGCTTGACTGCAATCCACCTGATGGTAAGCGATATCACAGTCTACGATGGAGCGCACTCACCCATCAAAAACCGGTTCACTCTCGCCTTGAACATCGGACGATTGTACGTCTAGGGGAACAAGGAGCAAGTTTCATAGTTTAGCCATTCGTACTATGAAAGTAGAATAATATAAAGGTCTCATAGGTATTATAAGTGGTGAAACTATATTTATCTACAGTTATGTCCGTACTTTTCTATACCCTGACCATATTGTAATATTATCATTCTGCAGAATCACTACATATCAAGATTTTCCTTAGAAATAGGTACTAGAAGCACGTGCGATTTTTGGGTATGACGTGTCTCGCCTAACGAATGAAGTTCAGATATCTCAGTTGATTTATCAACCAATTTAGAAATATGTATACCTGCCAGAAAATATCAAGCATATATATTGACCTATCCCTTAATAGGTACCTCCCATGCTTGAGCGTTAGAAATCATAAAATCGAGATCTCAAATAACACTTTAATACCTTCATACACAATTAATAGAGATTCTTTATTCCACAAGAAACTCGTACCTACATAAATAAGCCTATAACCACACAAAAGGTTAAATTTATTGTTGTTTGTCCATTGTCGTAAAAAGGGTTAGAGTGAACCTATTCAGTTCACTACTCAAGAGCGAAAGACTAGATACTTTCAAGACTTCATGGTCTAACACCACTAAGTAATATATTGCGTGAATTCAAAGGAATTGTCGATAAACTAGTTGGCACGTTCCTCTAGTATCTATCTCCATAAATAAAATATGTAAATACACCAATGTTTTCTCAGTATTTTTGTATCTTCATTTTACCCGATGTTGTGCGTATTTTTCCTCACATTCACACACTATCTTCAAGATTCCTTCTAAGCCGATGCAGGTAGATTGATTGGAACCCATGAACGCCCTTTTCGGGCCTTTGAATAAATGATAAAATTTGTCTGATGAATGAACTGATATCTCCGTCCTGCACTGGCGGGACGCGGGTAAAACCTTATATTTTTTCCTCATTTCACGTTTCCTTTGTAAACCCGGTTGAGTTATTTACTTTTGAGGAGAAATCCTTAGATTACTACCCTCCCGTAACCGTTACGGGAGTCGGTAGCTAAAGAATTTCACTCAAATACACTGATAGCTAATCATGATAAATAGATATATCAACGATAAATAGATATTATTTATCGTTGATGTTACTATTTACAGTTACAAGTACCTATATAATTGAAACAATCGTATAATCAAGATAGCGTCTTGCGCATTTAGTTTCTAGACCACTAAATCCTGTAATAAATATGTATGGAAATAGATGAGACAGAATCTGCCCGGTCGACCTTTCGGAATATAAATATTAATAGGATTGTAGTAGGTTAATTTGTTCTTCGGAATTGGCTTGATTATATACGTAAGGGTCAATGAAAATGTTGGGTAATGTTTGATCATGTTATCGCCATTAACGTATATTAGCTTTTGCATATAGATTCGCGACATCACAACCTTACCCCCGACGCAAAATGACGGTAATTATAAGTTGGTAGGGTTGGTAGGGTTTATCACTCTCTGTGTATTTGTGTAGCCTACTCTCATTCTGGTCCTATCTTACTTTCAATGCATCGAACTATGAAAATAAAGATGATGTAATTTATATTATTTTGTTATTTATATTTATTTATTTAGGGCGAAGTCGCCAAGGACCTGAAGGCATTGAACGTGCCCGATTGGGTGGACCTGGCTCAAGACCGAAAAAGGTGGCGCGATGTCGGATGGCGCGATGGCGGGGATGTAAGGGAGCGGCCTATCATCTTTTCGCTCTAAGCCAACCTCACCTGCCCGAGGTGCATCCTGCTGAATAACAAACGAGGCGCTGGCAACCGAATGGAGGCGATATAACCATCACAATTGAAGGCGTAGCTAAATACTAAAGAACGGTGACGGGCAGCAGCATCACCGGAGCAAGAAGCTACGCCCTGCGATCGCCAACCCACCTGCCCAGCGTGGCGATTATGGGTATATCCTCCAGATGTTTGCTCTAAGTGGCGAACAACTGGAGAGTCCTATGTCCAGCAGTGGACTGTAATAGGCTGATGATGATGATGATGTCGGAGGCCAAGACCCACTTCGGATTGCTGAGCCATCGAAGTAAATTATAAGTAATTTATATTAAACGATTTTTTTTTTGCTCTAGTTATTTAAGATGGTATGCGATGACAACGGTAAGGAAGCGATCTTTTCGCTTCAAGCTATCCTCACCTGCCCGTGGTGCATCCTGTCGAAAAACAAACGAGTTTCTGGCGATCAATTGATAGCGGTATAAGTATCACGATTGAAGGCGTGGCTTAATGACCACAGGCTGATGACGGGCAGCAGCGTCACCGGAGCGAGGAGCTACGCCCTACGATCGCCAGCCCGCCTGCCCAGGGTGGTGATTATGGATGAAGCGTCCAGATGTTTGCCCTAAGTGGCGAATAACTGGAGAGGCCTAAGTCCAGCAGTGGACTGCAATAGGCTGATGATGGTGATGTATTATTATACCCAACATTAGTTCTTTCTAATGTTAAAACATAAAACATAGTTACAACCCATAATTAGGTCATAATGTACAAGTCTGTTTAACCACAAACCTATTTGCCATATCTCCTTCCAATCTCTTACAACAGTTTAGATACCAATGTAAGCACTTGCCAGCTTCCACTAAAGCAAACTTCAACAATAATTGGTTAATTAAACGCAGTTCAACTAATATGAATTAAGTACCTAAACTGTCTGAATTGCCCTGGAAACTATGGAAGTTTGACTTAGGGAGAATGCTTGAGTAATCTATGTGTAGTGTTTGTAACTTGGTCCACTTTGTACATAATGTTAAGTTGATGGTGATATCGCGTTCAAACCGTCAGGCATCAATATTATGTCCCCCTTCGCGTACATCAGTCCTGGGCTCGAGCTCTCTAATATCAAGGCAAATCTCTAATATCTCTAATATCAGGTTATAGAATAAAAGGTTTCCTATGAGACTATAGTGATCAGGTAGACGTAAACGTGGACTCACTGGCTACTTTAAAAAGATCCTAAAAGGTAAAACGAAGACCACTGTTTCCAGTTGTTGCGATTAAATTTATTTATTTAATACACACACTCGGTGGCTCATTTGGTAGTGACCTCTGCCCTCTGAGCCGAGGGTCGTGGGTTCGATTCCCACACAGTACAAACATTTGTGTTCATGAACATGTCTGTTTGTATTGGTCTGGGTGTTTTCTATGTATAATATGTATTTATTTACAAAAAAAAATGTATCTAAGTAAGTTTATCAGTTGTCTAGTACCCATAGTACAAGCTTCGGCTTAGTTTGGGGCTAGGTGGCGCTGTGTGGCCAAGCGTGGCATGTCTTGGGTTATTTATTTATTTAATAACCACCCTGGGCTACACAGCGCCATTTAGTCTTCCCAAACCCCGAAGCTTGTGCTATGGATGCAATTGATAAATTTACCTAGATAGGTAGGTACTACTTTTTGGTAATAAATATACTTAATAAGATACATAGTAAACATTGACTATAACTTTCTCCCTATACATTTCACAAATTTTTGGCTTCACCATTTATTTTTCACAATGATTTCCTGAAACATTACTGAATTTCGTAACGTTTGGATATAATTTTAAAAAATAACACTCACGCCACTCGCACATTTAACACCCATTCCAATACAAACAGGCATGTTTCGCCTTTCTTTTTCGATTTTAATGTTTTGGCATGTGTGACATTGACATGAGGGCGTTAGCGTACAAATCAAAAATGTCAAAAATCGACGTCAAAATTGATATTTACGAGGGCAGTCGTTAGTTCCGTTGTCCGCCGCAAGGCAGAAATGGCCGTCTGCCGATAATTGAAAGAAAAACAAGATAGGATCGAATCTTTTTGCATGTCAACAAGTTTTTTCCACTTCCATTTCGCTAACATTACGCGAGAAGTGCTGCAAAATGTTCAGAAGTTCTATAATTTTTCAAATAATAGACTTTACGAGTATAACGTGCAAGTATAACTAAAGCTTTAATCAAAGTGTCACAGTAAATCAAGTTGCGGTGAAGTTCACATTACGCGACTAGCCTTAGTTTAATATATGTACTTCAACAAAGAGCAACTGATTTCCATTTACTCCTCTGGTAAGTACATGTAATTCTATCTTAATATATCCTTTAGAACCGTCTCTTTTATAGGAATCTACAGCTGAACTTTGTCCGTAAAGCATCCTTCATGTTACAACTTTCAACGCTCCGACCAAGAAATAACAAAGTTTCAACAAAATGTTTAACTTGAGATTCAGCGTGATTTGGCTCTTTTGTGACTTGGCCAGTGCAAAATGATAGTTTGTTAGCAGCGGTTCGACATTTGTGATAATACTGAAAGCATTTTGCCTTTGAATTTCGATTAAATATCTATTTCGGTAGAAGAAAAGATATATTTTAACGATTTTGGACGGTAAACAGTAAAAAACCGATAGGGTTTGGAATGGCAATTTATTTATTTATTGAATTTCAATGATTAATACAAATAGAAAAGTTTTAATATGACACGAATACCAAAATTATAATCAATATACACTTAGTTTTTTTTATTTTAATTAAAGAAGTATTTATGAGTATCTATTTTATTGAGTCTTTATATCAATGCTACTATGCTACTTGCTACTAATATTATAAACGCGAAAGTTTGTTTATAGATGGATGGATGTTTGTTCCACTTTCACGCCAAAACTACTGAACGGATTTTAATGAAACTTTACAGGAATATAGTTTGTACATCAGATTTACACATAGGCTATGTTTTATACGAATATTCACGCGGGCAGAGCCGCGGGCAGCAGCTAGTTAATTATATTTGCTATATTTGGTTACCTAATATAACATTATAACTTTAGGTACTAGATTAGGGCACTAAAGTAGTTAGAGTTGTAATCAATTGTAATCAAAAAAACACTGAAAATATTGAAAGTCATTACTTCCATAGTAATGACTTTCAATATTAGCACACTTTGAAATATAGCATTATCACAACCAAAATCAACGGACCACCACAAATTATAGGTAAACACAAACATGGAACAAAATGTTAATTCCTACGTGAATGTTTGTTTTGGGGTGGGATTTACCCACAACTGCGCAGTTGACACTATTGCATACCTACATATACATACATATTAGGTATCTATAGATGTGGCAATACATAGAGATACTTACCTCATGTAGGTACACAGGTTAATGTGTATGTAACCTGTTTACAAATTTATTCATTATCAGCCTATCGCAGTCCACTGCTGGACATTGAACTCTCGAGTTGCTCGCCACATTCGTAAAACATCTGAAAGCTTAATCGCCACGCTGGGCAGGCGGGTTGGCGATCACAGGGCGTAACTTCTCGCTACGACGACGCTGCTGCCCGTCATCAGCCTGTGGTATTTAGCTAAGGTACCTACCTACCTTCAATTTTATTCCGCCACCAGCCGGTTGCCAGAGCCTCTTTTTTTATTCGGGAGGATACACTACGCGCAAATTAATTAATTATTTAGTTGATATGATTTTGTACACATAAAACATATTCCCCTCTCTTTCTTCGCTGTTGCCAATGAATTTTATTAAATAAAAATCGAATGCTGACGTAAACGGTATTAAATTCTACCGTAATGTTTGCTTCAAAAACTCTTAAGAAGAGTATGCGAACTCCTAATGCAATCACTCGGTATTTTATGCTCGAGATACGAAAGGGAAGCGAATCACTTGAGCAAACACAACGTTACAAGTCTCGAGAGCCGCTCTTAATAATAGCTACTTGTGAGAACAGATATAACTAGGCACCTACTTACATGCCTAAACGTTTTCTTTTTACGGAGTGAAATAATAAAATCTAATCGTTCCTTTATTCGTTCGCATGAAATGGAACTTGAGGCAATTTATTTTAATATGTAAGGATTCAGAGATGAATATTTATGACTGTTCGGCGTTTTGTACCTACTTATGTGCCGATGTGTGTTGTCCCTGTGGTTTCTGGATTTAGATTAGGACCATCCCATCTCATCCCATGGTTGTCATAGTAGATGACTAAGAATATCAGAAATCCCGCGAACGCTGCGTTTGTGGAATGAGCTCTCTGCGCAGGTTTTCTCAAAGGAATACAGTATGGGGTGCTTCAAGTCTAAAATAAATAGGTTTTTAAAGGGTCGGAAAAGCGCATGCGATGTCCCCTGGTGTTACAGGCGTTCATGGGATGCGGTGGCCGTTTACCATCAGGCGGGCCGCAGCCATTTTGTCAACCCTAGTAGATAGTATAAAAAAATTGGCAGAAGATTTTTTTTTAGTAGATTTCACGTGACGTACTAGTTAGGGTCACCATCATCATCAGCCTTCATCAGTCCACTGCTGGACGTAGGCCTCTCCCAAGTTTTTTTTATGCTAGAGGCGGCAGACTAGCAAGTAAGATGCCTGCTGGTAAGCAGTCGACACAGCCTTAGGACACCAACTCCAAGCGAGTTTAGGGTCGCTGCCGGCCTTTTAAATATGAATACGCTCGTTTCTTGAAGGTAGTAACTAATTAAAATTATAAATTAAACAGTGATGACTAATCACTACGAGTATAATTAAAATTATAAAGTAAAGAGTTATGAGGTAGGTAATCACGCACGGACCAATATGGGGCGCGGTGTCAGCAAAAATGAATGTTCTATGGTTTGATCATACAAGTAGGTACGTTTAACTATTTGGCCTTATGTCTGATATTTCTCCAGGTAAAGTAGAATCATGACACGTCCAATACTGTTCAAGAAAATAATGTTCCAAAAACCTCTCTCTATTTATAACCCGTATTCACACAGCTGGTACAACGAAATATTCATTTAGGAAAGAACGGGCAATGTTTGCCCGTCCAATCTTGGCCGTGCAAGCCTCATATTTGTATTATCAGACTCTAGATCTCATATCTCGGCAAAGATGAGCTTTTTCAAAGATACAGCCACAGAAATGTATCAAGAATAGAACGGACGTCACGTATTTTTTTCGAAGCATCCTTCGGAGCCTGTGAAGACAGAGTACAAATCACCGCGTCCATTCTTTCCAAGGGTGTGTTATTAATTAACTAAAGAAAGAAATACGTGTGAAGTGACATCGCGTTTCCGGGTCATTTGGTTTACACCGACTGCCAGAATGATCCTACAGGTTAGCATAGTTTTATTAGTTTTATTGGTTTATTGTTTTATTATTTTATTATTTTAATTTAATTTTATATGATTTCAATTTTATTTTATTTTAATTGTAATGTATGATTCTTTGTATTATTGTTTGTCTTGATTTTTATTTTATGTTATTTTTGAAATTATTAATTGATAAGTAATTGACATTGATTGTAATTTGTAATTTTTAATTTTATTATTATTTAATATGGACATGTGCCTGAAATAAACGATTTTTTTTTATTTCTTATTTTATAGAGGTGGCAACTGACAATTGATTGTTTTAGATATTTGTTTGTTACCGCGAGGCGACTTGAGCTTTGGTGGTTATATCTACCGCCATATGGATGAATGTATTTTTGACGTTTGTACTAGTCATTCCCAAGATCACGGCCAAAATGTCGGCCTTAAAAAGGCATGTTTCATGCATAAAGGGCGCGTTAAATCCCAAATATTCAATGTCATAATCATAAGATCCAATGCGAAAGTATAAAAAATATTATTTAGTTTTACAAACTTTAAACTTATAAGGATGGGTTAGTTGTAATGACGTACACGTCGACTTAACAGACGTTTTGCAGCAGTTCACCATAGTGTAAGTCTTTAGACTACACCATTTCGTTCTATCCTTGATAAATTTCTGTGGACACAACCAATTTATCCGCAAAACCTTTTCCAATTTTCGCATTTTGTCCAGCGTAATTCTCTATTCTGCAAACATAGGCCCGTTAATATAACATGAGTTTTTTGTAGCCGTAAAATAGTGTTATCCGGAAAATAGCGACGAGAGAATGTTTCACTATTTTTATTGATGGAAGTAGAAACACGTGTTGCATGATTTATGATCGGCATATGAGAAAGTGTCGCGTTTTAAAATTATTAATAACCGAAGACATACTATATCTAGCTCCAAACTAAGCCGAAGCTTGTACTATGCAACTCAAAAACTTACTTAGATACCTATTTTTCGTATATAAGTACTTATATATAGTAGCACACATCTAATAACCAAGACAATTGAATTTATTGGCATTCCTCATGAATCTTACATCGTGTTTCGACATCCATACCGTATCCCAGAAAGTCTATCATTAGGATTCACTTTCGCCGTTCGATACGGTCCCCCCAATTTCCCAACTCGTGTAACATACGCGTAACGTGTCACCAAAACAACATTTTCTCGCGTCGTTTGTTACGCGGAACGTACGGAAAGTTGTCAAACTCCCCTCGTGACATGTCAATAACAATGTGCGGTGTCGGGCGCGGACAAAAATGAAGTTATGGCGTGGTGAGTTTTGACAACTTCGTGAGCGCGTTTATGACATGACGACTAAAGGAACTTGTTGAGATCGTGCGTACTTTCCCATCAGAGGGGTTCGATTTGCCATTAGGTGCTTTCATGACACATCGAAGTTCCTTACGCTTATGTTTTGAAGTATGCAATCGAAGGAAACGGCGATGAAGGTATGAATGAAATAGTAATACGGTTGTTAGCCTTTTATTATAGGTACCTCGATCGCCAACGCGCCTGTCCGCGTGGCGATTATGATGATTCCTCCAGATGTTTCCCCAATGTGTCGAACAACTGGAGAGGCCTTTGTCCAGCAGTGGACTCCTATAGGCTGATGATGATGTTAGCTTTTGCTTTTATAAGTTCTTTGACTAGATTCCAAGCGTTAAAGGACTTAACGCTTAGAAACGCGCAATAAAAGCCAGGTAAACCTGGTAACCTAGTGCTGATTTAAAATATCTAGCAAAAAAACTCTTTTTTTTTGTAAGAGCCTCTCGTAAATATTTCCTTTATTTTGATCTTAGTAGGTAGTTATTATTAATTCCATAAATATTATCTGTAGTTCACATCCCATTAATTATCCTAGTAGATCTACTCGTAGTAAGCAAGCTATAATAAGGTATGTTTCTTAACTGTGCTATACCATCAATAGGTACGTATCTTTCAGTAGCGTATTTATCAAGCAGCATTAAAAGACCACTCACACATTACCAACAAACCAGTACAGCATGTTCCTAATACATTTACATTCCCCTGAAAGCGAGCGCGACGTAGTAAATCCATCGAGTTTCTGTGCAATAAATCTTCTATGCCATGGGAGAGCCTAGTCAAACACCATAAATAGTAAGGCCAGAAGCCAAATGGGGCGGGAGCGGACACACCCGGACTAATGAATACGGTATAACGAATTTGACCGCTCCGCTGGTTGAGTTGTTGCAACTATGCTAATGCTATTGAGCCCAGGGTTCGTATCCCGCTTCGGGCTATAATTGTTTTACCCCGTGTATCATGGCGACGTCTCCCAGAACAGCCAGAATCGAGACAAATTGGAAAAGCTAATTTCCCAAAATGACCCGACTGGGAATCCAACCCGGATAGTCCGCGCTTCAGTCTTACCGCCTAATCAATGTACCCCCGAGACCGTCAATAGTACATACATACATAACGTCACGCCTTTCTCCCAGAAATGTAGGTAGATACCACGTCCTTCCATTAGCTACGATCCTGGCACACAGCTTTTGCTTCGTCAACATAATACATCTATAAAAATATGGTAATAGTACATACCTACATACATAACGTCACGCCTTTCTCTTAGACGGGTAGGCAGATACCACGTCCTTCTATTAACTACGATCCTGGCACACAACTTTTGCTTCGTCAACATAATACATCTATAAAAATATGGTAATAGATCATACATACATAACGTCACGCCTTTCTCCCAGACGGGTAGGCAGAAACCACGTCCTTCAATTACCTACGATCCTGGCACACAACTTTTGCTTCGTCTACATAAAACATCTATAAAAATATGGTAGGTACGTATTATTGGTGAAGCAATTCCCATTACTTTGGATGGTTTTTCTGCTAGAAAAATCAAAATAATAAAAGTCACGCAACACTGAATCAGTCCCGAGTTATTTCCGTTCAGGAAAAATTCCCTTCAAGTATGTTATGAGGCGAATAGTTATAGCTGTAACGTGTTCATTATTTACTTGATTCACTTAAAATAACTAGAGGCTAACAGCCAGGAAGTACCAGGTAAAAGAAAGTACCAGATAAGGGGCGTCAACATAGGGAAATTTTATATGCGCTCTGCGGTATGGGCCGTAGAATACTGCTGAGGTGTTCCTGCCTGTCGTAAGAGGCGACTAAAAGGGCCCTTGGGGTCATGGAGAGTCGAGCTGTGCCGCCCACGTGTAGGCACCACGGGGTTGGGCGTTGTGTCCCGTATCCCGACCTTAGACAGGGTGCTGGCAGCGTACCACCGTCGGTTTAGTGGAATTCTCCGCTAGATAGGGGTGAGCCCCATATTGCCCAGGTGTCCCGTATCCAGGGCTCTGGAGCAAGCGTGAAGGCATTTCTGAAAAAAAAAATAAAGCTTTAAGATTAGGTTAGCAATAACTTATTAGAGCGGGCAAAGGAAAAGACAAACAAGTGTGTAAATTAAATCTATGTTTGCATGCTATGTACAAAGTAGATACTGGATCGGGATTTCGGATTTTCACTGGGTTTTTATGCATGTAAAGAAGATGGGGCCCTAACATCCCCAGTAGCCAGTATGGTAAGAAACCGCTTCCGCTATCTTCAAGAAACAGCCGTTGTATGGTAGCCATAAAAACCTTTATACAGCTAGTGATCCCATAACAGTACGGTTGGACGTAAATTTTGAATGACCCATAACTGAGTCGTAAGGAATATTTATGGGTCAACTTCTATTAGTGGAAGAGGTTTTAACATTGTATGTAGATGACACATCTGTTAAAAGTGTGGATCACTAATCATCGCCTTTCAACGCATGTGTCACAACAACATTTAAATATAACTCAAAGGTGACTGACTTACTGACTGACTGACATAGTGTCTCAACGCCCAGCCCAAACCACTGGACGGATCGAGCTAAAATTTGGCATGCAGGTAGATGTTATGACGTGCATCCGCTAAGAAAGGATTTCGATCAATTCTACCCCCAAGGGAATAAAGTAGGGGATGAAACTCTTTTCCACGCGGACGAAGTCGCGGGCACAGCTAGTAAACGCATAAACGCGAATACACACAACCATCATCAGCCTATTGCAGTCCACTGTTGGACATAAGCCTCTCCACTTAGGGCAATCGCTAATTAGATATATCATATTATATTAAAGATACAAATTTAAACATGAAATTTAAATATCAATTTAAAAGAAGACTTCGTTTTTCCATCTGTTTGTTGGGGTCTTACTACAGGAATACCCATTCCTGTATGGATGAATCAAGTTGAAATTAAAAGCCGTTAGGCATTCGAAAAATCCAATTTTCATGTCAAAGAAGTCATAAGGCGGCCTTAGGTATCAAATATTTGCACAAGAGCCTAGAACAAAAAGCTTTCGTAAAAAGGTCTTTAAGGTGAGGAAATGAAATGTTTGAACTTTGGCCACAAAAATATGATGAATTTTGTGCAATGGATACTTTTGTAGTAAAGAAAGACATTTCAGACTTTTGATCGGGGCAGTTTCGGGATGAGTCAGTTTATAGACAGAATAATCTTACAATAACCGTAGCTACTAGTTGGTTTTGTATGTCATAAAAAAAAATTATAAATTCTTGTTTCAAGAATTCAAACTGAAACCACGATAAATATTAGGTATCCATTAAATTCGATTCCAACTAAACCGTATCCCCATAGGCGACATCCAGTTAAATATGCATTAACTCAGTAGACAAGCTCTAAGTAATTTCCTTTTTGCTTACAAAAGACGTGTGTAAGCTTGAATTTTTTATACAGCAACCACCCAAAATCTGACCCCACTGCTGATACTCTGTTCCTTTACATTACTTATGCATTTGCCACTCCAATTACACACATTCGAGCTTATTCTAAGACGTAACATAATTTTAAGTCTCTGTTCCCCTACCGTTTGCGGGAGAAATGAGTTCCCCTTTGCAATAAAGAAATATTGAATTAAGGAAAAATTTAAGAAAATGCTACATATTGCTTACAAATTTGCGATGGGGTTTCGTGGTGGGTTCACTGCGGCATGACTACGGTGATAAAAGAATTCAGCGTCTTCGTAGAATGTATATTGATATACCATTAATATGGATATAATTTATGTACAGAATTCACCTCTCTACAGATTTATTATAAGTATAGAAGAAGATATAGATAGATAGACTAGCTGTGCCAGCGGCGTCAAAAGCGTGGATATCGGGTTTCAAAACTAACGGATTTACATAAAATGGTACCTAAATTTTAAGTTAGACCTCTAGCAATACATTGGTGAAAACCGCATTCGATTCCATGCAGCAGTTTTTGAGTGATGCGCGTTCAAACATACAAGTAAAAATGTCTCCCGTTTTCCTAACATTTCTCTTCGCTGCTCTGTTCCTATTGATTGTAGAGTGATTAAAAGTATACTATAACTTGCCCAGGAGTATGAAGAATAATTGTACCAAGTTTCGTTAAAATTCGTTGAGTAGTTTTTGTTTCTCTAACGAACATACATACAGACAGACGGATAGACAGACAGACAGACAGACAAAAATTTTACTGATTGCATTTTCGGCATCAGTATCTAAAACTAATCACCCCTGATAGCTATTTTGAAAATATATTTCATGTGCAGAATTTACCTTTCTACAGATAAGTAGATTTTTTATAAATCGACGTCTATGGACGCCGCCTAACCCTTCCAAAATTCTTCAAAAAGGAAAAGGTTCACACCAAATTACAATTTCCGCTCCACCGTCCCCTCGGTGATCGTAAAATATTTTTTAAGTGCAAGACCCTTGCATAGCTCGGCATTATATTCTCGCAGCCATTCATTTATCATGTTGACGCGCGTCTTCGACGTCATTATCTTCACAACGCTCGGGAAATGCCGAGGTCACAATGTAGGGCAGTGTCTCCCTTTTACTCTATAGTACATGCTACGTGTTCCAATGGGATATTTATATTTAACCAGTCTTGGGTGTCTGCTATCTATAATGTATTTATTTACAAAAAAAATGCCAATATAATGCACACTCACCGCACACAATTTCTGCTCTCCGCATGACCCAAAGGTTGACTGGTTGAGAATGCTCCTAGCATTACGTTCGCCTTTTGTCCCAATAAAGTTGAAATAAATTAATGTAATTTTATCAGTTGTTTAAATACCCATAGTTCAAACTTCGACTTAGTTTTTTATTTTTTTATTATTAGTGAATGGGTAGCGCTTGACCTCAACTAGCCTGATGTTAAGCGATGTTGAAGCCTAAGATGAAGCGCGTTAACCCAACAAAACCGATTCACTCTCGCCTTGAAAATCTGAAGTTTAGATTAGTTTGGGACTAGATGGCGCTGCGTGGCCCAAAAGAATGGTGTGCGGTAACACACGACAGGACTCAGAATCAGGATTAACGTGTTTTTATAACGACCCCCGTGTAGTCACAGGGATCGTATCGTAGACATTTTTGAAAGAAAATCTTTTACCTTACCTTTACCTTTACCCGCGACCAATTGGTATCTCATGCACCATAGTGCAAGATTTAACCGCACAACCAACAGCGTTTAGTGCACATAAGTGACATAAGGCCGTTCTATCCTTGATATATTTCTGTGTTTCCGACGTTATGTTTCCAGTAATCTGACTTACAATGACAGTGAGTCACGGGATTTTATTATGTCCTTTTCAGGGATCCTATTCTAACACGCTTTGAATAGGAAATTGCATGAGGATTTATCAGAATCGACAGAGGTATCTGAGATTAGTTAGTAACATTATTTGTCTTTATTTTGATTTGTATCACGTTTTTATTATGAATGGCAACGTTGTGAAATCATTATCAAAAATCATCAGCCTATCGCAGTCCACTGCTGGACATAGGCAGACAGTTGTTTCCACTGTGGGTAAACATCTGGGGGCTTAACTCATAATCGCCAGGGCAGGCAGGTTGGCGATCGCAGGGCGTAGCTCCTCGCTCCGGTGACCGTCATCGGCCTATGGTATTTAGTTACGCCCTCTATCGTGTTGGTTATCAGTTACTAGTAGGTTGCCACGTTGTGAAAAAAAAATTAAGCAAGTAGGTCAAATCCTTTTTTCTTCTTTTTCTCTTTTCTCTTCACACGACAGGACAGTTAAAATCCGTTGAGTAGTATTTGTTTCTATAACTAACATACAGACAGACAAAAATTTTACTGATTGCATTTTTGGCATCAGTATCGATCACTAATCACCCCCTAATAGTTATTTTGAAAATATATTTAAGGTATAGAATTGACCTATAGATAGAAGAATATAGATTGAGATATAGATTCGATATAAGTAGATAGAAGAAGATAGATTTTAAAACATGTCAAATGAAAATCTACCAATATTTAAAATTTGATAAACGTGACAAATCTCACCATTCGTTTTTATAATGGCCGCTGTACAAACGACGTACCCGATTTGTTATAAAACGTAATTAAATTAATTTCCGATTGGAAAATTCGCAAAACATATCGCAAAATTAAATTTTCACCTGTGTCCAACAAAAGATATCAATTTACGTAGCACGTTCGATGAGTTCCGAAAATGTATCTCGAATTCGAAATGTTGTTCTTTGAATATCCCATGTGAATAAATCGTTAACATGTCCTGTTATAATTAACAGACTTCGCTGAATCAAATTGGCTGTTAAATAATTAAAGTTATTTTAAATATATTGCATTTACAACGAATTTAGTGTACATTAAAACAAATAGGTGATATAGTATGTTTTGTTATAATAATCTTCTTAGCGAGTCGATGGTAATTTATATAAATTCTGACCGGTATTCAACCACTGTTAGTGTGGACTAACTACATCTCATATTTATACTCATTCCGTGTGTATGAGAAACGACATGCTCGGCAGGATGGACCAAGGATTGGGGGAAGAAACCGCAAACGCATACCAGGTCGGACTGGACCGCAAAACATGTTAACGACATTTACCTACATGGCAACTGACCAATCACATGATAGCTAGACCTGTCTTTTATGTGGTGACGCCTGGTGGATTTCCATCACGTAACATTGAAATTACTCATGATACCCGTTAATATGTAATCCTGAACATTAAAAGCGGGACTCGGTCGGAGTTGGCTATTGTTTTGGGTTAATGTAATCGCCGGTCAGGGAACTATCTCCGAAGAGTTACGGGCTCAAACGCCGCGAAGTCTGGAATCCACTTTTGATAAGTAGTTGTTTGTTTAGTTCAACTGCTTAGGATCAACGTTATGGTAGCTTATTGGATAGGAAACTTGCTTCGGGTAGGCATGAGAAACCCTGGTCTACAGTGTAAGTACATTTCTTAACAAATTATAAGCACTTACCCCTAAGTATAGTAGTAGGACGGCTAGTCATATCTACCGCTGAACTGATGATCGGTGGAGTAAGAAAGTTCTGCAATGGATACTGGTTCTCTAAGTGCATCTGTGTCGCCCATTATGTTTGGTCACAAATTCCTCTATAGGTATGTGTTTTTTTTTCAACTCCCAGTTTAAACATTAGACATAAGTTGGGCTTGTAAAAAATTATACCAATCCTTTAAAAAAAGAACAAATTTTGGATCAGCTTTGAACCACGAACCTTGACGCAGAGAACTGAAGAACTACCAAAGACAAAAGCAAATTCAGGCAAGTTCACCTTGCCGAAGAGAACATTTAAGATATAAATTGCGGTTCCGTTTCTGGAATTTTAACCCGTTTTAAAGAACAAATTGCTTTTGTGAAAACAGTATTGCAATTGTTTTGTCTCTTGCAACATCGTGGAATGTCAATAGCGCAGTAAAGTTGATATATACGAAAAAGTACGCCAACTGAATTTACGATTGACTTTTAATGGCGCATTGGTGACTCAAAAAGCAATTACTCAGTGGGAACCGTCTGCAACTAATTGCGAAGTGTTAATAACTTTATAGTTTATAGTCTGCTCAATTTCGTTCACGGTTTCGATAGGGCAGTGTTAATAGCAATATTTCTTTGATTATCTTGATTAAACGATGACTTTTAAAAGTAAAAATAACATTGTAACATGGGGTCTGGTTTCAGATCTTTGCTTACACGCAAAAAAGAAGGTTGTTTTTTTTAATTTAAGATTTTATTGAAACGAGAATTCAGTGGTAACATTGCTATACCGGTATGTTTAGATAGATAGAAACCCTTGCACAAAAACACAGACATTACAGGAAAACACATTACAAAAAAACGGTCTTGTGTTCTATAGCGATCTCTTCTAGACAAACTTTAGGTAGAGGAAACCAGTTTACGTTTGTATGTTAATACTAGGCATATTTAGGACTAAAACAGTGACGAAGTTGACATAAACGGATTTGAACATGAAAATGGAACTTTTGTAATAAACCTATTATTATGCCTAATGACCTAACATTTGGACCTCAGGTGAGGTCATCCTGAAAGCTCTTATTGTAAAAAACCCATGAATATCGCAATAGTGACCTGTTCTGTCAGTGAATCTTCAGCAATGTACAAAGAACATGACCAGAAACTGCACGTTTCTATAAGTTAATAATAGTAACTTTTGGTTCCAGTTCGCACATAAAAACTTCACCCATTGAAAATCTAGCGACATTCTTGGTGGACTGGGTATTTATAGAACCTTTATAACATTCCGCGCTTTTCCTATTCAAAGACGGACGCCTTTGAGAGTTTTATTGACTTAGTAAAGACATCTTGGCAACTCGGACGCGAATGGAATCGTTAATTCAGGATGTAGACGAGTGGGGGAAATATTTTTCGGAAGTGCAAGCTCTGGAACGTCACGCGCTATTTCCTGATAGCTACGACTTTTTTTAAGAGAGGTAGGGCATAGCGAATCTTCGCTCGAACTAAGCCGCCCGTCCGGGGAAGGACCTCCACCCTATAGAATACCGCAGCCAAATGACCTCCCGGTCGTGTTTCTGCTTTTAAGTAGGGTCTCCGGAGCTCGTGGGGGGTTAGGGTTGGCCGGCATGGCAGTGGCAACTGACAGGTAACTGACCAGTTACTTGCCAGTTGTCACAGGGACCTGGACTTCTCTTTCGCTTTCCATCAGGCTTAGGGGAGCCATTATGACGAGCTACTGTATAAAAAAAAGACTTTTATTTCCTTAAACGTGGCTTAAATGGATTCTGTCCACATGCTTGGGTAATGTCTAGTTGTACCACAAATGTTAGTCGTGCATTCAAATACTGACAGTATTCGAATACTTACTACAATCCTATTAATAATGTTCTAAATGCAAATAGTGCAGTCAATGAAGCATTATAGGTCCGAATTTTTTTACTGTGAACCGAATTGCATACAATTTTGGGATTAGGTTCATCTTACCATTAACTTCAAAAGTGAAAATGATTTGAAAAACAACCATTGACCCCCGAGAAGGGGTGGCAACCACCCCCATGGTAGTGGCGGAGTTCAAATCATTTTCACTTTTGAAGTTAATGGTAAGATGAGCCTAATTCCAAAATTTCATGCAAATCGGATCACAGTAAAAAAATTCGGAGGTTAGCCCGTATTTTTCGCTTCATTGACTGCACTAAAAGGTTTGTTTGGATGTAGATGGTTGTTTGTTACTCCTTCACGCAATAACTATTGAACGGGTCTTAATGAAACTAAACCAGACCAAAATTTGATTGGCGACCCATATGCATTATATTTATTGACATATTTAATTACATATAAAATAACTTTCATCTAATATTATAAACGTCTGGGTGAAGGTCATTGTATGGCGGGATCTTAGATCAAATATTAGATATACACATAGGAATGTTTATGAGAATATTTAGGCGGGCAGAGCCGCTGGCTGCAGCTAGTAGATCATATTTAGAGTGGACGTATTATAGGTGGTCGCTGTTTGTCACAACACATTTATAGAAATCCCTTTCACATCGTTTTTGTTATCCAACGTTTATTGGTAAACAAATTGAACTATAATAAAATAATATGTACATAATATGAATCACCGCAATGGAAAATTTTATTCGTCTTCCATGTTATATACTCGTTCCTCTCTAAAGAGGAAAGGAGAAAAGGCTATAAGGTTTTGTGCAAGTGTTAGCCATAAAACCGTCGCAGGTGTCGAGAATAGCTACTATTAAACGATTTTATTGGCTTCAATAAGTATAAAATACGTTTTAGGTAATAACATTTTTTAAAATCAATTTTTAACTATTAGCAATAAATTGTCGTTTATATCGGGCGGCACGACAGTGCTCCTGCCAAGTCAAGCGCGAAGCAAACACTGCCATACCATCCTTTACTGCAACCATTTCGCCGCATTTTCAGGCCCCTATTTGAGAACCTCTGGATTCTTATCCAGAACGCTGAAACTTTCGTCATCCAGTAAGCTATAACGACATACATAAAATCCAAAATTTCAAGTCTGTAGGTCATTTACTTCCGCAGTTAAGCGAAAGCAAAGTTCCACATTTCCGACAGAAACTCACTCACTCAACAATACATGCCTGATATTTATTTATTTAAAGATGCTCAGATGAAATTACCTATCAGAAAAATGCTGTAAAAGCTATCTCTGATATAACTTAAGCTTCATATACTTGCAGCAAAGCCGGAGAAAATTCTCTCTCGATATTGAAAGCGGAACTTCGTTGCGTTTCCTTGTAAAATATAGCACATATTTTTATCAACCTCTAGAGAATAGAGGTAGCTTTTACAACTATGCGCGGAGAAGCTTGCGGGAAACTAGATGACAGTGTGTGAAAGCTCTAATGGAAGCACTCTTAGCCTTAATACGCTGACTAAATATTAAAATGAAATATAAAGATCGTATCTCGGCAAATGTAGTGGGACGTTTCCAGGCCAGAGAGAGCGACGATTTAATTCCTAAAAGTCTTAAAAGTTGACAACTAAAGTTCATACCTAAATTATGTTGTTCGACACTTTACCCATAATCGAGACACATACGAATCTCTGGCAACCGACTGGTGGCGGTATAACCATCACGATTGAAGGCGAAGCTAAAGACCACACATGCCGATGACGGGCAGCCACTTCACCGGAGCGAGAAGCTACGCCCTGCAAACGCCATTCCGCCTGCTCAACGCACCGATTATGGCTAAAGTCTCCAGTTGTTTGCCCAAATTATGTTCACAATATCATAATCATTAACAGCGCTTTTACACGCACTAGCAAATTAAAAAAATAAACGCAATACAAGCAAGTAAGTACGTACCACATGCGCGTCGCCGACCCTTTTAGTACATCTTCAAAACCTTTTTGGAGGACCTTATACTGATTTTATCACGCAGGGAAATGCGAGCATAGTTAAATAACAACATAATAAAATATTATAGGAATTTTACGACATATTTGAACAAAAGTTACGCTACATAGCAACGTGAGTTTCGAAATACAATTATTTTTAGTTAGCGCCTTGTTGGGTAAAGAGCTGTAGCGGAATTTTCAATTTATTCGCATTAAGACATTGTACGAAGGCAAAGAATGTAATTTCCTTAGGATTGGTATGGGATTTTTTTTATTTGTACTCGAACGCAGCTGTGTAATAAAATGTTTTATTTACACAGCTGATGAAACTTCAAACTGTATAATCTTGATTGACAGTTAGGTATGTATGCAATATGTAAATTGCAAATAAATATACCTATATGTTGACTGGCTCGGTGGCTCAATTGGTAGTGACCCGTGCCGTCTGAATCAAGGGTCGTGGGTTCGATTCCCACCCGGGACTAACATTCGAGTGATGAACACTTGTGTTTGTTCCGTGTCTGGGTGTTTATATTTGTATTTAAGTATTTATTTATGGTACCTTCGTTGTTCTGATACCCATAACACAAGTGCTTAAGCTACTTACTTTGGGGTCGAAGCAATGAATGTTTTGTTTTCTGATATGATATGATCTTACTTAATGAGGGCAAAGAGCAGGCAGGGACGAGGCCATAGTTCGGCACTGCATACTTGATTCTCTATAAGGCAGCAGCCTAATGGGGGTATGTGGACCTATCTATCAAAGACTCCCACTCCTAAATTTTGATGCCTTGTGTCTTTGTTATTTTTTGTATAAAAATATATTGAACACGTATTTTTCCTACGGGCTAAATATAATGTAGTTCTTCTTCTTATCGTGTCGATGGCAATAAAATCCCTATTGGCTATCATAGCACTTAGTTAGGAAAATTCAGATAGGAGAGACGATCATTAACTAGTTCAAAAGAACTAATTCTAAAGAACTGTAACATTTCTACGAACAGCACTTTATATTCCTGTCACTTTCAGACGAGCGACACGGAATATTAGGTAAGTAGACAGTTACTTAATTCTTCGCAACTTGTAAGAGAGTGTTCCAGATCTTTAAAGACTTGGGAACTTTGCACGTAGGTACGGTGAATGCGAGGCATAGCGCTGAGAAATAAAACGCACAGAAAGTTTCGTCATTTTATTTGCTTCAATTTGACTGTAGATCGCAGCTTTAAACAACTACTTATAATTTTGTACGTTCCCTTGTTTGAGTTAAAATTGCATTTCATGGGGTTATACATATAGGTATTATGAGCGTTTTAGTAAGGATCCATAAACTTTTCTGTTATTCAGGACGATTGTAGCTTTCCAATGGAGAAGAATTTTTGAAAACGGCATTGTAGTTTTTTTTGTTTATTAACTACAAACATACACACAAAGAAATACAAGTCTTTCCTCTGTATAATATTTTTATTACTATAGATACATACGGCAAATGCTAAAAGGTTACCCATACTAATTGGTTTATATATTTACTATGTTTTCATTTATATAGTGTGTTATCTTTTAAAAGTAGCATGTAGTCTTACTTATGATCCAAATCGTAAACTATGTATATTTAATAACGGGGTCTTCATATTCCGTGGTAGTGGCGCAAAGTTCGGGCACAAGACAAAACCCCCCTTCATAATTAAAATTGTGATAGTTTCCTAGGAAGAAGCCAAACTAGTGTAAACTAAATCTAAAACGCGATTGTAAATTTAATGTGAAACCTTCGGACTACGAGCCCCGATGCAAAATAGTTCGTCTAGTATGAAAAATAGGATAATATAAAATAATGTGAAGAGTATTTGGGTAAAGTCATTAAGAAAGTTAAGAAGTAGGTATGATAACCACAATTTGAGTAACATTCCAAAGTTTATTTATACGTATCTTAAAATCTTTCAAGACCGCATACACGCATCAGACGAGAATGCGCTGTACAAAGCACATCATCATCATCAGCCCACATCAGTCCACTGCTGGACATAGGCCTCTCCCAATGCTCGCCACTTCGATCGGTCCAGGGCCTCTCGCATCCAGCACTTGCCAGCCGTCCTGCGCAAATCGTCACTCCACCTGGCCTGAGGGCGTCCTACACTACGTTTGCCGAGACGCGGTCTCCACTCCAGAACTCGTTTACCCCAGCACAATGCACGACCTACCGCATTCGGCTATGTAATACCTAGAGGAAGATAGGTGTAAAATGAATGTATAATTATTATCTATGTATTAGCTTCTATACGTCTGCCTGTACGGCTTAGGTTTAAGCTTGTTAAGCTTAGGCAAATATAGATGCATCAAATGTCGACTGAAACTACTAAACAATATTGCATCCGAAACACAAAGCATTTGCTCCGTGATCCTTGAGCATACAGTTTCATGACGTTTAGTTAAATTGGTTGCTAATACTTTATTAAACGTTTGGAGTATCGATCGATTACATCTTTTATAAAACGAACGCTAGAATATATTTACAATGTGCATTAGATCTATGTGAATAAGTTGTACTTTATTATCTTATTTATATCTCGTACCGAGACAAGTTAAATCTTATCATCTTGATATTTGAAAGTATATCCAGCTGCAATTTTTTCGAACGGATACGACTTATTGACCTTCGAAAAGCGAACCTACAAATTTCTCAAGGGCCGGCAAATCACCTATGACTTCTCTAGTGTTGCTGGTCACAACCATAAGGTCCCTTTGTCACAGAAAAAAAACGCACCATAAGTATGCAGCTATGGTCAATGCACAATATTTTTACGGCGCTATTAAAAAGAGAAAGAAAGAATTGGACTGAAGTTTTACAAATAATGCAAGATTTAGCCACGTTTAGCGCATACAAGGCTCTTCTACCCTTGATTCATGTCTGTAAATTTATGCTTCGTTAGCTGCTGAGGTCAAACTAAATAATAGCAGATGATGAATGCTTACAAGATTGCTGGGAACGTAATTTCCGAAATGGTGAGACCTCCGCTTCCTTAAATGGCGGCTTGCCGACGGATGCGGCTTAAGGGCCCTTAAGAGCCTACAAATCCGTTAAGGGTCGTCAATGCATTTGTGATTCCAATGGTGTTACTTTGCTAGAACATTACAATTTGTCTAATATATATAACTAGCGGGATTTAACGCGCATACCTTTTTTTGGGGTTCAAAAAGGTATTCAACGCGAAAGCTTAAAAGTTATTACAATTTGTCTATGTCTTATGTTAATAAGTACTAGTCCGACTTGGATCCTGTGGCTACTAGACGAGATACAGTCGATTAAAGCTTTTTTATGTTTTCCATATTTAGATAGATACCCTTTCATCATCATCATCATCATCAATAGCCTTTCGCAACTCGCATTAACGATACCTAATGTTTAGTAAAATTTGGATAGTGATTAGAAAATTTTCCTGTATTTACAAACGAAGTGTACATCTTGACACGTCACTATGTGCTAGGGGTACATAGAGCTCCGTATTTAATTGCATCCGCGGCGAGGCCCACTACACTCTCATTGGGTACGGTTGTACTCAGTAACTCACTTAAACATTTCGCTTCAGACTGATTTAAAGCGAGGAGACGTTTCGTGTCTTATTCTACTTTATACAAGGTGTTAAAAAAGCACAAAAAACCTGTACCCATATTTGTATATGTTTCGATTGTTCATAATACGAGTAGGTAAGTACAAATCAAAAAACAATTTAGCACATCGCCGAAATTGGAACTAACTCCTACCCCTACAAAATTTCACTATTGACAGTGGTTTTTGCTTAGACTACCATTTTGGAAGTGTCTCTCGTCTCTCTCTCTCTCTTAGCAATTTGGGGGATCCCCAAAATTTATTGCCTTTTTTTTATTTTTGTGTTTGGTTAAACCGCCACCAGTCGGTCGCCAGCGCCCCGTTCGCTATTCGGCAGGACGCACCACGGGCAGTTGAGGTTTGCTTGGAGTGAAAAGGTGATAGGTCGCTCCCTTACGTATAGTTCTTATAGTTTCGTAAAAATTTGGCTGTGACAGACGGACGGACAGACAGACATTTGGCTACGGAACCCTGAAAGCCTCTTATCTATTATTATTATCGATCTATGCGCCAACCAACTAAAAAGTTATGAATATTCACGAAAGGGCTTGTATTGAATCGAATTATTAAATCTCTAGTACTTTTTCTTAATGTCTTTTCATCATTTATAAGCTTGTCATCTGCCTTATAACTGCCAGTCGGGTTTCTATCAATAATATTCTTTATTCGGACGTTCGTTAATCCGGTGGCATTAGTCAGGGGTCTTCCTCCCACGTTCTTTGTGAACTGTTACTGTTAGGTCAATTTTCCCCGTGACATTGCGCAAAATAAGAAATGTATAAAGAAGTCACTTTTGACAGTTATCTGATTATTCTTTTGAAGTAAAGTAAGTAACACTGGTCGAATGAAGTGGATTTACAAGTGTTGTTTATCGAAGAAATTGATGAATTTTTACTATCCAAACACATGCCAAAGTTCAAATTATTCTTTCTCTTTCACGAAGAATAAGCTGATATAAAGATAGAAGAAGATTTGTCAGAGTTAGAGGTTTTTTATTGCCACCATACAGTTTACTTATTAACTACATTAAAGATTCCTATTTGCTTTCGCTTTAAACGATAATTTGACGTCATTAATTTCTCATAATTAACATGGTCATAAAAATAAAATAACTAAGTACTTATTGACTTTCTCTCTAAAAGTAAGAATATGCTACAGTTATTTAAAAAAAACTTGGTTGCGATTAATTGTCTTACACAGTAGGAAAAGTCATACATAAAAACTTCCGTTGTTTGATACAAAAGTGTCATTATGATCTCCTTGTCAACATTGTTACTTGTACCAAAGTTTTAAGTATCACAGAATGATTTGATACGGAAAGCGTGCTAAGTGAAGTAATCCTTTTTCCGATAAGCCCATTTGATCTTGTTTAAGGCCCGCTTGTAAAGCGGAATTTGAAGGAATTTGAAGGTTATCTAAATAGGTTTAAAGGCGAAAATGTTTAAATATTTATTGGCACAAAAAGTAGATTTAGCATGTAATGAAAATAGTAGGTAATAAGACCGCCTGAATTGTACAACAATTGTATGCTTTGTCTGGTTCTAAGTACATTTTTTCGTGCGCAATAAAGTGTAATCTATTTAACTAAAGTGTAATCTACCTAACCTAAAGGCGGATTTATATTAATCTGATGTGTTGTGACTAGATGTGCTCGCGACTTGGTCCGCGTGGAATAAAGTTTCATCCCCTATTTTATCCCCTTGGGGGGAAAATTGATCAAAATCCTTTCTTAGCAGATGCCTACGTCATAACATCTACCTGCATGCCAAATTTGAGCTCGATCCGTCCAGTGGTTTGGGCTGTGCGTTGATTGATCACTATATCAGTCAGTCAGTCACCTTTGAGAGTAACCTCTTGTAATTATAATAATAATATCTATAATAAAAGAAAAGATGAAACAAACAAGCTTTAGTGAAAAAGAGCTTTTACAAAAGTCAGGTAAGGAAAATAATTTTAACATCAAAGAAATAATCCACTTAAAAGCTTCGTCGTCCAATTTGATCAGATGTTTCGAGTTTCTCGTACTTACTGAGTCGATGGGCACTGTCTCGAGATGATTCGCAAGCTTCTATTTAAAGATATAATCTTCTATCAATGCCAATATTACAAAGAGAGGCATAGCGAATCTTCGCTCGAATTGAGCCGCCCGTCCGGGGAAGGACCTCCACCCTATAGAATGACCTCTGGGTCGTGTTTCTGCCGGTGAGTAGGGTTTCCGGAGCTCGTGGGGGGTTAGGGTTGGGCCGGCATGGCGGTGGCAACTGACAGGTAACTGACTAGTTACTTGCCCGTTGTCACAGCGACTTGGGCTTCTCTTTCGCTTTCCATCAGGTGTAGGGAAGCCATTATGTCGAGCCACTATAAAAAAAAAAAAAGGAAACGTTTGTTTGTTTGTACCTAATTGATAAAATATGAAATTCATGACAAATCTCAGTTTTAAATGGGAAACTTGGATGGGATGTAAGGAAGCGACATCATCTTGTCGCTCCAAGCCACCCTCACCAGACCGTGGTGCATCCTGCCGTATAACCAACCAGGCTCTGGCAACCGAGTGGTGGTGGTGTAACCATCATAATTGTCGGCGTAGCTAAATGCCACAGGCCGATGACGGTCAGCAGCGTTACCGGAGCGAGGAGCTACGACCTGTGATCGCCAACCCGCTTGTATTCCAACCAATATACCATTGGACGTAGTTATGCTACAACGTTCCAATCCACAAGGTGGCCAAAATCGAGTTTTCATGCTCAACCTACGTATTTAGGGCCGTTCTATCTACTGGTGAAGACACTGACACTCTAACCATAGTAATTACCGAAATAATTAAGCCGTCCAAACGATAAAACGTTCCAAAAGACCTAATCATATTCTTAAAAAGTGTCAATTCATTTGGATCGTATTTTTTAATTCGTTTTGGAAAAACAAAATGATCCAGGGAACTTGAAACGTTTAATAAAAATATATATTATGAAAATATCTATTTCTATGAAACGTTCCAAGTACTTTCTAATGTTGAAAAGAAATTATAATGATAAAAATAAACGATCCAAAACGTATTATACTAGTAGGATCATACATTTATCTAATCATGAAACGATCGATCACTTAACAATAACATTATTAATGTTCAAACAATGTTGTGTTGTCAATGTTATATTATGCTCATAGTGCTCTCAGAAAAAAATTACACTATCTTTGATTCAGTATTAGCTGAAATATAGCTATAAGTTTATATTTTGCTATTTATAAATAAATAAATATTAACTAAACCCATTTTTGAATACAATACTTAAAAATATACAATGTCTTCTGATGTCTGGAACGTTATCACTAAAATAATATGATCCAAAGAAGAAACTCTTCGCTATATACGGTCAAAAGGAAGGATTTGGTACTGAGGCGCCCCGGCCTACAGATGAGAACAATATTCCATATGAGTCCCTGACTCTTGTTCGGCTTAAAATTGAGCAGATTCTCGTTCCCCCATGATAGGACCGAGTCCAGAGTGGTCTCAATTTCACCCACAAGGTTATTCCGGCTTTCTGTAATATTATCCCGAGAGGCTTGTACATTACCCATGTATGAAGCGCCCCTGTGCTATCACCTGCATAATAATGTATGCTGCGAATATGCAACATGTCATTTATATGCAGAAGAAATAAGATAGGGGACAGTCCACAGCCTTGTGGCACACCAGCATTCACGGGCTTTGCCTCAGAGCAGGAACCGTCGACAACGACACTGATGCTCTGCTCCGCAAGAAAACTGGCAAGCCAACCACACAACCTCTCAGGAAGCCCATATGAAGAAAGTTTCGCTAAAAGCTCTTTGTGCCAAACACGATCAAACGCCTTTGCTATATCCAACCTAACAGCTAAAGCCTAACCCTTGCTCTCAACTGCCTCCGCCCAGCGGTGTGTGAGGTATACGAGTAGGTCACCAGCCGATCGACCCTGACGAAAACCGTATTGGCGATCAGAGATCAGCTGGTGTTCCTCCAAGTATCCAAGGAGTTGGCGATTTATTATTGTCTCCATTAATTTAGAGAGCAATGAGGTAATGGCAATTGGTCTGTTGTGGGAAGGGTCCGATTGGTCTCCCTTTTTGGGAATCGGATGGACAAGCGCAGACTTCCAGGATTTAGGGACAATACCATTAGAATAGGAAAGCTGAAAAAGGTTAAAGGTGCTAACTCAGGGGCACAGATTTTCAGTACTATTGGTGGGATGCCGTCAAGCCCACTCAACTTATTGATGCCAAGGGAGAAAAGCAGTCTACGAATATTGTCCTGCAGAAAACGAATGTTGATGGATGGTAGGGGGTTATTCTCCCCGGTTATCAAGAATTCAGTTAGATGCAAATAGAAAGCCCAAAAGGTCTGCTTTCTCCTTTGCGTTATGGGCAAGCGTGTCATCAGCAGTACAAAGTGGTGGAAAAGACGACTTGCAGAAATTTCCCAACACGGCCTTGGCAAGATACCAAAAAGCTCTAGTTCCAAAACGAAGTCTAGTGAGTCTCCCACCAATTCTCCGGATATAGCTGGAATTTGCAGCAGCTATCATCCTTTTGTAAGACCTGGTGGCAATATTGTAGGTCTTAAAAAGACTGTAAAAGAAGAGGCTTCGATTGTTAATAGATCTAATTTTATACAGCTGTTGCCTAAAGGAAAACCTATTGCTCCAGCTAAATTGGCTAATTTACGATCTTTTTATAAATCCATTCACATTTAAATAATAAATAATGTTGTTTTACTGTCTAATATTTATTTTAGATAAAATATATATAAATTACTTAAATATAGTAATTTTCACATTTTGGAACGTTTTCACAAATTAATTTAAAAGCCACCTTCATATAAAATGCTTTTTTGTAATAACGTTCCAAGTACAATTTTTTTAAATTTGTATGAGTAATATTATTTTTTTGCAATGAAAGGTATATGAAAAAATAATATTTAATTATTTAGTATAGATGATACACACTACTCGGTTCTACGCGCTACCATAAAAAAGCGTACTACAAAAACACAAAAACGCAATTTTCTCAGTTTGATCTGCGTGTGGATTGGAACGTTGTAGCATAACTACGTCCCATTTACGAAGACTAATCTATCATAGGTCTATTGTACATACATACATACACACACACACACACACACATCTATCTATCTATCTACACTTATAATAAATCTATAGAGAAGTCAATTATGTACATGAAATTTATTTTCAAAATAACTATCAGGTGGTGATTAGTGATCGATACTGATGCCAAAAATGCAATCAGTAAATTTTTTGTGTTTGTCTGTCTGTCTGTCTGTATGTTCGTTATAGAAAAAAAAAGTACTGGACGGATTTTGACGAAACTTGGTACGATTATTCTTCATACTCCTGGGCAGGTTATAGTATACTTTTCGTCACGCTATAATCAATAGGAGTAGAGCAGTGAAGGGAAGTATTGGGAAAACGGGAGAAATTTTTATCTGCATGTTTGATCGCGCATCACGCGAGAACTACTGCATGGAATCGAATGCGGTTTTCACCAATGTATTGAGGAGAGAGGTCTAACTCAAAATTTGGGTACCTTTTTATGGAAGTGCGTTATTTTAGAAACCCGATATCCACGCGTGCGACGCCGCCGGCACAGCTAGTTAAATACTAAATTACGTAGTTTATCGCACCTTCAAATGGCTCCCAGTAGTGCTTAAGTGAATACTGTCTAGAAGGTTTCGAGATGACTGATGGCCATAACTGTGGGTTGATAGCAAATAGAGTGCACGTACGGAACCCGGGGTACAATAAATTGGTTCTCATCATCTTGGTCTATGAAGAAACATTTTCAGTACCTACAAAAGGATTTAAACAATATTTCAGTGTAAAAGATTACTTTACCCTACTTTCATCTTCATCATCTGCCAATGGCAGTCCACTGCTGGACATGACCTGTCCAGTTGTTCGCCACTTTGGGCAAACACCTGAAAGCTATACCTACCCATAATCGCCACGCTGGGCAGGTGGGTTGGCGATCGGAGGGGGTAGTTTGTCGCTCCGGTGACGCTACTGCCCGTCATCGGCCTGTGACAAAATATTTAGCTTTTTGTTTAGCGTGTCCACTGTCCACCCTATTTTAAAATACTTGAATGCAGGTTCTTTAATGACTCCCTTACGGCGAAGGAGAACTTCATTAGGAAAACCTGTGAAGAAATCTAAGGCAGGAATTATCGTCGGGAATGCCTTTACGCATACTGGGCCCTGGGTACGGGACACAGCTGAGTTATGTGGGGATCACTCCTGTGAAAAAGAAATATAAGGCTGTGTGAAGACGACCAGCCGGCACTAATCCTAATACTAGTTGACTATTTCTTTACCGCCTACATTTAGGTAGGTGAGACTTCCTAAATCGTCTCAGGTGACCCTAGTCATCATCTCGTACTTATGTTAGTTAGTGTGAATTCTGTGGGGAATTTATTTATTTAAGTAGGCACGTAGCTAAGTTTTGGACATGTGCGAAAATTACGGATTTTCGAACGCCCACAGTCACCTTGGATGCTGTATTATTATTTTAGTAACACGTGTCAACGTGACATTGTATTGATTAAAATCCCAGATGAAGTGATGAAAGATAACCCTTTATTATTAGTGGTCTATTCTCCGGGCTGACGATGACGTCACAAATGGCACATAAGGCCGAGAACTCATAATAGACCGCTCTATTTTAACTCGGACAGACTTAGAAGCCTCAGCTTTAGCTACTGAAGCCATTTATAGACGTTTTCCTAGGATATTTATGCTTTAGAAATTACGAGCTAGAACCAGTTTAGAGCCAGTGAACTAGACAGAAATAATGGCCGAAGGAAAATATGAAATAGGGTAAGTAATCCTTTAATGAGACTTTGGCGTATAGTCCGCCTACAGATAAATCAAGTGGCACGCCATCCTACACTTTGTTATAGCAATTAATAATTTTGGCCTAAGAAATATAAGAGCATCATGAGTATATCAGTACCGTATATATATGAATTAAAATTTTACACGCTTTAGTATAAGTTACATTAAGTATATGGGTTACACTTAGGTATATTAAATCCGGAATACGAGTACATTTAACCCGTAACCAGACTTGTAATTTTAATTTCACCTCTAAAATAAAGTTTAATTTAAAGGGGTCTGTGATCACAACCTTTTTAAGGGTTAAGACTCAAACTCATTTTCAGCTCAAAATAAACTTCTCGTTTAGATTACACCGATAAGGGAACTCATTTTCGACGCAGCGTTTAAACCTAACGGGGTATTATATCGAGAACGTATAGCGGTCGAGGGTTAAAATGTGTGCGGTCAAGCGGTATGGAAGCATGTACTGTTTTGCTGCAGGGTTACAATAATGAGTTATCTGAGCTATAAATCCCTAGAGATGAAGGATGGGGCTGTTTTATACATTTCACAGTTTACGGACGCTTTATTCTTTGGAGCGGAAAGTGTACAATAGCTAGTTGGATAAAACACGGAGTTGTTGATGTAGATTAGTGTTGGGTGTGTAATGTATTTATGTTTTGTTCGTGTGGTTTCCAGATTTAAAATAGGATCGCCCCATCTCATTCCATTGGTGTCGTGCCGAAGCTTGTACTATGGGTACTAGACAACTGATAAACTTACTTAGATACATTTTTTTTGTAAATAAATACATATTATACATAGAAAACACCCAGACCAATACAAACAGACATGTTCATGAACACAAATGTTTGTACTGTGCGGGAATCGAACCCACGACCCTTGGCTCAGAGGGCAGAGGTCACTACCAAATGAGCCACCGAGCCTGTCGAATGTCAAATCTACCATGACAATTATTGTCATTGGGGGAGACTGTAGCGCGAGTATTTTCCTTTCATAGTTTATTTTTGTCGATAAATCCTTACTAATATTATAAATGGGAAAGTGTGTCTGTCTGTATGTTTGTCTTTCTTTCACGGCAAAACGGAGCGACGAATTGCCGTGATTTTTTAAGTGGAGATAGTTGAAGGGATGGAGGCCACTTTTTCCCCCTTTCTCACCCCCTACTTCCCTAAAATGGGGGGGTAACGCCGGCGAATCCGCGGGCACAGCTAGTTAGTAAATACACAAACTTATTTTTGACGCATTTCCCTATTGTGCAAGTCAACTTGCCCCTTCTTGGTTTCTCCTCGATACAAAGAAAGAACATTACAACTATCGCAAAAGTATTATTCACCTTAGTAACACTTAACTTTGTCCTTATAGCCGTTACAAGTGGTAATGAGGTCGCGATTGCCCCGGCTATAACAATAAAGGTTATGACGGACCAATGGGGCAGGCGATACAGATTGCTACTACCTACACCCCACGTCCGGAACAAATCATTACCCACTTAAATCGTCGTATATTATACTTCGGTAGCGATAAAATGTGATTTAATAGTAGTAGGTAATTGACAGGCCTGATGGCTCAATTGGTAGTGACTTCTGCCTTTTGAGCCAAAGGTCGTGGTTTCGATCCCCGAACAGTATGAACATTTGTGTGCCTTAACATGTCAGTTTGTATTGGTATTTATGTTTACTATGTAAAAATGTATTTATTTAAAAAAAAAGTATCTAAGTAAAGTTTATCAGTTGTCTAGTGTACCTATAGTATAAGCTTCGGCTTACTTTGGGGCTAGACGGCGATGTGTGGCCCAGCGTGGCATGTCTTGGGATATTTATTTATTTAGAAGGTCCTATTGTTTACAGACTACGCTTCCTCCAAAGTTACAATGCATGTTCTAACGTTGCTTGTAAGGGCATCTCCGTATGTATAGAAAACAAGCAAGGTCAAGCATACAAAAAATACATGAAGCCTGGTACGTGGAGTGGTACAGAGTGTTAATTGCCCTATAGTCCTCTTTACAATCATTGTCCACTGCGTCCAATTTTCAAGGAGATTAGGCAAGCGCGTTAGCCAGTCTGTTCCTTGTCCTTAGCCAGACTTTTACGATCCAAGGGGTAGACTGATTGACACTATATGAGAGAGAGAGAGAGATCAGGTCAATGCCTAATCATTCTTTCTACAACAAAGTTAAGCGTAGGAACTATTTCTGACGTTAGGGGTTTTAAAGTGTATAGGGATTTTTGTCTTTTGTACAAAAATCAATAAAACTTGAAAACCGTAAAATTTCGGTTAACATACTATTCGTTATTTTGATAGGCCTTGGTGTCAACTACCACCCTGTAGAGTATATCGTGTTATTTACAGGACACCCTGTTTGTATGTTAAATTTTGTAAAAATAAGATATAATTAAATTGAGCGCTCGATTAATAGTTTTAGAACATTGCTCAAATGCCTATTGGTATTAGATAAGGTACAATGGCTTTTAGCAACTATTCAAACTAACTGGCTACACAAAGACAAGATAAATGTAGCAACAGCGGCTAAAACGTAAGACGTCCCAGCGCCCAGATCCGAATCCAATTAAGGGTCGGCACTGATCCAACCGCTCCCGGGATTACGTCGGATTACACCTATTGGATACCAAGTTAAATACCTACTTGTGCAGTCATTCTGCAGCCGACCGCAAACGTTGCCTGCCTCTAGCCAGCGTCTTCGCCGTCGTGAATTTTGACTTGTCATAGAGCTTTTATCACACATCATCAACCTATTGCAATCCACTGCTCGACATAAGCCTCTCCAGTTGTTCGCCACTTTGGGTAAGCACCTGGAATCGCTGTGTAGGCGAGTTGGCAATCGCGAGGCGTTGCTTCTCGTTCCGGTGACGCTGCTGCCCGTCATCGGCCTGTGGTATTTAGCTACGCTTTCGATCGTGATGGTTATACCGCCACCAGTCGGTTTCCAGAGCTTCGTTTGTTATTCAGCAGGATGCACCACGGGCAGGTGAAGGTGGTTTGGAGCGAAAAGATGATAGGTCGCTCCCTTACATCACTCTGCTGGATATAGTCCTCCTCAAATAACAATTTATTGTTATAACATATATAAACACTAGCTGTGCCAGCGACTTCGTCCGCGTGGAATAGTTTCTTGGGTAGTGATTTTAATGACCCCCAGTGCCTGGCAGCTGGCAGCGGCGGCGCAGATCTCGGTGCGCTTTATATACCCGCGCAAACGTACAGCAGGCTCGACGTGATTAGTTAAATCGGCGTAACTTTTTTATTTATAGACCGATTAACATGAAACAAACACTAAATGTTAAGGGAAGCTTCTAGCAATATATTAGTGAAAACCGCATCTTAATCGGATACGCGGTTTCTGAGATTAGCGTGCACAAACATACAGACAAACCGACAAACAGACAAAAATTCCAAAAATCATTGTTTTGGGTACTATTGCATTAATAAAGGCCTCCCATAATATTTTTTCACATATATCTTCCATGTACAGACAGCGATTCGTTACATTTTTATTATATGTATAGAAGATAGAAGAAGATAGATATAGATATAGATATAGATATAGATATAGATATAGAAGAAGATAGATAGAAGAAGAAGATAGAAGATAGATAGAAGAAGATATAGAAGAAGAAGAAGATTTGTTATTTGGGAGCATTTGTTTTAGTCACTGCGCTTGGTAAGCGGGTTAGTGATCGTACTTAGTAGATTTTATTTGGTAAGCACTGCTGCCCTTTACCTGTTATTCCTTATTCTTCTTTTACGAGTACGATACCCTCAGGAACGAGATCATGGGTTTTGGTCTATTCTAAATCCGGAACCTACTAGAACGTTTACAACCATTATGCGATTGACACATTGTTTGTTTTACACTCATTGTATGTAACATTCCGAACGATCAGACATTTCCTCCTCATTTTCCCCCGACACGATACATTAAATATACATTCACGATAAGAAACTCGACATATGTGCGAAGCTATCGTTGTATGTGTTGACAGCTGTGATGTATTGTTGCATGAAGCCCCACTGAGATCTAAGAACAATGGGATTATAATCCTGTGTATTCTTTTTTTATGCGAACACCCCAGTGTATCTTGTAAAGCGTGAATCTTGTGCCTGTTCAAAATAGTGTTTCATCATCAGCCAATCGCAGTCCACTGCAGGAAATAAGCCTCTCCAAGTGTTCCTCACTTTGGGCAAGCACCTGGAGGTTATATCCATAATCGGCAGGCCGGTTGGCGATCGCAGGGCGCAGCTCCTCGCTCCGGTGACGCTGGCTGCTGCCTGTCATCGGCCTGTAGTATTTAGCTGCACCTTCAATCGTAATGGTTACCGCCACCAGTCGGTTACCAGAGCCTCGTTCGTTATACCCGATTCTTCCCCCTTACTGATGAGTATTCGTTTTGTATCATTAGAAGGTGTATATCGTCTATTGTAATCTGTTTTCCTCCCTCACAGTTTGTATCGCTCAAATCTGTAACGTAACATTACCCGCCAATGCTCCTGGTAAGGAAGCACCTTTAGTAAATAATATTCCATACAGGATAATCCCTTATCCAATCACAATAGGCCCTTCAAAAAACGCCCAAAGCACTGCCAATGTTTGCGACCCTTCGAGGATACGTATTAATGATCTTTTATTGTTATTTGCTATCTAAATAACGATAACAATTAATGTGTTCGACGCAGACAAGTCGATGCCTTTGTTTGGTAACGGGTGTATAGAGATGTGGATAGGAGATCTATCTCTTTCAGAGAGGGACTGTGGGGATGACCTAAATTGTATTTATGTGCATGTATTGCGATAGGTGTACCTACATAAAGAGATCGCTGCCAGCGATAAGACCGCCTACACTGTACTCCAATATATCTCTTTCCTGTAAATGTTTTACTTTTTGTCCAATAAAGAATATCTTGGTCTGGGCGTTTACTATGTATAATATGAATTTATATAGACAACAAAAAGTATTCGTTTCGCCTCTACTTTCATAGTACGAACGGCCAAACTATGGAACTCTTTGCCAGGCTCCTTGTTCCCCGAGACGTACAATCGTCTGATGTTCAAGGCGAGAGTGAACCGATTTTTGATGGGTGAGCGCGCTCCATCGTAGACTGTGATATCGCTTACCATCAGGTGAATTGCAGCCAAGCGCAAACCCATATTGTATAAAAATATATTTAAGTAAGCTTATCAGTTGTCTAGTACCCATGGTACAAGCTTTGGCTTAGTTTGGGGCTAGATGGCGATGTGTGGCCCAGAGTGGCATGCCTTGGGTATTCTAGTTAGATGCCAAATGTATAGTCAAAGCTGTCTTATAGGCCACCATGCCGGCCCATAAGATAGCTCTGACTATACATTTGTGCAGGATTGAGTACCTTCCTAATTCTTTCAGCGCTCACAATTCTTGATACTTTGCTTCATGTCTAATTTCTTTAGACATACAGTTAAGAATAGAATGCCTATAATAAAAGTAACAAGTTTAAAAACGCTATAGTCATCATCATCAGCCTATTACAGTCCACTGCTGGACATAGGCTTCTCCAGTTGTTCGCCACTTAGAGCAAACATCTGGAGGATATACCCATAATCGCCACGCTGGGCAGGCGGGTTGGCGATCGCAGGGCGTAGCTTCTTGCTCCGGTGACGCTGCTGCCCGTCACCGGTCTTTAGTATTTAGCTACGCCTTCAATTGTGATGGTTATACCGCCACCAGTCGGTTGCCAGCGCCTCGTTTGTTATTCGGCAGGATGCACCACGGGCAGGTGAGGTTGGCTTGGAGCGAAAAGATGATAGGCCGCTCCCTTACATCCCCAATTGTGATGGTTATACCGCCACCAGTCGGTTGCCAGCGCCTCGTTTGTTATTCGGCAGGATGCACCACGGGCAGGTGAGGTTGGCTTGGAGCGAAAAGATGATAGGCCGCTCCCTTACATCCCGCTAATCAAACGCTATAGTGTTAATTAATTTTTCTAAAGATGTTGTTTAATTAAAATTTCCATTAAGAAGAAAGATTTACTTTGTTTCCAATTAGTGCATTTTAGGGCGGAGAAGCCTCAAGGGAAAACGGGATTAGATGAATTTGTAGGATTATTGCTTCACTCTTAATGGGCAAGTCGATTAAGCGATAGAAAATAATTAAAATATTAGCTTGACAAAATAATGGTTTATCACCTATTCTTAGGCCTCGTTTAATCATTAATTCGCACTTCATCAGCTTATTGTAGTCACCTCCAGTTGTTTGCTTCTGTTAGGACACCTGGGGAATATATCTATAGTAGCCACGCTGGGCAGGCGGGTTGGTGATTGCAAGGCGTAGCTCCAGTGACGCTGCTGCCTGTCGTCGGCCTGTGGTACGCCTTCAATCCCGATGATTATACCGCTAGTCAGTTACCAGTGCCTTATTTATTGTTCAGTAGGATGCATCATGGGCAGGTGAGAGTGGCTTTGAGTGAAAAGATGATAGGTCTCCCTCACAAATTTAAAATAATAAAAATAAAATAAATTTGTTGTTATCCTAGAGTGTAAGCATAGTGAGCGCGCTCTATCGTAAACTGCAATTCCGATTACTATCAGGCGGATTGCAATGAAACGCATAAACATTTTGAATAAAGAATATTATTTGTGCAAACGAAGAGTAATTAGTGAATATAGTTTTTATTCTTGTTTTTGTTCCAAACTATTAGTGTTTTTTAAATTGTTACGTTTGTCTGTTGGTGGAAATAAAACTATTACTAATAATTTCTACAAATAATATGTATTCTTTATAAACATACTAAACAAGTACAACGTACCGTGTTATTATAACCCTAACAATTTCCTGAAGAAGTATTTAGAAGCTTCGGTATATTGGAGTGGAAAGTTGTAAGCGTATGGGCACAGTGTAACGGATGGTTACAGTATGGCAACCTTTAGGTTCTCTAGTATATTGTGTAAAGCAAAAGATCAAATGTTTCTATATACTATGCCCGGTTTATTCGATACAAGAAACGTAGTTTTTTAGTTCGGAATAAATCACGAAATAATACTAGCCAAGACTTCCTAGCAGTGTGACTTAAGATATTTTTACTAAGAATTGGCATGATGGCAATTTTAAGATACAATCCTACTTAAAATATGAGCTGTCGTCCTGAACGGTGCATTGTTTAGGGAGTTAAAGCCTAGGTACAGCGCGGAAGAAGGTTTCTGGTTGAACTCCTGGTCGTGTCAATTTAGGTAATTAGCCTTTCAAAATTGTCCTGAGTCTGGGTATATTATAAGTCGCCCTCAGTCATCATCTAGTAGGTACCTACTAAAAGAAAAAGAAAACCTTAGCTTGAGATCAGATAGTGAACACTCTGACGCGTTTATTTAGTAAATATTAATATTTGTTTGTGTATGGACTTCACGGACATTTTTCACGTTGTGTAAACATAAGCTTACTTAAACTTCACTTACTTTTACACCGTATGCCAAAGTTTGTGGCTGTTCTTTTAACCCACACGATGTAGTAGGTACGCCTACCTACATATTTCAAAAGTTATAACAAGAAATTAATCATATCATAATACGTTTATTACGAGTTTAATACTAACATTATCCAGTCCTTCAACAAAAGATTCTATTTAATAATTCATCATCATCATGCCTGCCGGTGAGCATTGGGAGAGGCCTATGTCCAGAAGTGGACTAATGTGGACTGATGAAGATGATAAAAGCACTAAACTTAGTGCTTAGCGAAGCAAATACTATGCTTTAACAAATTGAGTATTATGTGTTCGTAAATCGAAGTATATTCTAGTCTTTTATATTCATGAAAGGCTCTTAAATATCCCTACCGACTGACGGAATAAATAAATAAGCCAAAATATACCACGCTGGGCCACACAGCGCCATCTAGTCCCAAACTAAGCCGAAACTTGTTTTGTTTGACTTTTTTTGAAAATAAATTCATAGTTTACATTGCAAACACCCAGATTAATTCAAACAAACATGTACATACACACGAATGTTTGTACTGTACGGGGATCGATCACCGTGTCGGGGGCAGAGTTAACTAACATCGAATCAAACTGATCTGGGTAACAATCTTAATATAAAAACATATTCTAGATACTTGTAAAATCGATTGTCGGATAGGGCTCGTGATCAAAAGCATACAAACTTTACCTCGTTAAAATAGATTTGTAGAAGTATTACGGGAAAAATTGGCATGCCAGCGCATTGTAAGTTCCAAGGATTCAGAAAAACTTGGCACGTACTACCAATAGCCTATTTGACTGGGAATTGCTCTACTACTCATAGTAAACGGGGGTTTCCTTTACAGAGGTATGATCTAAGTAGGTAAATCTACCGCCTGTCCGGGAACATTTACCTTATAGAATACCGCAGCTCAATCACCTCCGGGTCGTGTTTCTGCCGGGGAGTGGAGTTTCCGGAGCTTGGGGGATGAGCGCTGCATCGGCAGCCGGGGGTTAAGGTTGGGCCGGCATGGTGGTGGCAACTGCCTGTTGTCGCAGCGACTTGGGCTCCTCTTTGACTTTCCATCAGGCATAGGGAAGCCAATAAGTCGTGTTACTATAAAAAAAACCACCCGATTTGTATAGTAACTTTGTCAATTTTCACTCGAAATCGGCATAAATGTACCTCGGAAAGTAATTTAAAAAAATATGTATTTTAGTACAAATAACTTAAGAGTTTTTTAAAATAAGTTCATCATGATGGAATGTTGCGTGCAAGTTTTATTTGAACATAAATCTTTTAACGTCAATCCCAATCATAATTCCATTAATATTAATGTTTTCTTACCTCGGCTGACCGACATAAAACATCATTAAATTTTTTAATACTTTATCCTGCTGACATTTTTCATTAAGATTTTCCGTAATCATGTTGCTGTTTGTTCTTTTCTTGTTTTTATTTCATAACGGAGGTAAATATTTTATATTAAAGTGATGTATTGTTCATTCTTCGAAATTAATTTTAACTCCGTAGTAACATTTAAATTACAGCTTACGCATTCTTTTGGTCCGTATTGAATAATGGGACTTCATACAAAAATTATCAGATATGGCAAGTAAAGATTGACAATAATACTCTTTCGTCCGATTTTGAGGAGAATATTGCTAAACAAGGTAATAATTATGTCATGGAATAGGCTTAATCTACCTCTCTTAGTTAATAATAAACCTGATCTACCTAATATGAACGACAATAATTAGCAATTATTAGCAATTAATTATGTAATTATCCGGCAGCACCCTGCTTCCGTTACTTGAGTTGCTAAATCTTATATACCTACTCAGCACGTGTCTGATATAATTACAAAAATACTTTTTTATATAAATACTTCTGTGTAGGGAATGAGCTTGCTACCAAGATACCAATATTGTAGATATCAACCTACATGAATAGTTGAAGTTTATTATAAAGTTCAGCGATTTTATCTATTTGACGTCCCTTCTACTCGTAATAGTTACTAATAATGTACACAACAAATCTGCTCTCTGCATGACCCAAGGGTTGACTGGTAGAGAATGCTCCTAGCATTAAGTTCGCCTTTTGTACCATTTTTGTGCAATAAAGTTTAAATAAATAAATAAATAAATAAATAAATGTAGTAACTAATTATGTCATTAAATATGCTAATTTTGACAGAGAATTAGAGTAGGTAAACTGCAATTGCCGTAAGCTTGTGTTGTTAACTTAAAAAAGGTTGTTTTTATGTGAAAAAGTAACATCCATCCAGAAAACGTACTTTTTAACGTTAATTATATTATGTAAAAATATATTTTATACATGACGACTATTCAACAGACCACCCTATAAAATGTTAACGCAATATCCACAACATTCCCCAGCGAAGATGTCTTTCATCGGAGCGACAACAATATAGATTTCCTTTTAAATGGAAACGAGACCGAATATTGGAATAAATTCCTCGAATCCCAGAATATCAGTTACGCAGTCCTATTGGATGATGTTCAGAGGGCCATTGACAGGGAGGGTTTAATGAAAAACCACGGCAGTTGGCGTAGAGGTTGGTACATCTGTTTGACTGAACTTTCTTTTGTCACTGAAATGAATGAAATGAAAAATGTTAATTTCGGATCACATGATCTCATATGTTAGTATACAGCTTGAGCTTATAAAATAATTGTATAAAATAAAAAAAATTAAATAACACATCAAAATCTAGAAAGAAAGGCTCTGAATAGAAAGAATATTGTATGAATAAATAGAATAATGCATTCATATCGTTTGATATAGGCATCGCATTGAATTACTTATTAACAATTTTTTTGGCGAATTACTTACTTATTAACAATTTTTCAGGTGGAAAACTAAACTGGACCACATATCCTAAACTTAGTGATATATACGAATATATCAAGAGCGTGGCGGCTACTAATTCTAAATACTGTACTACTCAGACATTGAGACAGACTTTGCATAAGAAAAACATTCAGGTAAGCATAAATTTCCTTCTGCGCTGCCGTCGGACGCGGACATCGGTGAGCCTACGAATATACACTCGTTTAAGGTGGGCCACATACATACTGCTTAGATAAGCAGTCAGTCAAATTTGACTTTAAATGCATAACTTGTAGGCTCATAGGTAATTTATTTATTAAGGTCTACTCTCCAGTATCAATTTTCTGCCTCGTGCAACTGGCCTTTGGAATCAGCTTCTGCCTGCAATTTTTCCGAGTGGATATGACTTAGGGACCTTCAAAAAGCGAGCCTATAGATTTCTCAAGGGCCGACAACGCACCTATGACTCCCCTGGTGTTGCGGTGTCTATGGGCTGAAGTGATCACTTATCATCAGATGACTTTCAGGCCCGTTTGCCCCCTCTATCATAAAAAGAACTCTCATCACATGCTATCAACACATGCTTTTATACATATAATTATATAAACACAAGCGAAAATAACAGTACCTACTTAGGTAGGATAAAAAAACTAATTTAAGGTAAACACCACATGCAAAAGTAATCTGTCGGCACATTTTGAAACTGACGAATTCTTTCAGATGCTAAAACTATCGACGGGCAATCCATCCAATCGAGCGATACTCGTAGAGGCGGGCATGCACGGTCGAGAGTGGGTCGCCGTGTCTTCCCTCCTGTATTTCATAGAACAAATCGCTTGGAACTTTACCGCGCAGCCCGAATATATCAGGAACAAAGACTGGTATGCTCAAAGCATTCTCTGGTTTTTACCATTTGAATATAGCGGTGCATTCGGTATTGTTCTTATCATTTCGCTTGAATACGATATAGGAAAACAGTCAAAATATAGGCATCATTATACAATGGCTTGTCAAAATGTCCTCCTAGGCAATATTGTTCTCATCTGTGGGCCGGGGCACCCCAGTATCAACTCCTTTCTGTTGACTATATATAGCGTAGGGCGCCGCGAATCGTCTCAGAAACTTTTAAACAAGCTAGACTCTTTATATTTACGCAGGGATCTTGTGTCTTTGTGTATTTTATACGGTATAGGTAGTAAAAATAAATTTAATCTAATATCTCTGAAGTTTGGTAAGTGATAACGTTATAGAATGTCACTTGTTCGTTTAAAGGATGTACTTAAAAGACTGAAACAGCGCTGGTAGCGAATCCTACTATTAAATAGTACGACAGACAGATGATTTGTCAATTTATAGTGGGGAAAATTATATATATCGCTATTAATTTTCAACGGAGTTTACCTTAAGCATATAACACGTTAAATCTAATCTTGGCAATATATAAATACCCATTTTTTACCTAGGTATATAATTCCGGTATCCAATCCTGATGGCTACGAGTACAGCATGACGACGGATAGAATGTGGAGGAAGAACAGGCGACGGTTCAGCGGAGAATGTGATGGTGTTGACTTGAATCGGAATTTCGAGTAAGTATTTATTAAAACACTAGCTGTGCTCGCGACTTAGTCCGCGTGGAATAGTTATTTTTTCCCCTTTTTTTTACATTTTCCATTATTTCTTCGCTCCTAATAGTTGCAGCGTGATGTTATATAGCCTAAAGCCTTCTTCGATAAATGGTCTATTCAACACAAAAAGAATTTTTCAATTCGGACCAGTAGTTCCTGAGATTAGCGCGTTCAAACAAACAAACTCTTCAGCTTTATAATATTAGTTAAAGTTAAGATTAAGTATTCTGGTTTTTGTTACGTGGACATTACATCGCCGTAAGAAAAAAAATTAACACAACGAGAAGAACGAACACGGAGTTGCTATATCGTCGTGCTATATTAAACGGCCTCCCTCCTCACTCAGCATATAACAAAGCCGTGGCCGGCATGGAATCCACGACCCTGGTTTTTGGTAAGTCCTGCTGAGTGAAGCGCTCGGACGAACGTAACGGGAAGAGCTGCTTCGTCCTTGGCGAAACGACTAAAAAATTTATGTGCGCGTTAAACCCCGAACTCTTCATGCGCTTCTTAAGATGCAACGCGAACGTTTATTAGTAATTAAGTCTTTATCTTACTCGGATGTCAGTCTAGTTCGTATAGCGGTCGCAAGTGCCACCTGAGACCTCCGAGATTCTAGGGTTCGAATCTCGGGTGGGGTCAAATATTGGTACTGAGTTCTTATGTCAAGAAATTACTCAATAGCAACTCCTGAGTCAGCGTGATACACACCAGTACACCTGGTCTGTCTCAAGTAGTGTCGAATAATGTAACTTAGAGCTTTTCTGGCATCGGTTCACAAGATCTTAGAAGGAATCTACCACAAAAGGAAGGTTTCTTCGCCGGTACAAATATTAATCCATTTCTCTTTATAAAAATTTGTTAAAAAGTTCCAAAGCTTATTTGATAACGTATCAGTTTCCACGAAATGAAACGTATTTCCTTTTCATTTCCATAGACAAACACTTGCTAATGGAAAACCGATTAATTGTTAATAAATTCGTCAAGCGGAAGTTTGTTCATAAGCCTTTAATGAACATAAAGGAATGTTAATTAATTTTAAATTACACGGGGAGTCTTAAGGCAACAGTAAAAAGATCTACATTCAAAGTTTAATGAAAGACTAACTCCTGTTTTCCATTGAAAGCATGTCTTTTAGGTATTGAGCTCATTTAATGAATGAAGGTTTAATCAAAAGGTATTAAGTGCTTACCGTTAAAATGAACAAGATTATCTTTTAACTATAAATCTAATATAATGAAAGCCAAATTGTTATTCAAGATAGAGAGAGAGGGGAATATTCTACTATCCACAGCAAGAAATCTCTGAGGAGAAGATGAAGGAAGACAGCTTGAGAAAACCTGTTCACTTGAAGCAGATACCTTTTTTGTATTATATTTGCTCGGGATAAGAGGCTTCTTTTCGCTTGATGAAATGCTGGAAACAAAGTCTAAGTCGCTCTGATAACTGGTGGGAATCCTCAGTTTCCAGTCATTAATCACAGTCTTGCTGGGCCACAAGATGCTTCTTCACGCTTCCTTTAAAGGAAGGTGGAAATACATGTGCTCGCAGAGTTTCGGTTTTTAATGGCACGGAAAAGAAGGAGCTACTAAACCGTTAGTCGTCATCATCAGCCTATTGCAGCTAGTGAGTTGCAGTGGCAAGACATAGGCATCTCCAGTTGTTCGCACCTTGGGCAAACACCTGGAGGCTTTACACATAATCGCCACTCTGGGCTGTAGGGTTGGCGATTGCATGGCATAGCTCCTCGCTTCGTTGACGCTGCTGCCCGTCATCGCCTTTGCTATTTAGCTACGCCTTCAATCATAATGGTTATACCGCCACCAGTCGGCTGCTAAAGCCTAGTTTGTTATTCAGCAGGATGCACCACGCAACTCTTAGTACGCGAAGAAATATTATCTACCTTTTCATATTATATAACGATCCCTTAGTAATCAGTCAAAGAAGTTTAATTGCAAGCTGTACGCCTGTTTAAACTCGCTAAGACAATCAAACCTCACGACCAATTAGGCGACTCTTCCCGGAGTTTCGTTTCACTCCTGCCCTATCTGTGTGTCACGGCGAAAGGCTGTTTAGGCTCTTCGAAGTTTGTGATGGAACTTCGCGAATTAATTGATAGTTACTTTGTCTTCAAAGCGATGCCTTTGAACCGAACTCCCGGTTTTATAAGACACCTTTATACGACCTTTATGCCCGTTTTCTCATTGTATCTTTAATGAAAAAAAAAACCATCAGATGCTAGGCCATGCTAACGAACTGATAAGATTAAGTACATACTTAGATAATTTTACTGCTTGTACATACATAATGAAAAGTTTCGTACAATTGTGTTTATTGAAAATAATATAGTGCCTTCAAAGTTGCGAAAAAATTATGTTTGTATTATTTTACCCCCTTAAAAAGGTTCAAAACAGCAAAATGCCACTTCCCTTTGCCCTTTCACTTTGAATGGCACTCTCCCCTGATATTATTGCGGACCGGAGTATCTTCCGCTGAATTACAGAAAAACCGGACAAGTGTGTATCGGACTAAGTGTAGTAAGTGGCTTTCGACTATTTCTTTTTTATAGTGACACAACATAGACGATAGTATCAGATTGACATAAGGAGCTGCTCGCCTGCACTTGACAAAATTTAATATGGTACATATTAACACGTTGCCTGTCCCATGCACTACATGTAGTGCACAGGTATTTTTAAGGTTCCGTAGCCAAATGGCAAAAACGGGACCCTTATAGGTTCGTCATGTCTGTCTGTCTGTCCGTCCGTATGTCACAGCCAGTTTAATCTTAAATAAAATTAAATGGTTAATGTAAATTTTATTCTATTATTATGATGTACATTGCCAATATGGGTCTGAGCCCGAAATAAATGAATTTTAATTTTATTTATTTTAATCCGAAACTATAAGAGCGCTGACGGTGTCATGTGGCATAATTAAAAAAAATGGCTAACTGGTTAGTTTCTTGTGGCACTTTTTCTCTTCAGACTCCATCTCATCGTTAAAATATTTGATATCAGCAACATCATGAGATGTTGTATAATTATTATAGACTCACATTACATAATTATACGTGTTACATATTATAGTTAGAATTAACAAAGAAAACTTGGAAGGGTTCCTTTGACTTTGAATTCGACGACTGAACCCTAATAAACGCAACTTGGTTGAAAGGTCAAGCATTGTAGGACGCAGAGTGCTCTACAGAATAATGTTATACGGACGGTGTTCACAGTGGGCAACATAGAACGCAAAATTATAACCTCCTTTGCGTCGTAAATTATAGCCGGTTTCAGCCCAAAATGTAACTGTATTCGGAAAAAACAGGCAATTTATACTTGGGATTCAGGACTAAATGGTAATTTAGGTTTTATATAAATCCCATTTAAATACATTGAGTACTCAGCCTTTTAATTATTTAACACGATAAGTTTTCTCTTGTGAGTACTTATATAAGTTTTAATCATTTTGCCATATTGAAAATAATAAGATTTTTCTTTACCACAAATCCTGGGTTCTTTAGGCGGGGCGTGAAACGGAATCTCAGTTTGCCTTCAGGGTGAGGGCGACAAGCGCAATGGGTTTGTTCTATTGTGCCTGTCGACCTAACTTTTAGACCTCACGACCGCTTACCATCAGGAAAGCTCTTCTTATAAAAAAATTGTTTGCTACAAGCAGTTGAGAACCGAACAGTTGAATTGGACTGCTACAAGCAGTTGAGAACCGACTGCTTCAAGCCGCGACCGCGCGGTGAACTTTAGAAGCGGTCGTGACCGCTCGAGCGGTCGTGTGTACGGCAGCGTATGCATGACTATAGTTCACCGAGCGGTCGTAGTTTAAAATCTGTGTTACAGCTATTAACGCCCGACTTCAGAGTATGAGGAAGTACAGCGTTCCACATAAATATAAACAGAAAACAAGTAATAGATATGTATGTTAAAATTTTATATATATAATACATAAATACATATATATATTTTATATATTTATATTAAGGTGACCCGGCAGATCACCAGGTACGACCACCCGTTATTCACCTTTTAAACCTCCCCTGGACTGACACAAACAATTCAAGACCAAAAATAGCCAAATCGGTCCAGCCGTTCTCGAGTTTTAGCTAGACTAACGAACAGTAATTCATTTTTTATATAAGAGAAGAGGATAAAAAAACATAGTTCAGGAGATTTGATTTTTGTGTATGAGAAAGTGTGTGAGTGTTTGTGTGTGTTTTACCATTATGCTTTATGCTATAATGTTATTGTAGTGCCATATAAATTGAATACCCAATAGGTCACTCCAATTTAATTGTTTGTTTGATGGCATAATCGTGATAGGATTTCAAGATATCCCACAAGATGAGTAACGTGCCGTCTGCAAAATTACGGGGTGGTACAAATTTCTTAAGGACAAAAAGTGTACATCGCAAAAGAATCCTTGCTGGCCCGACTGTACAAAGCTCTTTACCCGGTCTAACCAATAAATGAAAAGATATTTTTTAATAGTTTGAGAGGGTTATTTATATAACCCTCTCAAACTATTAAAAAATATCTTGCCATTTTTCTTAAAAAATTTCAAAAAATGCCATTTTTCTGTGTGGTGACAGAAAATAATATAAATCATCGCCCTTTTCATTCTGTGGGTGTCGAAAGAGTCGACTAAGAAACTTCTTTAGATTTCAGCATCTCGCCGGTGGTAGAGTGTATCCGCTTGGATGACGAGTCCTACGAATCCATTTTCAGGATCACTGTTTCGCCAGAGAAAACCTGGCAACAACAGTGGCAACTGACAAGTCATTGATTTGGTTACTTGTTAGTAGTCATCGTATCTTAGAGTCAAAACTACGCTACTAGCAGGCCCGCCGCAAGCGGGCGTGCAAGGCGTGCAATGCACGCGGGCGGCGCATTCAGGGGGGCGGCAAATCAGACAATCATCGACTAAAATTCAGACATTGTCATCTCACAATACTAAAAAGATTATCCTTATAAAAATAATATGATGAACGGCGCCCAAATATTTATTTTATATCGTAGCATTACATAGCGCCATCTATTGAAATTCATGAGAACAAAGTTAATCCGTATCATGCTCTATGCGAAATAGGGAAATCCCACAGATATCAGGGGAAATCCCCTTATAACTATATTCTCATTTCTTTGTTTTTATTTATTTAACACAAATGCGAAAGTGATGTGAGTGAACAACAAACTTCAATTATTTTGTTATAGCCCTAATGTGAGATCCGGACACGGTCCAGGTTACTTAAAGTTAATAATATTCTGTATATTTTTGTAGTTTTTCACTGTACAGCATTTTTTTTTCCACATTTTTATAAACACCTTGGTTTTGTAGTTAGATAGGGGCGGCACGTTAGGAATTGCACACCGGCGTTCAAACCGCTAGCGGCGGGCCTGGCTACTAGTTAGGCGGAGCTCGCGCAATGGTATATAAAAATGCACAGCGTGAGTCACCTTTGTATGGAACCACGCGGGACGTCCATGTAACATAGTCTATAGGTACTCTTACTCTTTCGAGAACGGGGCCCACTAACCTGAGCTACTATAAAAAATCCAAACGTGGATGGGACAACCCTTAGATGACGGAGTATGCCGTAGTTAACCGTGATACCTCTCCCGTGTCGCGACAACATTTCCCAACTCCGGGCACAGTATACTTGCCCTGACGTCTGTCCTTGGGACTTTCGCATTACGGTCGCGAGCAAACTATTCAGTCTCCATAAAGTTTGCCGTACGAGTAAACATGGCTACGTATGTATATGGTATGTTGGCATAACACGTACTGTTCATATAGTGTTAGGAAGCCATGAATGCGATTAGTTTTCAAAGGTGTAATTTACAGAGAAACCGTGTAAACTGCTCGTTATTTTATATGTCAAGGAAAGGAAATAGTATTAGATTAATCTACACTACATCTTAACTAATAACTAATATTATAAAGCTGAAGAGTTTGTTTGTTTGTTTGAACGCGCTAATCTCAGAAACTACTGGTCCGAATTGAAAAATTCTTTTTGTGTTGAATAGACCATTTATCGAGGAAGGCTTTAGGATATATAATCACGCTGCAACTATAAGAAGCGAAGAAATAATGGAAAATATAAAAAAAAACGGGGAAAAATAACTATTCCACGCGGTCGACGTCGCGAGCACAGCTAGTTACATATAATATGTATAATATATTGGTGATATATTGGTGGTATAATATATGGTGATATTATCACAACTTTCTACTTTTGCATGTGTATACTTTTATATTATAGAGGCAAAACATAGTCACGTGAAGAAAAGCGAAAGAGAGACAAGGCATCATCATCATCAGCCTATCGCAGCTCACTGCTGGACATAGGCCTTTCCAGTTGTTCGCCACTTTAAGCAAACACCTGACGGCTTTACCCATAATCGCCACGCCACGGCTTGGCGATCGCAGGGCGTAGCTTCTCGCTTCAGTGACGCTGCTGCCCGTCATCGGCATCTAGTATTTAGTTACACCTTCGGTTGTGATGGTTATACCGCCACCAGTCGGTTTCCAGTTAGTTATTTATAAATATACCTAACGACCAGCTGATTAAGATCATTAGGAAAGGTCTTTATCTTAAAGTGCATTATAAATTGGTCAGTGGGTAATTTGAATCAGGCCTGATGTGTGGCCTAAGTGTTTTCGTATGTTATGTTAGTATCTATCATTATAATATTGTGTTGCCAATATTGTGTATATTCTATTCTTTATTCTTACGGACTTGAATCGAGCACTTATACACGAAAACAATGCAATGAAGGTTATTTCGCTTCATGTATGTGATGTGTGTGTATTTTTTATCACTCGACACAGCGATTGCATCGTCTTTTGAAGCGTGTCTGCACACAGTTTGCCGACGGAATGGAATGTAAACAATATAGCTACCATTTACACGCCCATTTGAAAATTTAAATTGAAAATTCTCGACGGTTTCTTCTCGTGCTGCGAGTATTTGAAGGAATGTTGTGCGGATAGAGAGATTTTTTTATTTAGATTTGTGAATTTCATTTGAAGTTATGTAGAAGATGCTTTGCTATTCGCTGTGATGAAATATAAAATTAAAACATAGTTGTTACAACCTACTGTGTTTACATTTTTGCTGTTTTCATATGAGGCTAGAACTGTTGTCATTATATTGTAATTGTATCTCGTTTTGATCTCGCAATCTGGGGCCCGTGGGCATAAAAAAATTAAGAGGCCCTTACACTTTTTGAATGTAAAAAAAAAGAAGCGTATTATGTTAACATTTTAAGCGACTTAAATGAGGTTATTTCTTCTATAATCAAATTATTATGTTGGACGTAGAAAGGGAATCTTCTTTTTAAATTTATTCATATACCTATCAAGTAATTTCACTAGCTACAGTATTTATTCACATCCAATACGTGTTTTTTGACTAAAAAACATATCTGTTTGTCATTTTTAATTCGTGGAAAATTTTCCGCGACTGTGGTGATACATACCTAACCCTCTTTGGAAATATCCACCCAGCAAAATTTGTATAAACACCTACCTTTTTATAAATGTACAATGTTGAGATAATATAATTTCGCTGCCTTTTCCAGAGATCTCAAGTGAATAAATTTGCAAATTAAATTATTATTCACAATTCGTATTCATAAAGATGTTTTCAAAGCAGGCGTCAGTGATTTTGTTCCCAGTGAACCGTAAAATACATTTTTGTGTTCCAGCGTGAAGTGGGGTCAGAAGGTATCGTCTACCATAATGTGTTCTATCGAATATTGCGGCCCGGAGCCATTTTCTGAACAAGAAACTATTGCTTTAAAGGTAAGTGCGTTAATAAATATACGGAACCCCAGAAGCTAAGGATAATAAGGATACTTTTTAAACATAATTGCCGTGCTATTCATGATATAATATTAATTTCTCTTTACGGATCATTCGCACATTATGTTTAAATATAGCTATATCTAGTTATATTTTAACATACTGCACTGAAATGCTAACTGCAAGTATTGTTAATTAAAATTGCTGATATTTCCAACTATACTACCACGGGATTACGTTCAAATTCCAATGGCAAATTCTGCATATTTCGCTAAACATAGTTGAGGTAAGTGCTGAGTGCGCTAATTTCGGTTATTATGCTGCCAGCTAATTTATTATATTCGTAATTAACTACCTGAACACTCGCTCTTCGGTATAATAGACTACCGACGAGGTTCGTCCGTACACTTTTGTTCTTTTCTGAATAGGTTGGCCACAACTGATTCTGTATTTAATTTCAGTATCATCCATGCTTATACATACTTATATAGGGGCATTCCGACTTTCCTGCAAATAATAGGGATGCTTTAAATTTACCGACGGTTTTCTTCATAATTCTTTACAAATTATTTATAAAGACCACTAAAATATTTTTGTTCAAGTTTCCCTAATTTGCTTTCTTAGATATTACCAAAAGTCTTGGTCTGTACGATTATTCTAGCACTACTCCGACTGAAGATTGAAATTACTTCACGGGTGTTTCGCCGATCGTTCGGTGGTCGCTAGCCAGGCGGTTACACCCTCCCACCGGTAGAGAAGCTGAAATCTCCAGAACTCCCTTCTTCGACTCTTACGACACAAATTTCTTTAGGTTTGTAACCAAACTTCATGTTTGCAGGATCTGGCATCAAGTCGACATTTCTATGGCTACGTGGGTATTCACTCCTATGGCAGCACAGTTTACTATCCATATACGAGCCCTGCCACGGGAAGCTTAGGCTTACACACTAAAGTCGCTAAGGACATGGTTATGGTAAGTCCTGCATCATTCATCCGCCAATCGATCCCTGACGGGGCCCAGCGGGTGGCAGGTGCGGGGGCACCTCCATCTGCATTGCACGGTGCTCCGTCATTGTCTGACGAGAGTGGGCTTGGCCTTCAGGCCGCTTCTGTCGCTTTCCCATAGTGGGGGGGCTTGTGGTGCCTGCCATATAGAACGGGCCGCGCTCGTGGTGTCAAGGCAGTTTTGGCTCACGGGGTCTCGGACACCATCCGCGGAGCGCTGAAAGGAGGTCCCGGTTTTTAGTGGGTATTCCCTGTCTCCTCTCCATCTTGAGGCAGGGTGCTACACTCCCGTTTTGAGTGCGGCGTGAGTCCCACATACCCCGTCGCTCCCCCGATCGACGTGGATGCGCAAAAGAATTTTTTTTTAATGGTTATGGTAAGTAGAAAAGGTATTTTTCTATTTTCAAGTCAAAATGACTGCGTATGATGTTAAGCAGTCCAAAAATGTAAGCTATTCACATCGCGCCTAGCAACATTATACAGATCGATCACACTATGCCTGCATAAGTGCTGTATTCATCATCATTAGTAGGCTGATGATGATGAATACAGGACTACAATAGGTTGTAGTCCACTGCTGGACATGGACCTCTCCAGGTGTTCGCCACTTCTCGAGGATAATACCCATAATTGCCACGCTGGGCAGGCGGGTTGGCGATCGTAGGGTAGTAATCGTAAGGTAGCTTCTCAATCCGGTGACGCTGCTGCCCGCCATGGGCCTGTGGTATAATTATTAACACTACAAAAATCCCGGAAATATGTACCGGTCTAACTTTTCTTACCAAGTCTCAGTTGCAATCTTAATGACTCAAAGTTAGGTACATAATAATTGTTACTTTACTCCTAAGCAATATAGCACACACAAATATGGAATTTCCGTATTTCTGCTTGTATCCTCATAATAAATCAGTGTTAGAACAGTGATCAAAGGGTTTGTTTTCATACAAAGCTTCCCCTTGAAGCATCTGACACTCATCGTAACTGTAAACACGGTAAAATTGTTTTGGTCCTTCGAGCCGGATTTGAGGCAGTATGAACGTAATATTTGTGACATTACTCTACAGCATTAGCTGGAATCGTCCAAATTTTTAATCTTATTCATTACAAATTTATAGTGATAATTTGACGATTAAAATATAGTTTGATTGATTGTAAAGATTGATTGAGAAGACTAGGTATATCGGCTACCTTATGGAATAATTTATTATTGTGAGATTTAGATTGAGAGTTATTTTAATTTTCTATATCGTCAGGAAGTGACCAACAGATAATAATATGACTACTTAGCTTAGACATTCCTATATTTACCGGTCCTAAGTAGGGTTTGATATTTATTTTAAACTAACTCACGGACTATTCTGAGTAAACTCCTTAAAGATTCCTCTTTCCTTTTGAGCTGCTTTCTTAAAAAAATATAAATAAATAAATAAATAACCCAAGACATGCCACGCTGGGCCACACAGCGCCACCTAGCCCCAAACTAAGCCGAAGCTTGTACTATGGGTACTAGACAACTGATAAACTTACTTATATACTTTTTTTTTGTAAATAAATACATATTATACATAGAAAACACCCAGACCAATACAAACAGACATGTTCATGCACACAAATGTTTGTACTGTGCGGGGATCGAACCCACAACCCTTGGCTCAGAAGGCAGAGGGCACTACCAAATGAGCCAGCGAGCCTGTCAAATATAAGCCTCTAAGCAAATACCAAATTAACAACAGATTTCCACGAAAATTCCTAACCACTTTGCCTATTCGAAATTACCTGTGTTGATTTTCCGTTTCTCTTAGCTTGGTTATAAATGTATAGTGACAGCCTATTTAGATAGGCCGTGACACACGAGAGTAATATTTCAGTGGCAAAATAATTAGTTATTTACGTTGAAACGTCGACATTGGAGCAATAGGAATCCACAAATCTCGCATCGGGCTTGTTTAGTTAAGGCATTAAGTATGTGATTAATATGCCTAATTTCACCGTCTGCTTTCTTATGTCCCTGATAAGCTATTTATACGTCAGATAAACTACACGTTGTCTACGCGTACTATGGCGCGTATTTCTGAAGTGACATTTCTGATTTAGAATTAATCTAAATGCTGGAGATAAACATTACAGACTCGAGTAAGGTGCGAGTTGAGCATTTTGTTAAATCCAACTATGGACTATTTGAGACTAAGGTTTTCCCTTGTACTTTAAGTAGGTACCAGATGATAATTCAAAGGAAGTAAAATTTATAAGTTGACCCGACCAGGAACCAATCTCGGAACCTTCAGATCGCGCGCGCTTTAGGCCTAACCACGGGGCCTAACGCTTTAACCATTGTCCGGCCGAGGCTGTCAACAGGCGAATGCTGTCTGTGAAATAGGCAGAATTGTAACGTAACTAATTCAGTGATAAAACAGGGAAGGGCGGAGCAGGGCAGTCATCGGTCTGTGGTATTTAGCTACACCTTCAATTGTGATGGTTATGCCGCCACCGGTCGGTTGCCAGCGCCTCGTTTGTTATTCCGCAGGATGCACAGCTCACCTCCTAACCTGCCTATAACACATTGTTATAGGCAGGTGAAGTTGACTTGGAGCAAAAAAATAATAATCCGCTCCCTTAAATCCCCTGCATGTATGCTGATGACGGGCAGCAGCGTCACCGGAGGAAGCCTGCCATCGTGGCAATTATGGGTATACCCTACAGATGTTTTCCCTAAGTGGCGAACGACTGCAGAGGTCTGCAGAGGAGCAATGGACTGTAATATGCTGAATGATGATGATATTGTAATCAAAAAATACTAAACTTCCTAGAATATAAAATATCTTAATTTACCTACATAGTAATTTCCTCCGTGGTAATTTCGGATCTCATTACTTACCTACAAATACAATGTTATAACGAGAGCTATGGTTGGATTTCACTTGGATTCAGACGGTTAAACGTTTACTTAAATTATGTAAATTAATGAAGTTCTTAGTTTTGATAACCGTAATGAATCTGTCTATTCGCATGAACCAATTTGTTTCATGATATCGCATTTTAGCTACATTTGGAATGTTTGAGTGGTTAAATTATGATATAATATAGGTATTTGTCCAGGGCAGGCAGGGATGTGGCTGTATGCTTCGGCGCTACCCGTGTCTCTGCAACTTGCTGCCCACTAGCGACACAGGGGGGTTTAGTGGGTATGCCCTCCCTTATTGGGAGGTGTGAGTCCCACACACCATGCCGCCTCCCCCCGGAGACGGCATAAAGGTGCCTAATGCATTTCCCTCTAAAAAAATATGATATAATATTGTGGGGTAATGCAAGGAATAAAACTTCAAGAAACTGTTTTGCTAATTGTTTCTACGAGTACACTATTTAAGACAACACGTAGGTACTGTGACATATTGCGAACTTTAAAGTTGTAAGGTACTTATTAAGTAACATGTAATTTTATGAAAATATAGTGAAGACATTGTGGAGGTCATTGGGGGAGGCCTATGTCCAGCAGTGGACGTCTACGGGCTGATGATGATGATGATGATGATAGTGAAGACATAATAATTTTATCCCTGAGTGACGGACAAAAACTTAAATCACCGTTATCTGTGAGCGTTGAGACTTAGCATTTCATCTGGTGCTACAGTTTATCCGCCTGGCTAGCTGATTGCGAAGGTCTATTTGGTGAATTACCCGTGAGGGGTGGGGTCCATAGCCAGATACTTATTATCTTACAGCATGCTAGCATGACAAGTAACTGATTGGGTAATTTGGCTGTTGCCGTAGTGACTTGGGTTCCTATTTCGCTTTCCATCGGGCGAGAAGATGCCACAATGCTAAGCTACTATAAAAAAAGATAATCCACGTTTACTTCACATTTCTGCCACACCGCGCGTAGCGATCGATTTGACAGTCCGCACCACTTTGCACATAGCGAAAAGTAAACATCTTAATGTATATTCAAAAACATTTTATTTTCCTATGTCGCCATCTCCATTTACAGTCCATATAAGAAAGTACGCATCCCTTTTATCAATATTTCCATTTGACATGTTTCTCTTCAACCCCGAGAGGTCAATCACTTTTCCTTATGTAACAAGCCCTATTTGGTTTCAGAGGATTATTTTCGGGACAAGATAGGGTATTAAGCGCGGACATCGGAAACAAAATGAGCTATTGGTTAAAACAGAAATATAAATGTAATGACTACGATGCCGTATTGTTTGTCGACCTCGGTAGAGAATTGAGCAGGGTGCTTGTAATTATAGATGGCCGACATGTTGGTCTCTGAAGGTTCAGGATTCAAATCACGGTTGGATCAACTTGAAAAATGATTCAAAATTAATATAATAGCCATTCGCATGTTCTTCGCTTCGGGTTTCAGATAAACATTTCATTGGATTACATTATTGGCGTTTCATCAAGGATCCCTAATCTTTTTTTAGCAATAAATATAGCCTATGTTGACTAACATAGGCCATAAATATAGCCTATGTTGACACCCTAGTCAGGGTGAATATAGCTTTCCAATGGTGAAATAATTTTTGAAATCGGCTCAGTTGTTTTTGAATAATCATTACAAACACAAACTAGCAAATAAATACAATTCATCGCGCTTCATCGTAGGCTCTAATATCACTTAACATCAGGTGACTTGGAGTCAAGCACTACCCATTTACTTATACCAAAAACTCCCATAGATGGCGTTACTGGCACGTAATAGTGCATTATTTTGAAACTAGCTGCTGCCCGCGGCTCTACCCGTGAATATTCGTAAAAAACATAGCCTATGTGTTAATCCAATGAATACTCTATATTATTGTGAAGTTTTATTAAAATCCGTTTAGTAATTTTGCGTGAAAGAGTAACAAACATCCATCCATCCATCCATCTATCCATCCATCCATCTATCCATCCAAACAAATTTTCGCATTTATAATTATTATTAGTGGGATAGTAGGAAGTAGGATAGGAATAGGAAAAGTAGGAATATTAGTAGGATTTATAATATTAGTAGAATAGGAATTAGTAGGAAGTAGGATAGTAGGATGTTTTTAATGATACTAAAAGTCGGATGCGACAGTCATAGAGTTATAGCAGTTATTATCAGCAATCGATCTCTGTACCGGCTCGTGAATTAGCAAATATGCAAATTGGTATTTCGAAGCTCCACGTCAAAGTTAAAGCCGAAAGCTCTTCAGGTGTTTTTTCTCCGTTGGAAGTATATTTTTGCCGCTGACGGCTTCATTTGACTTTCATAAGGCTCATGATGCTCAACATTGAATATTAGTTTACTAACATTGGCTTTTGAAAAGAGTACCTACCATAATTTCGCGAGGTTTATGTAGGTAGGTATGTTCAACATTTCGACAAGAAGATTATTTTATTTTCTAGAATAAAACGCAGGAGTCCGATTAGCTTCATCAGGTTTATAGACAAACTTATCGTTACAGACCGTCTTGATGTATCGTTAGAGCAGATTAAAGTTGATTTTTGAAAGGTTTATCTCTCCCATCTGATAAAAGTCTCCCGGACACCCCCTACTCATGGGACGATAGTTTATCTAACTGATGTACTCATAATCGGAAAATGGGCTTGTAAACTGCTTCTGGATTGGATACCATGGGATGTAAGGGAGCGACCTGTCACCTTCTCGCTCCAAGCCATCCTCACCTGACCGTGGTGCATCCTGCCGAACAACAAACTAGGCTCCGGCAAACCGACTGGTGGCGGTAAAACCATCACGATAGAAGGCGTAGCTAAACATCACAGGCCGATGACGGGCAGCAGCGTCACCGGAGCAAGAAGCTACGCTCTGCGATCGCCAACCCGCCTGCCCAGTATGGCGATTATGAGTATATCCTCCTGTTTGAACTTGGTGGCGAACAACTGGAGAGGCCTATGTCCAGCAGTGGACTGCAATATTCTGATAATGATGATGATGATGTATTACTATCATACATATCTAAATTGTTAACAGGCCATGAGACGTGTGGCGAAAGAGCACTTCAGAGCAGGAACAGTAAACCAGCTAAGAGGGTACCAGAGTTCAGGTATGGCTTTGGACTGGATGTACACTCGAGGAGTCAGGCACACCTATCTGATGGAGACCAGGGGCGGCCGGAGCGGTCAGTTCTTCCTCGAAGCTAACCAGATTCTGCCGTCGGCGAGGGAGATCACTGCAGGACTGTTTGCAATGGCACAATCGGTTGAGTAAATTGAAAATATAATTTTTGTTGCCCTGTTACATTTTATTATTACAAAAGCCTTTTTTGTAGCTTCCATGATGAAAAGTGAAAGAGGCCTAAGCTGTGGTAATGGACCCAGGTATATTTAATTCAAATCAGTCAAAGACTTTTCCTGTGAAGGAGTAACAACCATACATTTACTCAACTATCCAAAATAAAACGCGTTTATAATATTTGTAGGATACGATACACATTTAATATTGACTCATACCTTTCCTAATAATATTACTACTTAACTCATTTATAATTAATCTTTTAGTTTTCTTCAACCTTTAAAACATCTGGTCGTTTCTATTGTATTTTTTTAATTAAGACCGAGAATTAACAATCAAATAACAAAGGGTAATGGCCTATTGTAAGCTCTGATGGAAAAGCATGGCGTAAAATTAACGGGACGAAAGGGAAATTAGTCCGGTGAATGGCTTTGTAATCTTTATTATCTATACAAACTGCCAAGGAGGATAAAAAAAGGCAGCACAGAATTTGTGCGTTATTTTTGTCGCAGTACCTATACTTACTATACAGGGTTATTTAAAAAATATCAGTAACCACGTAGAAACGAGTTGAAGTGCTCAAATGTAACAACTTTTTGTATGGGACCTATATTGAAATCTCTCATTTTACAGCTGAATGTTCTTAAATAAGAACGGAACACGGAACGCACAAAAATTTGTGCGTTCCGTGTTTGACATTTTGAAAAGCACGATGCCTTGACAGGAAAACGATTCTCAAAAATTGAACTTCTGTAACATAACGAAATTCAGTACTTACTTAACTCCGATACCTTTTTGAAACTCATATAATCGTAATTGAGAGAACCATTGAAGTCAGAACCTAGAACAACTCTAGGATATGAATGCGGTCTATTCAACAAGTTTTTGTTGAACTTTGGCGCTATTTAAATCTGGTACTTACTCAGTTGAACAAAGCGGTCGTGAATCTTGCCAGAGACAATGCGAGGTTTGAGCAAAAATGTCCTCTACGGAACGCTATTGTTGGGGTTCTAGAAAAAAAATCAGATCCAGAAAAGGGTTCAGAAGAAAAAGACCTCTGTATCCTAATGGTTAGCCCATTGACTTCCATGTAAGATCCAGCTGTTCACAACTGGTATTTTAAAATAATAACGATTTATTAGAGTTCTCAACAATTTTTTTAATGGCATACGCTTTACTACAAATAGTCTTCACAATTTCGATCCTGCGTAGAATAGGTACTGCTCGTATCTCTGGGACGGGACTATATTTACTATACTTTACTAGCTATATTAGGTATTTCTTATCAATGCAATAAAGAGTAAAGGACTTTTCATGTTATAGACGACTAGCTGTGCTCGCGACTTCGTCCGCGTGGAATAGTTATTTTTTCCCCGTTTTTTTTTTACATTTTCCATTATTTCTTCGCTCCTAATAGTTGCAGCGTGATGTTATATAGCCTAAAACCTTCCTCGATAAATGGTCTATTCAACACAAAAAGAATTTTTCAATTCGGACCGGTAGTTCCTGAGATTAGCGCGTTCAAACAAACAAACAAACAAACAAACTCTTCAGCTTTATAATATTAGTTAAGATGAAAAAATTAGTAAGTCCGGTCTAAAATGTTACTGATTTCTGTAAAAAAATATATTTGTGATACGATTAATATAATGTTCCTGTTCCTGTTCTGCGAGATGGTAAAAAATACATGTAAAGTATGCCCATTTGCCCGTCATTTTGTGATTACATAATATACTTTACAATTTTTATATTCTGTTATCATTTAGCAAGAGAGGAAAACATTGTAAGTATGAATCGTATTGCAAATATAATTATTCACAGAAATGTAGGCATTACGAAATATTTATTGGAACATTTTATCAATTAGTGTGAAGCTTTTAACTATCCTTATTAAATCTGTCATAATTTATTGCAATCATATATTATACGTTCTCATTTCGATCCAATAGTCAACAAAAATAATAATATAATTATATTTTGTTAAATATTTAATGAAGAGCTGTATATTAATTAATTCTGTACAGTATTCGTATTTAATTATTTCAAGATGAATGAATATGCTTTTCGATGCGCTAGATGGTTATCTATACTTATAATAAATCTGTAGAGAAGTCAATTCTGTACATGGAATATTATTTTCAAAATAACTGGTCAGGGGGTGATCGATACTGATGCCAAAATTGCAATCAGTAAAATTTTTCTCTGTCTGTCTGTCTGTATGTTCGTTATAGAAACAAAAACTACACGACGGATTTTAACGAAACTTGGTACGATTATTCTTTATACTCCTGGGCAGGTTATAGGATACTTTTCATCGCGCTACAATCAATAGGAGCAGAGCCGTGACGGGAAGTGTTGGGAAAACGGGAGACATTTTTATCTGCATGTTTGACTGCGCATCACGCGGATACTACTGCATGGAGTTAAATGCCGTTTTCACCTTTGTATTGCTAGAGGTCTAATTTGTAAATGGAATTACCATTTTGTAAAAGTCCGTTATTTTTGAAACCCGATATACACGCGTGCGACGCCGCCGGCACAGCTAGTAATGTCATATTAAATAGATAAATAGAATATCTATGTATTTTAACATTTGTCAAAAATATAATAATATATTAGGCGTTCAACTCAATTTATAAGCCTTATTTGCCTTTTGGTTGGTCCTATTAATATTATACATGGGGAAATTGGTTTGGATGGTTGAATGAATGGTTTGTTACTCTTTCAGGTGAAAAAGAACTACGCATGTGTATGAAACTTACTACAGTAATATAGCTCATATACCTACATCATTTATTGAATTGAATATTAAATTTGACAACCAAAGTTTTGTATTGTATTACATTTGAGTACGATGTATGTTAATTATTTATCGTGTTAACATACATTTTGGTATTTCGCGAAAAGCTTTAGTACATACATGTGTTAAAAATGTATTAATTGTTTGCAAAAGTTACGACGTGGTCTGTTCTAAAAAGTAGAAACTGTTACTAAAGCTGTGATACATAATTAAACTTTGAACCAGATTTGTACAATTCAATTGTTTAGGTGAAAACAATTGAATTGAAATTAAAATTGTAGCACTGGCTGAAGGTTTAAAAGCAAAGCACAAACAATCTGCCAACAGTGACCCTCTGGAGCGCTTTAGAACAACCTTGTAATAATGTTGCTTCAGTTTTAGAATTGAATTTTAAAATTGGAACTCTCACGGAACAGTTTTAAAATTTAAATTCAGAACGCCTGCGAGAGGTGAGAGCAACAAAGGCATGCTTCGCGACGGAAGAGGTCGAAACACACTCGGTAGGGTTGACACTTTAGGATTTGTTTGGGTTCATTAATAATGCATGGTTTATACAGATTTCTTTAGTCAAAGCGGGAGACAAAGGGTGTGTTTAATAAAAGCGTCCGTTTTAAATAGATGATGAAATGTAGAAGACGTGTGTTTTTTTTTATAGTAGCATAGCATATTAAGTGCTTTCCGTTCGTCTGAGGAAAAGAGAAAGAATAAGAACAATTATTACTTTTGGACATCACAATCACAACATAACAACAGTCAAAAAGGAGCCCAAGTCGCTGCGAAAGTAACCAAATCGATCACTTGGTTGCCACCGCCATGCTTGCTTGTTCGACTGATCCCGATACGTGAATTACGTCCCGGGCGATCACTGAGTGGACGATGGTCGCCAGTCAGATGGGTAAACCCTACCACCGGTTGAGATTCGACGGATTCGGCGGAAAGATGCTAATATATTCCCCCCCCTTTAAATAAAAGTATAACAAATACAAATCACCACTTCATCATCCGGAAAGAGCGTTGGAAGAGTCAATTTGATTTCTTGCTTTTCAAAAGATTAAAATTAGGTAGCTATGCAATTTTTAATAGCCGTAAATTATTTATTAATATTCATCTCTAAATACTAATTTAAATTATTATGACCTTAAATAAATAATAAAATAAAATAGTTTATTTCTGCAAATAGATTCACTAGTAATACTTTTCACGTCACACTTTTTTCCTACCTTTTCCTGTTCAAAGAAGGTAAATAATAAGGAAAAAATTTTAGGTGATAAATTATTAATGAATAATTTCCGCAACACGATGTTTAAACGCCTGTTTTGCATTTGCAAACGGAAGATTCTATCAAGTATGTTTGTATCTGATTTTACCAGGCGCCTTATACAAAAATTAAGTCGTTTCCAAAGTGCGAACGTGCCAAACTCAAATTTATTCTTCCCTGGATTATCTGAAACGCTGATCCGACAAATGAATCTCTCTTTTGCGCACTCACTAAGTGCTAACGGAATTTTTCCTTTTCAGGGATCCAAAGAACTTCGCTCGGACTAGAGTGCAAAGTAGATTAAAATCGTTAAAAAATGATCGCATAACTGAAATTGAGGGTCCCATACGTATTTACTTACATAATTTACGTATCACATTATCACTTCATAGTATAAAACAAAGTCTCTTTTGTTTTCTGATAATCGTAATGAATGTTGTTTTATTCATTTAGTCTAGCAAGCAACCTGTCTCATGTTTCTGGATTCGTCGCTGTGCCATCTCCGTTCTGCATCTTGATATTCTTTCGCAATTGGAAGGTGTCTTGCAAATATTTCGACGTTCTATACGAATATCATCAAAATTATTTGGAAAATATAAACCTTCGCCGGACGGAACCGTCACACACACAAATAGAACGCGAATAAAAAACCTGTCTCATGTTAAACAGTAACCGCTGCCCATGGACATCAGCAATGCCAGGGGCATAACCATGACGCTCCCTACTGTAAATATTTACGGTAGGCGGCATCTTAAAACCACGCTTGGAGAAGTAATGCGTGTATTTGCTTTTATACCTATAGAATACCTCATCCAAATAACCTCCGGGTCATGTTTCTGTCGGTGAACAGGGTTTCCGGAGCTGGTGGCGGGGTTAGGGTTGAACAGGTAACTAACCCGTTACTTTCCCGTTGTTACAACGACTTAGGCTTCTCTTTCGCTTTCCATCAGGCGTAGGGAAGCCATAATGTCGAGCTACAATAAAAAAAACATATATACGGATCCTTAGCTGTGGTTAGTCCAACTCGCACTTAGTTTTTCGATCTAGTGTTAATTTAGCCATTGAATTCCAAATGCGCTTTAAGGATATCCGTTCGCATTCGAAACGTTTATTTTGCTTCGTTAGGTGCTAAATTGTACAAAGCGGTGGATTGTTATCAAAGGGGGCTTCATATAGCGATCGGCTCTGTATGGAAGATAGTCATTAGTCCGTGAAATTGATACTTGTGTTGGCGGTTTGCGCGATCATAGCAAATAGGTAATGGTGGGAAAGGCGAGCTTTTCTACCAGAGATACCTAGATATACTTAATTATAGGTATTTTTTTTCTAAATAACTACGTTGATCATCATCGTTATCATCACCGGGTTGTTAAGAGAGCGGATGCCCGACATCGTAACAAGTTAGATTTACTTAGAATTAGGCATAGTAGATAGATACATACCTACACTTTATTGTACACAAAGATAAAAAGAATAATATGTACTTAGTTAACTGTATACAGCTCTCATTTTTGCAATAAATTATAGTTGTGATTCCTCACAGAGCTTGTAGCAAAATTTTGTGCACTCTTTCTGGTAACCATATCAATTAAAGCAGCACCTGTTGTTACATATAGTTGTTACAGCCCTGCAGCAATTTCGCAGCATTCAATTTTATCAACAGCCCAGCTCACAATGAGCTATTATGGCGGAGAAGTTCGTCCCGCGCTGCTCTGACTCCACACGAACGGACCGGTTAATTTTTAAACACCGCCTATAATGGATCGCGGTGCATTGAAAGTTTTTTTTTTTTTTTTCATTTTTCTTTCCCACCCAGGCTAAGAAGTTGCAGCCTTAATGGTCCGAAGACGCGAGGTTCCTTTTTGTGGCACTTTTGTGCGTCGATTTCAAGCTAAAAGGTGCGACTTACTTTTATCGCTTGGCTACATAGGAGGTCTTTGGCGAATATTCGCGGTGAATGAACACGAAGTTTTTGCACGCATCGATCTCTTCATTATATTGCAAATTCTTTAAAGAACAAGCAATCTTCACATCGAACATGATATGAAGACTGTAAATTCTTAGTTTTTATTGCATAGAAGAGGGTAGGTACACCGGTGTTTTTAGTGGGTATTTCCCGCCTCACTTCAATCCTTCCGAGGCGGGATGAGTCCCACATAACCCTCCGTTCCCCCGAGCGGCGGATATGCCTAAGAGCATTTTCACCGGTGGAAAAAGAAGGTACAATAAAAATCCTTCCCACTTTTATGAAAATTATATTCTGGCTTCTGATTATAATTACTCGTATTTAACTAACTCCAAACTCGATTTTAATTATCAATATGTATTACGAAACGATCTATTATACAAATATCATAACAATGTACGAGTAACTTAACTATGATTGGTATTGGGACCAAATAATGAGAATCTTCAAAAATCTGATCACAAAATGCCTTAAATTTCACAAACTTTAGTTTATTCCTGAACTATTTCGTTACCGTCTACATCATAGAATGTTCGGAAAGAGCATGTGGTTAGACCTTCTACAGTGCAATTAGATGCGTACGCTTATAACGTAATTCACTTACATTGAGCATCAAAGCTCGAACCTATGGAGGACACTTTAATGCTGTATAAGAAACTTTGAAGTGATGGAAAAGACACCGACACCCCGAGAATGGACACGCTTGTCCGGCATGGCGATGGTATATCCTCCAGATGTTGTTAAGTGGAGAGCAATGATGATGATGACGATGATGATGATGATGACATAGCTAAGTAGTCTCCTTTGAGATGCCCAAGTCGCTGCGGCAACGGACTAGTAACTAAATCACTTTTCCGTTGCCACTGCCATGCTGGCTTGTATGATTATTCTGGCTATACTTACTGACTAATCCCCAAACGCGATCGCGCAAGTCACTTCGCGGGTGTTTCGCCGAATGTTCGGTAGTTGCCAGACAGTTGGGTAAACCCTATCACCAGCTAGGAAGCTGAAATCTACCTACAAGTTCCTTTTTTAAACCGAAAAATGCTTTTACGCCTCCCGTCACTGGGGGAAACTACGGGGTATGTGGGACTGATGCCACCGTTAAATAGGGAGGGCGGCACCCTGCCTCAAGGTGATGAGGGGGCAGGGAATACCCAAGAAAAATCTGGGACCTTATATCCACGTTTGCCTTGGCACCATGAGCACGGCTCGGCTTGCCAGGTAGGCACTACAAGATCCCCCTAAGTTCCTTAGTTGACTGTTACGATACCCACGAGAAGAAAAGTGGTAGTGATTTGTATTATTAGTCTTTTTTTTTATATTAGCGCGTCAAAATGACTGCGTCCTGCCTGATGTTAAGCAAACGACGAAGTCCAAAAAGCGATCCTCATCACACATGGTTAGTGCAACGCGGATCGATCACATTATGACGGCCTGCATAAGTGCCGCTTCACGCCCCGTTTAAAAGACCCAAGACTATAAGAGGAAATATTGACCTTGTGTTTTTACCCCAAATTTATTACTATGCTCTTTATATTACATACATTTGCCTTGAGTGAGGACCAGCAAATCCTGTATATGTGATAAATATGTGTAACCTAGTGGTTAGATCGTCGCTTCACACACGTGAGATCGTCGGTTTGAATCCGCCCGGGCACGCACCTCTGGATTTGCAAAAATCTATGTGCGGAATTATTCCACTAGCTCAGCGGTGAAGGAAAACATCGTGAGGAAACCTGCACATCCAGTTTAATTCTGAATGTGTAACCATGATCCAAATTTGTCTGGTTCCCCTTTCTGAGGGTACGAAGGTCAGATGGCAGTCGCTTCAATGTAATAACCAGACTCGCTTAATCTAGGATCATGGTCAAAGCGGACCCTGGGCCTAGAGGCACAAACCGGGACAACGCTAAGAGGGTGATGATGATGTGATAAATTATGTGTCGTTGATAATAAAGAAATAATATAAAATATTATTTTCTGCCACCACGTGGAAACATCTTAAGTATTCTTCTCTCTTTTTTCATCCATACTTCTTTCACAGTATTTTATATTACCTTTCCCTTACAATTTAGTTATTACACCCCGTTCCCGCAGAGCAGGCGTGCGGAAACACGAAGATAACTTTGCAATTTACGAGTGTACTCGCTACCACCCAGTTTGCCGCTTCTGATTTGCTATTTCCTCCCTAGCCGCCATTGTTGCATTTTAAACTTGAGCTATTTGGCCCTTAAGGCTTATGAATTATGATAATTCCTTTTTACACGGCGCGGCGGTGGCTAAAGGAAGATTAGATTGATAGATATTATGTCACTGTAAGATTGTAACTAGGGGAAAGCAGGTAGCATTCGTACATTTTTTATTCTCAACTGTTGGTATGAAAAGCTATTACTTATTTTAAAATGACTATTTTAAAAAACTCACGTATACCCTACTTTTCTGGCTTTCATTATATGGTAAGTAAGTAGTTTCATTATATTTAGGTTAGTCCAACGAGATTGTAAACTGTCGACAGATTGTGGTATTTTTTATAGATTGTAATCAACCGAAATGAAAACGTCAAATTGTGAAATGGTATGCGACGGAACGTACTCGTACCTCGCACGCTGATTGGGTGACAGATATATAGCACTGAAAACAAACATTACATTATTGTATATGTTGCAGTCAGAACCCTTAACCAGTCAAAAGTGCTATTGACTAGCAAAATCAGTCAAAAGTACTTTTGACCATATGCTTTGGTCAATAATACTTTTAACTAAAATAACAGTTAAAAGTACTTTTGCCCAATGGAGCTGGTTAAAAGTACTTTTGACTAAGTTATTGTTTAAGTTGACAGGCTCGGTGGCTTATTTGGTAGTGACCTCTGCCCTCTGAGCCAAGGGTCGTGGGTTCGATTCCCGCACAGTACAAACATTTGTGTTCATGAACATGTCTGTTTGAATTGGTCTGGGTGTTTTCTATGTATAATATGTATTTATTTACAAAAAAAAAAGTATCTAAGTAAGTTTATCAGTTGTCTAGTACCCATAGTACAAGCTTCGGCTTAGTTTGGGGCTAGGTGGCGTTGTGTGGCCCAGCGTGGCATGTCTTGGGTTATTTATTTATTTATTTATTCCGTCAAAAGTGGTTTCGACTGGTTGTATCAGTCAAAAGTCTTAAAATTGGTGGTCGATAAAAATAACGACAAACACATATAAACTTTAATATTACTCATACCTATTCTCTTCTTCTCGAGACTAAAACTTTGAGAACACTTTATGTCTGGTGGTCAGCAAGTTTTCGTGCAGACAGGTGTTCGGACACGCGGGTCTCTGAAGCAGGTGTGCCATAGCTTCTGGAGCGATACCACACCGCACCGATTGGCAAATACGTCTAAAAAGCCTCACCTTGACAGATTGTCCTTACAGCGGCCAACCTAAGTGCGTAGCCTGTTCAGAGTCTTCCACATTAGCCAGGTCAAGGTGTACCCCAGCAAGCTCTTTGAAGGTACAGTGAATGTGGCTGCACTCAACACACCGTTACGCCCCAATAAGTGGATCTAGCTCCCGCACTCTCCACTCGGGTCACAAAGAAAAGGCTCAGAGGGCATATAATGCGTCGTATGCTCTCCAGCGACGCTCGGGCTTGGGCGAGGGCGGCGTAGAGCGGGCGCGTCTACAGCTGCCCTACGCTCTCCTTCTGCTAGATCTGTGAGATGGTTCACAGAATTCGAGCAATCGCTCGCCAGGTCTCCTTCTATGCAAGGTTATCTGCCGCAAGAGTTGCTCCGTCTTTTGAAGACGGAGCACCCACTGACTCAGGCGTCACCCAAGGCGCATTAGACGGTTGCAACAGGGGTTTTTTTAGTGGGTATTCTCTGCTGACGCGCAGCGAATCCCACATAACCTGCCTTCCCCCGGCCAGCGGGTATGCGTAAATTTGCATTTCTCCCCGGTGAAATAAAAAAAAGGGAGAGCAATGCCAAAGCGTATGCGCTGCCGTGTCCGTGTGAGTTTTTAGATTTGACTGCAGCCAGACTTACCAGTTCTGATGTGAAATCGTTTATTACTCATAGTATAATATGTTTTTTTATTATTGCCATTAGTGGCAGACGAGCAGGCGGCCCGTCTGATGTAAAACAGTAACCGCCGCCCATGAACATCAGCAATGCCAGGGGCACAGCCATGCCGCTGCCTACCGTGAGGAAAGAGCTCTCTTTAAAGCACGCTTAAAGAAGGACATGTCGTAGCGATCAGGGAATACCGCGGCTGGGAGGTCGTTTCAGAGTTTGCAAGTTCGTGGAAGAAATGAACGCTGAAAACGAACAGTTTGGACAAGATAGTCTTCAGGTGGTACGGATGGACCCTACCGATTGATTTTACATTGATTTCACATTTACTAATAAATCACTTTTGTATTTACATCTAACGAGTTAATATTACTTTTGACTGATGCTTTTTTGCAGTTAAAAATACTATTGACCAAGAGCGTCAGTTAAAAGTACTTTTGACCGCAAATTTGCAGTCAAAAGTATTAATAACCAATATTTTTCAGTCAAAACCACTTTTGACCAACCTGTTCAGTCAAAAGTACTTTTGACTTATTTTGCTAGTCAATAGTACTTTTGACTGGTTAAGAGTTTTGACTGCAACATATAGACTGGCCTAGTGGCTAAATTGGTAGTGAACCAAGGGTCTATCATGAAAGGTTCTATCAACACCCGGGACTAACATTCGTGTGATGAACATTTGTATTTGTTCCGTGTCTGGGAGTTCTTATTTGTATTTAAGTACCTATATATTTGTGGTATTCGTTGTTTTGATACCCGTAACACAACTACTAAAGCCACTTATTTTGGGATCAGACCAATTTGTGTGATATTTATTTATTATTATTTATTACAGGAAAATACATTATATTATCAATTCCAATAATAGTTCTAGGTAGTCAGCTTCGATAGCAGCCAAAGGTGCTTCTTAAAACAATTAAACTTAAAATGAAAAAAGCCAATCCAATTAAGAAAGTCTGGAAAATTTTTAACGAAGTATGTAAAAGTGTAATTTAATTAATTGAATTTACAATTACAAGTTAAATTATATCGACGTGAACCCGTTACCAAAGTTCTCAGGAAAAGTTGGGCTTAATGAAGTTAGCCACAGAATTTTTTAATAATACCGCAGGCGCTAACTTTCTGTTCTTTTTTATAGTACTTAGTATAATATTGTGGATTGCCCTCGGATCATGGTAAGCGAAAAAGAAAAGCACATTCTTGCGAGAGCACCGGTTCGAATTTCTGATTGGACCAAATATTGTTACTGGGCTTTTCATCATCATCAACCTATCCAGTGCTGGATATAGCCTCTTCAGTTGTTCGCCACTTTGAGCAAATACCTGGAGGTTTTTCTCATAATCGCCACGCTGGACAGGCGGGTTGGCGCTCCCAGGGTGTAGCTCTCCGGCGAAGTTGCTGCCCGCCATCGGCCTGTGGTATTTAGGTACGCTTTCCATTGTGATGGTTTTAACGCCACCAGCCGCTTGCCAGAGCCTCTTTTGTTATTCAGCAGGATCCACCACGGGCAGGCGAGGGTGGCTTGGAGAGAAAAGATGATGGGTCGCTACCTTACATCCCTCGCTTCTGTATATATATATTTGTCTATAAGTATTATATATATTTGTATTATCTTCACTGTTCTGATACCCATAATGCTGCTTACTTTGACATCAGATGTATGTGATGTTGTCTGATAATAATTTATAAATAAAAAATGGTGATGTAAAGTAGAAAGGCAGATCAAAAGTACATTATTTATGTACAATGTTCGTATGTAAATGTACATAAGATTTTTCATCATTATAAGTACAATGTGTACATTATTTCCAAGTTATCCTACTTTATGGCAATTGGTTCGAACATTTAACCTTCACCGTTTGAATTAATGGGAAAATGGTTTCGCTTTTGTCGTGTTAGGGTGTATTAGAGTTCGTGTCAATTCTGTAAAAAGGGTGCGGGAGATATTGCATGGGGCCGGATATGCGTCAATTCGAATCCAATAAGAGAGGAAAGGATGTCGAAAGCCACTTCTAGTAAGAAGTGGCTTTCGAAAGTAAAGCGTGTTGCATAATTTGGAAAGTACATTATGTAAGGTATATTATGTTTTTGGGAGGAATTCATTTTTAATAATTTTTATACTGGCTCGATGGCTCATTTGGTTGTGACCTCTGCCTTCTGAGCCAAGGGTCGTGTGTTCGATTACCGCACAGTAAACATATGTAGGCTCATGAACATGTCTGTTTGTATTGGTCTGGCTGTTTACTATGTTTAATTATGTATTTATTTACAAAAAAAAAGCATCTAAGTAAGTTCATCACTGTCTTGTCTAGTACCCATAGTACAAGCTTGGGCTAAGTTTGGTGCTAGATGGCGATTTGAGGCCCAGTGTGGCATGTCTTGGGTTATTTATTAAGTCTTTGACTGCCGAGAAACTAGACACAATAGAAAAACTATTGTTTGCCGGTCACCGGTGACCGGCATGGCGGTCAACGTGTTAATATATGTATATTACTAGGGTTGACAAAATGGCTGCCTGCCCACCTGATAGCAAGCGGTCACAGCAGCCTATGAACGCCTGAACACCATGAGCATAGCATGCGCTTTTAACCTAATTAGGTACTTTCGACTTGAAATGCCCCATACTGTATTTCGGTGAGAGGCTAATTTGAATATTGATCAATGTTTTTAAGCAAATATTTAATGAAAAGTCATACATTTATTTGCTAGTTATATCTGTGATAATGTATTTACTCGCATTTTACATTTTTGAAAACTAAAAAGGAAATGAGCATCGCTATTGCCTGTTAATTAAACCTTCCATTACTGAAATATATGAAAAAAATTGTGCACTGATGAAAACAATTTACAATTTATTTAAGTTACAAAGAATTGAATATTCTCTACCCGTGTCTTGCTTAAATATTGAATATTTCATCACTGCCGATGAGATGTAAAGAGACACGATAGAAAATCGTCAAGCTGACAATTAAGATCTGTTCCTTTCATTCAACCCACCTGAACTGAAGAAGAGAATTGATAAAAAACCACTGAATAATAAATTATTTTGACGTTTTCCCTCTCAAAACAAAAAACAGGCGGCACGAGTTACAATGAATCCAGTCTCCTTGCTAAGGTTAATGGCTGTTCTCAATACTTCAGAAGCTTTTCTTAGTGTTGCCGAACGATAGTCGACTATATAGTAGTACTATGATACTATCGATAGAATTATTAATCACGAAGAATAAACCTGCCGATAGTAAGTATTTGATGAGAGATGTATTGGGAGCGACCTATCATCTTTTCGCTCCAAGTCACCTTCACCTGCCCGTGGTATATTCTGCCAAATAACAAACGAGGCTCTGGCAACCGACTCTGGTGGAGGTATAACCATCACGATTGTATGCGTTGCTAAATACCACAGGCCGTTAACGGACTGCTGCTTCACCGGAGCGAGAAGCGATTTTAAGAGAGGTAGGGCATAGCGAATCTTCGCTCGTATTGAGCTGCCCGTCCGGGGAAGGACCTCCACCCTATAGAATACCGCAGCCAAATGACCTCCGGGTCGTGTTTCTGCTGGTGAGTAGGGTCTCCGGAGCTCGTGGGGGGTTAGGGTTGGGCCGGCATGGCAGTGGCAACTGACAGGTAACTAACCAGCTACTTGCCAGTTGTCACAGCGACTTGGGCTTCTCTTTAGCTTTCCATCAGGCGTAGGGAAGCCATTATGTCGACCTACTATAAAAAAAAAAAAGCAACGATGCGAGCGCCATCCCGCCGGCCCAGCGTTCGATTATGGGCTGGAGGCTTTCCAGATGTTTGCCCAAAACGACGAACAACTGGAGAGGCCTATGTCCTGATATTCATTACATATATAATATATCGATAAACTTCGATAGTTGTCTTATACAGATGTAACTATCGATAGTTTAAGAATCGATAATTCGCAACGCTACATTTTCTTCAGCTGATATTTGATTAGGTACTGAACTCAGTACCTAATCAACTACCTATCGCTGAGGCTATCATAACTATGATGGCCTCAGCGGAAATTTATAGAATGAGTTTTGGACTTTATGTAAACAACTCCTGCGAATATATTTTTAACCTCTTCACTTCAGCGTATTTTTTAACGACCTAGTTATTTTGAAAAACGGATACCTATATTTCATTATTTACCGAACAATACCACACCAGGAGTAAAATACAAAATTAATGAACACTCCTCTTGTCGACTCCGTAATTCTTTGTTCTGAATAGGCTTGTCAAGTCTGATGTGCAGTGATGCGGCATTTGAGAAGAAAATTATTATTCGAAAAAATAACGACTACCTACCAATTATTTTGAAGAGTACTGTGAGCCTGGATATTAAAATTGAGATCACGTGTGAGTTTTTAAAAGGCTGTACAAAATCGAAAATTTCCTTTCAGCATCTGATATTAAAAATTAAACCCAATGACTCTTTATTAAGAATATCTGTTAAGTCTGTTGTACTAAGTAGGTATTTAATAGACAACCTACAAATACATAAATCTGATTTTAAAATAGGTGACCTCAAGAATGGCTCGGAGGCTAATTTGGTAGGGACCTCTGCCTTCTGAACAAGCACAAATTTCACAAATGTATCTGGACTTTAATATTTTGTATTTATGTAGGTATTTATAATCTTCGTTGATTCCGATTTCCGGAACACAGCTACTTATTTTGGAATTGTAGGTATACTATATTTATGTTCGTTGCCTGATATTTATTTATTATCGTTTAATAGTTAGTATTAGCAGATATTTTGTCCTATGTGGGAGACAAAAATACTATAAACCATAGTTAATTAACATGTTTTATTAGTATGGATATACAAATGTTCCATAACTTTTGCGCGTGAGTTTACAAAGTTATAGAACATGTTATATAATCTGGATTCGCCTCCAGCAGGCTTTTAATCATCATCATCATCAGCCTACATTAGTCTACTGCTGGACATAGGCCTCTCCCAAAATTCGCCACTGTGCTCGATTTTAGGCTTCTCGCATCCAACACTTGCCAGCCGTCCTGCGCAAATCGTCACTCCACCTGGCCTAAGGGGGTCTTTCACTAGGTACGTTTGCCGAGACGCGGTCACCACTCCAGAACTCGTTTAACCCAACGGTTAACGGTCTTAAGAATAGTTAACCCTAATGGTGTCGATTACCGAATCACTTTCATCTCCTCTCAGCTGGAAATAATACGGGTTGGCTACACGAAAACTGATTCAACCCGTCCCCTACTGCAACTTCTGGTATAGGCTCAAGTATCAACACAAATCTGTTGTTTCGCTTTGATTAAGTGTTTGCGCGAACAATTGTGTGCCTCAAACACTGGTGTTTTCAGAGAAATTCACGGTTTTAGATTACGCAAATTGGAATTCAATTATACAGGACAGGACACAAATGGATTTTCACAATAACTGAAATAGAATACTTAGCACATAGGAAATAGATTTTATTTTTGTCATGGATTGCAATAGATGTGTCTCTGAAGTTAGCCAAACACGCAAGGGTGTATCTGACAGGTTTGTCTGAATTGGTCAAATGTTCAGGTAAACCGCAGCGTGTATGTTACAGAACCGTGCAGGTTTTAACTCGACTCTACCTGACAGGCGTAACTGCACAAGCAAACCTGTCAGGTACACCCTAGCGTGTATGTCCTGTTTTAACGAGGTGCCACACTGGTGGTTGACAAATGCTTTCAAAGTGATCAGACAACGAACACGCCGCTGCCACTGCGTGGTGCGGTGGAATAGGTAGTAGTAGTTTCTAAGTTACATACTTATAAACTACTACTACCTAGTTAAGTAGTAAGTAAGGTAAACGCTCCTATTACGGAGGTATTTCGCAACATTCGAAACTAGGAGACAAAAATAAGCATTTGTAAGTATTTCTAAATGTGCAAAACGACTTCATCGTCAAAAGTGGTTATTATATTTTGTATTTCTATTGATTTTGTGTTTCTTTTGATGTTAGTTCTTTTTTAAAAAAATATTTAAATAGCCGAGTCGATTGTTCCTTATTCGGAGGTATAATTTCGGTCAGTGCCTATTACGGCGGTAAACGGTTCCTAATTCGGAGGGTCAGAAACAAATAATGTTACGTACATTAAATAATATAAAATATGTGTTAGTAAAGTAAATTGTATTTAATGGATGTAAGGGAGCGACCTATCACCTTATCGTTCCAAGCCATCCTCACCTGCCCATGGTGCATCCTGCCGAACAACAAACGAGGCTCTGGCAAACCGACTGGTGGCGGTTAAACCATCACGATAGAAGGCGTAGCTAAAAACCACAGGCCGATGACGGGCAGCAGCGTCACCGGAGCAAGAGGCTACGCCCTGCGTTTGCCAACCCGCTGCCCAGAGTGGCGATTATGGGCATATCCTCCAGATGTTGGCCCTAAGTGGCGAACATAACTGAAGAGCTAATCTTGTATACAGATGCGAACAACTGGAGAGGCCTATGTCCAGCAGTAGACTGCAATAGGCTGATGATGGTGATGAAAGTAAATTGTAAGGTTTTCATTCATTGATTTGATAACATTGATTCTCTTTTAGTAAAATTTGCAAATATAGCAGGGATGTATGAATCACTTGAATTTTCCTTATTCTCCAGAACCTAGCACCCTCTAAATTCTAACAGTGACGTATTAAAAAAGATCTCGTTGAAACGAATTATTATTACTATATACAATAAACTACTCGTAGTAAGTATAAATGTTACATTTTTGGAAAATAGGTTTTATACTCCGGTTCAAAGGTCAAAAGTAATAATATTTTTTCTAGATACCTTATACAACTTTGGTTTTGATGCAACACTTAACACAACTGTACTATTCTCCATACTATGATGGGCATTCTTCTCTTTAAAGTCGTAAGGCCCAGACTTCCAGACACAATAGATGAAACAATAGGAATTGGATCACATGAGAACATTGGGCCTTACGAGGTTAAATAACATTATTTACATACACTGTTAAGTTTTTATCGCTTTTGGTTTTATTAAATAAGAATCCATAAAACATTATAGAAAACTTTTTATTTATTTACTGAACCCTAAAACCTGTAATTTTATATTTTATGAATAGCGCCATAATAGGAACCCATATAACCTAATACGGAGTTACCTGAAAATAACTACCACCGTAATAGGAACACTACTAGTGTTATAATGTTCCTAATTCTGACCCATCAAAATTTCGATAAACAAAAGAGTGTAAATGCATAATCACACGATAATAGTTTTTTGACTCAGTGTGTTAAATTTTAGTCAACAGTTATACAAAATAAACGATTTGTGATCAATTAAAATACAGCTTTTTATTTTACCGCTTCTAAGAAACCAACATTTTATGCTCAACAATTTTCATATTTAACTAGATTCCTAAGAAAGATAGCATACCGCAGAATATGGTCCTTAATTTAAGAGATTAATGATTATTTCAATAAAACTTGGAACTAATTCAATAAGTTAATAAATTAAAAGTTATAAACAATTAAACATGTCCAGCATATTTCCTAATTCGGAGGTATACCACCGTATTAGGATCAACCTATAAAATTTGTATCCTTTTACGGTGGTATTTTGTTTATTATTTTTTTGGGTAAAAATGAGTTTAAAATATGAATTAAGCTATTTAAATAGCTGCTGTAATAGTAGGAAAATGCAATAAATAACACACAAACGAACTTGAACGGGTTATTAATACGAAAAACTTAGTTTATAAATATTGGTGTACTTTCATTTGATGTTGCGCGTTTGTATGAAAACCTCTCTCACATCGATGTCGTTACACTAATTGATTGATTTTGTTGTGTTGTATATGTGCTATACTTGCAAAATTCGGTCAACTGATGAAGGAATAGATTTGGAATAAATAGTATACATTTTGGTGCACTTATACTGAATAAAATAGGAATAAAACTCGAAAATAGAAATACCACCGTAATAGGAACCGATTTTGACTACCTCCGTGATAGGGACACTTACCTTAGTAGGTCCGTATAGTTCATTCGCGTTAAGAAAATAGTGACTGACAGGTCACTGACAGGCCACTAGCCAATTAAAACGCTCGAAATTATAATTCTAACTACGAATGAACTATAGTAAGTTTCACTTTTCTACGGACCGGTAACGTTTTGAGATGTTTTGGCATTATTGGTGACATTGACATGAGCGTTACGCGACATGAACGTTAGCGTAAAACAAAAATGTCAAAACCAATAAATAGTCCGGCCGCTCAAAGAATGCATTTGTTACAGATGTCAATTCGTATTTAATAATTGATCAACTGTCAACAAAATTTTCCCAAAATTAATAAGTACGCTTATTGTAAGTTTACATAATTATTCAATTATCAGTGTAAATAAAAGTTATTGTTTTGTGGTATTTTTAAGATGGATTCTATATTTCACACGAAACAGTTGACTTGAAACTGAGCATAAAGATACCTACTTAAATATAGCACCTAATTCAGGCGTAATATAATCGTAATATCGTCGTAAGTAATGTCTTCCAGACAACCGTTGGGGTAAAGATTAAACAAAAGAAGGGATAAGAAAAACTATCATTTATTATATTGATATAGGGATAAAAGTTTGTAGCTATAGTTTAATATCGGAAATAATCAACGTACAAGAAAAATTCTAGGAATCATAATTGTCCCAGCTAATAAATTATGTCATGTATAAATTGTATACTGTATTTGTAAATTAATTCAGAAATTCTTAATTAAAATTATTCTTAATAAATTTCTCCTCAATTACAAACAATCCCGATTTAACAATTGGACTTGTGCGTGATATGCAAATTGTGGTGACTGAGAATACCTTTTGACGAAGATTTATAAGCTCGCGGTACAGTCACGTTAATAGGTCAGTGAAACAGCTCAAAATTATAAATAAATATCAGACATCAAATATATTGTTCTAATCCTTCTATTCATCCATTCATGAGCCTTCTAAAGGTTCATGAGTCGTGAACCTTTACAAGGCTGGGGTCATTGCCAATTGAAAAACCGAGCCAGTCAAAAATATTTTTGACTCATTGATTTGGAACACTTTTTATAAACTGTGAGCAAGCAGTTTTAAATACAATGCCCGGCCCTATTGAACTGGCTCATTCTTCTGACCTGGCTCAATCCCTGGTTAAACTTTCTTAAGATTATCATTTGTGTTTGTTTCATTTTTGGGTATTTGTATTTGTGATACCCATTCATAACACAAGTGCTTAAGGTACTTACTTTTTTTTTAGCTCGATATAATGGCTTCCCTACGCCTGATGGAAAGCGAAAGAGAAGCCCAAGTCGCTGTGACAACGGGCAAGTAACTGGTCAGTTACTTTACGATCGAAGAAATGCTGTGATCTTGTTTTGTACAAGAATGAATAAATAAATAAAATGGATTTTCGAAATGTACGAGTATGTACCTACGCTTTATAGCTTTCGAACGACTGCGCCAAATGGGATGATTCTTTGTTTTATGTATTCGTGTCATTACATGTTAGGGTAAGGTTAGTATAATAAAAACTAATATTATAAAGCTGTAGAGTTTGTTTGTTTGAACGCGCTAATCTCAGGAACTACTTACTGGTCCGAATTGAAAAATTCTTTTTGTGTTGAATAGACCATTTATCGAGGAAGGCTTACATATTATATAATATCATGCTGCAACTATTAGGAGCGAAGAAATAATGGAAAATGTAAAAAAAAAAACGGGGAAAATATAACTATTCCACGCGGACGAAGTCGCGAGCACAGCTAGTAATTAATAAACATGGCAGTTAGTTTAGTATAATTTCTGGAATACTTGCTTTTCTTTACTGTTACATGCGTTATTGTGCTACAGTTTTATGTTACCTACATTCTCGTAATTAAATCCCATGTCGCTTCTAAATTAATTTATCTTCCAAAATAATACTTACTCGCTAAAGTAATTAAACCGGTTGAGATGTAAATTATATCGCAAATAAGGAAGGATCCTTTGAGAATTATAGAGGAATTGTGCAGTTATGGTCTGGTTAGATTCTAAGGAATTAAATTACAACATAGGTTGATAGATAGATATAAGTACTTTATTGCACAAAATTACAAACATTATACACCAAAAGGACTTCTTGTGGTACAATTTTGTTAGTTTTATCGCTAATATGCGATTTCCTTCGAAACACCATTAGGTAGAAGATATTAAAAACAAAACAGTAGGTATAAGAAATAAGATGACGACTTCAGTAGCGCAATGGCTCAGCGTTCTTGCCAATAGTGCTCCAATCTGAAGGTTCCGGTTCGATTCCGGGCGGGTTAATTTAGCAAATGGACTTTTCTAAATTGAATCAGGTTTGAGTGTTTTGGGAGACGCCCATAGTCATGTCTAGTACCTACTCGTGGTACAAGGAAACCCTTAGTTTGATACAAGTGGTGGTGCTAAATGTTTAGCTCATTTAGTATTTATTTATTTAAAAAATAAGTAATGTTTATTATTCTTGAACATCACAACATAATATACAATAGACATTATTACACAAACAAAGATAAACAAAAAACACAAGACATTAATACCGGACACGGCTGTTGAGTCGTCCGAAATAGAAGGGCCTATCGATTCAGTATCACCACCATCATCATTACTGTCACGAGTACATCGTAATTGACAGTAATTTTAAAGCAGGTATGACAGTTAAATAATGACAGGCTATATAAGTAGTGTTTATTTAAACTAACCAATAAATAAGCTGCTATTATCCGGTCTTAAACTACAGAATATGTCAAGAAAAGAGCTTTGCCGAAATTACGTTAAAAGCTTCTAAATCAACACAGTAATAACATGCAAAACGACTATAAGTGAACTCAGAAGTGGCGAGGTAAAGTTAGCGGTTAATCTCCTTGCCGGGGTACGGGCACAGTAAATGTAAGGACAATATCGCTCTTTTTAAATGTCTCAGACGCAGACTCTATCGCACAAAAAGTCTGTCGTTTGTGCAGCCCCTTAAGTAGTAATGTACGCAGTATGGCTTATAGAGGTAACTTTCACATAAAATTGAATCTAGGTAGGATGCGTTAAAAATGCGTAAAATTGTTGTTATTGTATCAAAAATGTACATGTTATAATGCAATGTAGGCGCTGATAGCGACTTCTTCTAGATTTTTTTTACCTTATTGGAAACTTTTTTAAACATTTCTATTACATTTTTTTTATGACAGAGGGGGCAGCCGGGCTTGAAGGTCACGTTTATGGTAAGTGATCACTTCAGCCCATAGACACCGCAACACCAGGGGAGTCACAGGTGCGTTGCCGGTCCATGATAAATCTGAAGGCTCGCTTTTTAAAATGCCTAGGTTGTATCCATTCGGGAATAATATCATGTTTTTGATAAATGTAAACTTACCAAATCTTACCAGCTTTTTTGAAGATGACACGTTTTTTTATAGCTGATTAATTTATCAAAATAGGTGCAACTGCAAATGCGTTTTATACAAAATCGTAGTTGGACTCGCTTTATTGGTATTTTCTCTACTGTGTCATGAGTGAGAGGGTTAAACGCCGGGGGCACTACGCCATACATTATTCCGACATGGCTCTGTATAATCTGGATTTGTGTGAGTTACATCATGGCATTATCTCAGGAAGCAGGTGTCTTATCTGTTCTGAATGTAAACAACTTTACCAATAAGAAGTTGCTTTACTGTTACTTTTTGCATAGAACTGTGATTTTCTGATAGTAAATCGTCTTGCTCTTTGTAGTAGACTAATGCTTTATCGCCTTGGATTAGCTCTTCGGTGGACAAACACGAGCAGACAATGGAGCACGCATTAGAAGGTAAATGTCTATTCCTGGCCTGAAAAACGCTTACAATGTACCTAGTGGTTTGCAAAAACAAAAACCTAAAAACGGTGGGCTATTTTGTTATTTTTGACTTACAAAATACAATGCGAAATCATTTATTTATTCAATCTTTATTGCAAATAAAACAGTATACAAAAAGCGTACTTAAGTACGTATATAACTGATAGCTCAAAACATAATCTTTTTCTGTTTCTTTTCCTACAAAGCCTTGTAAAGAACAGCCGAGAGATCCTCATCTTGACTAAACCTATTACGCCGAATGAGAAATCTCTTCAAAACCGTTTCGCTCAAAGGTGAAGTAATCTCACGAAGAAACTTTCAAATGTCGTCAGTGAACCCTTTCAGAATGCAGTCTCGACAAGTCAAATGTGAACAGTACGAAAAGACGTGCGAGGCGTGAAATGAAAACTTGTACAGACGACCTTTAGGGTCTTATAGGAGAAGTTCTTAGTTCTTAAAAGTTTAGCAATAAGGACGGATGTTGCATTTCCAGTGTTAAGTGGAGTAGTCAATTATATCCACACTGTGAGTGAGTAAAATGGATGTTCTTTTTTCGCTACCATGCACCAATGCAGCAGCGTCACCGGAGCGAAAAGCTACGCCCTGCGATCGCCAATCCGTCTACCAATGGTGGTGATTATGGGTATATCCTCCAGATGTTTGCCCTAAGTGGCGAACAACTGGAAATGCCTATGTCCAGCAGGGGACTGCAATATGCTGATGATGATGATGAAGAGTTATTTCAGTGATAACAAAATGTATAATAAATAGGTACTACATTTCATAAAGTTCAATAAACCTTAACACTTGATATTCTGTAATATTTATTTCTTTTCTAATCAGTTCAATGGCACCAATGTTATGTTAACTATTCTAAGTTTTATGTCAACTGTATATCTACTAAAGAATTATGTATATCTGTGTATCTACTAAAGAATTTCGTCTACTTATTTATGTAAAGACTCTTGAGGCATGCGATGAAAATTTTCACGCCCAACCAAATGACAAGAGCTTTAATACCGGAGCCCAAAAAGTATGTGACGTGTGTTCTTGTTTATTCTGTGCTCTCAGAGAGCTAACGAATCTACGTGATGGTTTGCACAAAGATAGTCAAAACGCTGGGGAATGTCAGACGTCAACCACTTTTTTTCTGAAAAAATAACACCGCTCACATACGCGACAAAGACGGGCAGACTGAATCACACTTATTTTTCATTAGGCCGACCCTTTTGGGATTTGCGCTTCTTTTATACTTATTTATTATAGATATTTTGTAGTTTCCGGTCCGTAGCTTCGCGTAACAATTTCACTCGAGCACATGTTTGATGTGGAAATTAATTTGATCACTACAAGATTTGCTGGGTATGTAAAATGTGAAAGTAATCACGTTTCAAAATTTAAAATTCCTATTTTAATTTACTAAAGTTGATTCGAAAAGTCAATATCAAAAGTGTTTTATTTAGAACGCTTTTTTATTAAACCCAATTCATACACTCAACATTGAACATAGCTGTCGAACGAAATTTTCACATGAGGTATTTCACAAGTGTTTGCACATATTTTGTTTTAAAAAAGCGATTTTCGTCGAATCCGTATTTTTGAAATTGTCATTTCTCAGAACTATTTGTTCTAACGGAGTTTTTAACCTATTTATTGGGATATGATCCCAAAAAAGTTTAACTAACCTATTTCTGGTCGGAGTACATTTCCTAATACGAGATAATTATAAAATAGTAAAGAAACAAATAAAAGTAAATTGCGGTAGAGAATCGTTGCGTCAAACGAATCATAAAAATATCATAGCATGAATATCTTCACGTGACTACCGAATTCCGTCAAATATTCCAAATTCGGCGGAACAATTTACTTTTTTATTAAACGAAACTTTCTATTGCTTCTTTAATGGCTTTCTTTATATTCTGCTTCAACAATTTCGCTGTGAATAAGGTACGCCGTCAAAATATTAAGTGGAATTTGATTGTCACTTGCTAAATTGAAAATTGAACTACCTATAAAAGAGCTACGAATGAAAATACATTCAGAACGCGTATTGAGTAATATAACAAACGAGGGTCTAGCAACTGGTTGGTAGCGGTATAACCATCACGATTGATGGCGAAGCTAAATACCACAGGCCGATGACGGGCAGCAGCGTCACTGAAGCAAGAAGCGGCGCCCTGTGATCGCCTAGTCAGTGTGACGATTAAGGGTAGAGCATCCAGGTGTTTGCCCACAGTAGCGAACAACTGGAGAGGCCTATGTCCAGCTGTGGACTGGGATAGACTGATAATAATGATGATACAACATTCATAACGTATCGACATACATTAATAAGTGTGGTTCCTTCTTTGTTCTGATACCCATAAGTGCTTAAGCTACTTACTTTGGGATCGAAGTAATGTCTAAGATCTCTGATATTTATTTATTCAACACAGTCCCAACACAAAAGGTCACACGAACACGACCCTATTTACTTAGCCCATGATTCCATCTCGTGTCTCGTCTCAGTATAAACAAAGAAACGTATTTCCGGCCGCAAACAGATCTCTCGAATGGCGATGGTACATGCATATAGCCGGGTAAGTGCTAAGACCGGATCAAATGACGTAAGACACTTAGGTACATACCCCACACATGCCAGGTACTGCTTGAAAGACGAGGGTACGTTCATTGAGGAAGGTTGTGCATACCTGAAGTTGTATTAAACGTACAGTCAGCGTCACTGCATAGTACTCGTATAGAACAAAGTCGCTTTTGTTTCTGTATGCCCCTTTGTATGTTTATATCTTTAAAACTACGAAACCGATATTGATGCGGTTTTTTTAAAAGACAGAGGGATTTAAGAAAAAGGTTTATGTGTAAAATATATAGTCATTTTTTCCCGTTTTTTTACATGTTCCATTATTTCTTCGCTCCTAATAGTTGCAGTGTGATGTTATATAGCCTAAAGCCTTCCTCGATAAATGGTCTATTCAACACAAAAATAATTCAATTCGGAAGTTTCTGAGATTAGCGCGTTCAATCAAACAAACAAACAAACTCTTCAGCTTTATAATATTAGTTAAGATTAGTAGATAGTATTGCACACGCATGAAGCCGGGGCGGTTCGCTAATCAATTATAAAGAAACCTACCTATTTCTATTTGCGTAAGAAGGCTGGCAATCTGGATGCTGGTAGACTAGGACCGAGTAAAGTGGCAATCAATTGGAAATGCCATAAGACATGACATGCCACTCTGGGCCACACATCGTCATCTAGCCCCAAACTAAGCCTTAGCTTGTACTACGGGTACTAGGCAACTGATAAACATACTATAACATATTATACGAGTACGTTGAAAACACCCAGACCAATACAAACATACATGTTTATGCACACAAATGTTTGTACTGTGCGGGGAACGAACCCACGGTCCTTTGCTCAGAAGGCAGAGGTCACTACCAAATGAGCCATCGCGCTAATCAAAAGAGGCTGATGATGACCTAAATTTCAGATTCAGTCCTAAAATTAATCTTTAAAATGTAAAAATATATAGTGAAAAGTATATCTACTGAATCAAAAGTTAACCCTCAAATAGTCACGGTACGCGGACACAGAAAGCTTTTCGCCATAAATTATATATAAACCACGGCTTACAAAAGAATGTGACATAAGTAAGCTCCGGACGTGTCGGCAACGTCACGGCGCGTGTCGCCGACGCAAATTACTAGCGAAAAATAAAAACAGTCCCCATATCCGGGTTCAATTCCCAGCTGGGTCGGTTGCGTGTAGCTTTCGCTGCAAAGGATATAGTCTAGTTAAGGCGCATACAAGCTACGTTTCCGATATATTTTTTTTACAGTGGCTCGACTTAATGGCTTACCTACGCCTGATGGAAATCAAAAGAGAAGCCCAAGTCGCTGTGACAACGAGAAAGTAACTGGTCAGTTACCTGTCAGTTGCCACCGCCGTGCCGGCCCAACCCTGACCCCCCACGAGCTCCGGAAACCCTACTCACCGGCAGAAACACGACCCAGAGGTCATTTGACTGCGGTGTTCTATCGGGTGGAGGTCCTTCCCCGGTCGGCTCAATTCGAATTAGATTATAGTTTGTTAATGTTTCGTTTGTCAAAATCGTCGTTTGGGGCTACGTATCTTATTATTATTTATTTATTTCATCCTTAATTGAAATCTAACCTACTAATGTTATAAATGTAAAAGTTTGGATGGATGTTTGCTGCTCTTTCACCCAAAATGTATGAACAGCTATAAATTAAACTTTACAGTAAGTAATATAGATTACAGGTGGTACATCAGATAAGATACTGTCTATTATGTACCGACTACATTTCAAAAGATATACACGAGGGCGATGCCGCTGGCTGCCGCTGCCGCTGGCTGGTTTGTACAAACTTATATTTATTAAATGCTAAGGCCAGATGCCAGAAAATCTTAAAACCTATTTTTAAAGATTTTTTTTCTAGACCAGCCAGACTACGATTACATAAGTACAAATAAAGTAAACATTTTCTACTCCAATCGTCGCCTTAACGGTTTGTTGCCTTGGGGATCTCATTCGAGCTAACTTCGCTACGTGGAAGGCTATTCCGACCCGCCACTAAAAGGCTAACTAAGTTTGGCAATGCAGTGGACAAATGAGCTTCCATATAATGTACGAAGACGCTCGCGTTTGTGGGTCATTATGGCGGATCTGTTGTCGCATTTGGCACTGACCTTCCTTGCCGTCTATGATACGGATTGTGCGGTGGAATCCCTTCCGGAACAAACATTTATGTCTATCCGTCTGTTACTATATGTATGCCTTTTTTACCAAGCTAACATATTTTGGAGCCTAAAAGATTAAATCATTTCATCAAAACACAGACACATTACTTAGATAACGTTTTATATGCGTCAGTCTGCAAATCTATGTATATTGAATCCTTGCAATCTATAATCATCGACATTTCGCACTACTGAACAAATAATACAACTCTCGAACACGCATGGATGTGGAAGAGAGTAAGTTATCACCAACTGGCAAGAGAACAAATTGGGCTTCTCATTTGTTTTCCATCAGGCGAAGGGAAGCCACTATGATGTGCTATAATAAGAAGCAGAATTTATTGTTCTATGCTTAATGATTACCGTTTTCGTACCTACATTGTAGAAAGTTTTGATTTTAACCCTATGGCTGTTCTTTTTTTAATCATAACTAGCTTTAGACATTCTTTTTTTGATTTCAGACGGATCATAGCAGATAATAGCAGCATCAAACGCGAGTCATTATAATATTAAATAACATGAAGCAACAAAAATGTAACTACATTATTTTTGGAACCGAGAGCGTTTCACGTGAGTCAGGTAATCCTCTTAACAGATAGAGAGATAGCCGCTTTGGAGGCTGTTTTTACTCGTAGCAAAGAAGCTTTATTTGTTTCCCGGATTAACGACGTAACAAACTATAATTAATTCTAAAATTAACGACCGTATTGTTTTTGTTTTGTAACATTTATATCGTAATTAAATAGTAAACAAGACGGATTTGTTATTCTTTTTTTTAACATAGACATAGTTCGATAAGTCCTTACACGTGTCGAAATATCTTACAAATCGGATCATGATATTGAAAGAACAAAGAGTTCGGACACTTGTGTACCTCAATACCTCCTGCGAACTTGGTTAATCTCCTCGGACTCCTCATTAACCGCTATGGCCGAAATCCGGTACGAAAAGGAGAATATTATTTATTTGTAGATGAATTTTTGACCCTCGAAATTCATGATTCGGCATTTAAGTGAGCCTCACTACGTTAGAGTTGTTATCCTGAAAAAATTTAGAACGAATCGGAATGTGTTAAGAATAAAAATTGCAGCTTTCTGCATGGTCATTTTTATTAAATGTTCTTTATACTGTGATGTAGATCGTCTATATTTCATAGACTTGATCGTTGTTATTTACTAGATAAGTATCAGACAGATTGCAAGTTTATTTGACGCGTTATTACAAAAACACATTTTTAGAGGTTATTTCTTCAAAAGCAACACAGTTACTTTCGCATTCAGAATTTTATTAGGATAACGATAAATTTTAAGGCAATGTTTATAACTTACGTAAATTGTATACTTTTTAACGCAGTTCTTAAGTAAGGAAAATGTTATAGCATCTTTTACGCCACACATATTCTAAAAATCGCCTTAGGGGATTATTCCGTTCGGCCTGAAATTTTTCACACAGGGATTTGCATACATCGATTTTACTTTACTCGTGTTGTGTGTTTGAATTATCATGTAAATCGAAAACACTCGTGGAGTTTACCGAATTGCGAACACATACGGAGCGTAAGTAATAATCTCTCAAATGCCAATATGTATTTGAGTAGATCTACTCAGACATAATGTAAGTAGGTACTTACAAATACCTATTAAATTAAAACGGTACGGTATTTGGAACACTCTCTTCTTCATCGTTCCCTCACTACTGAGGATCTTCCTAAAGGAGCGTAGTTTAGGACGCCCTAAGGCCAGGTGGAGTGATGGGTGGCAAGTGCTGGATGCCCAAAAGCCCAAGGTCAAGGTCAAGGTGACGAATAAGAGAGGCCTATGTCTAACAGTGAACTGCGAAGGTCTGACGATGATGATGCTTCGTTGTTCGGATACACATTACAGAAGTACTTTTGGATCGGAGCAGCGTACCTACGTGATGTTATCTAATATCTATACTATCTATACTAATATTATAAAAAGGAAAGATTTGAATGTTTGTTTGTTTGATAGATACTAATAAGCTCCGAATCTACTGGACCGATTTAAATAATTCTTTCACTGTCGGAAAGCTACACTATCCCCGGTGAACATAGAGTATATTATATTTATAAAAGCGTTAGGGACCCGTGCCAAAAGTTTAATAATGTAACCCAAGGTGCGAAAAAATTACCAAAAAGCTATCTTTCAAAGTGACGTGTATTGTAAGCGTTACCATAGCAACCTAAACTGTTATGTCATGTAAATGAAATACCCGAAGCGAAGCGAGGGCGGTTTGGCTAGTCTGTTTACCGACTAATAGCTCCTTTTTCGTGTATCTCGCCTCCTTAAATTCCTCTATTACAGTTATTTATCTAACGCCCAAAATCTTTGTACATAATTCAGCATCATGCGTGTTTATTTTCTGTCTATTGCGGTATCTCGTCGAGTTTCGTTGCTATCACAGCCATTTAGCCACTTTCTGGGCACAAGCGTAAAATAAGATTTACGATCTGGATACGGTCTCGTCGTACACAAACAAACTTACGCAGTCACATACGGTTTATGTTTGTTTTTGTTGGGCGAAAGCCGCAGGCTGTATTGATGTAGCCGCAGAAATATGTTAAGATAGAACTACGATCGCGTCTTATTTTCAAACGATTATAGTGAATTAGTTTTTCGAGCGTTTGAATTTCGAACAAGAAACAAGAAAACAAATCATCATGTGTATAATATGTATTTATTAACAAAAAAAGTATCTAAGTTTATCAGTTGTCTAGTACCCATAGTACAAGCTTCGGCTTAGTTTGGGGCTAGATGGCGATGTGTGGCCCAGCGTGGCATATCTTGGGTTATTCATTTATTTATTTAAATCATCGGCTTTTATCCCGTAAGAGTCGTTTAAGGGAAAGCCTGCAGACGTCCACTGCTGATCATAGGCCTCTCCCAATGACAATAGGGAATATGCATGAAAAATTATTTCATGTATGTACTAATTTATCGTAAAATAGATAAAAATATACTACAGACAGTGAAAACAAAATCAAAATTGGCTGAAAATTGGGTGAGATACAGTCGTTGAAAGTAACTATATCCGTCTCTCTCACGCGAAACAGATTTTTCTATGGATATGATATGGCGGGCACGGTACGTGACGTCATCCGCCACGTCGGATCTCTCTGTCTAAGCAATAACTTTGACGCTTTATAACTCGCTTAATAGAAAAGGTATTATAAAAAATATTTCGTTATTTATGTATCTAGAAGATAAATGATCTCAATGAATCCATAAAAAAAGTCATGCATATTCCCTATTGTCATTTGGTGTCATCACGCTTAGCAGGTGGGTTTGCAACCGGGCAAACCCGGTTTAAGCTTTCTTCGCTTCGCTTCGAATCTTCGCTTGATTTGAGCCGACCGCCCGCACCGCACCTCCATTCTATAGAATAGGTAGCGAAGCCAAATGACCTCTGGGTCGTGTTTCTGCCTGTGAGTAGGGTTTCCGGAGCTTGTGGGGTGAGTGCTACATCGACAGACGGGGGTTAGAGAGCCAACGTGCGTGTGATACCCCTGTTGTTGCAGGCATCCATAAGTTGTGGTTACCGCTTAACATGAGGCTTGTTGCCACCTTAGTGGTATAAAAAAAAGGTGAACACTGCTGCCCGTTTCCTGATATTTCCTTAGTTGTTTTGTACGACACCCACGGGATGAGATGGGATGGTCCTATTCTAAATCCGGAAACCACACGGATTTAGGCCGTTCTATCTTGATACATTTCTGTGGATGTAGCCCTGAGCAAGTTAGCCAGGGCTTGATGATTGGACGACCCGGGTATGTTACCCGGTTAAAATATTCGCTTATACGACCAGGATCCGGATTTCTGTCAAATGTTGTATGATGTTAGGGAATATTGTTGCTAAGTTGATGAATATTGGTGGTATCGTTTACTTTCAGTGGTTTACTAAAGCGTTTCGTTTCATTAAACACTTTACGGCTTTATAAGGTACCAAGTTACATTTGTTTTGTTAACCATAGAGGGAACAAACGGGCGTGTTGGTCGCTTAATCGCTTCGCTTCAGCCCATAGACAAAGAAACACCAGGGGAGTCATAGGTGGTTGGCCCTTGAGAAATCTGTAGGCTCGCTTTTTGAACGTCCCTGAGTCGTATCCATTTGGGAAAGTACAAGTTACATACTTAGTTTCAAAAGATACTTCGAATATACGAGATAAATACTCTTGAATATAGATAAATACGCGTTATTGCACATCCAAAATAACGAATGCTTCCTTTGTACTATCAGTACCAGATGATGACTTAGAGCGTCTCCCAGAACACCCAGACTCTAAACAATTGAGAAGAGTCCCTAGATGGACTCTTCCGGGAATCGAATCCGGAACCTTCTGATTTTGGACGCTTTTGGCTTAACGCTGTAACCATTGCGCCATTGTGACCGTCAACTTTTTTATTATGTTTAAATGGATTTTGATTGTAACTCTGTCAATTTCCTGTCTGTTTGAAGTGACAATAACTGATAAAAAATGTGATTGGAATTTCTATATTCTTTTACGTGAAATACCTCGTCTGTTTCAATGCGAAAATTGTATTGTTCTATTTTTTTTTCGTTAAAAATACACGTTATGAATAAAATCAGATTTTTCAAACGTCGAATTTTTAACAGACAGTTGAAATTAAAAGGTGCTGTCTCACCGGGAGCATTCGTGTAATTACCTGTGACGTCGCAATAATTTGTAGGTATTGTAAGGCGCAGCGTAATGTAAGATTTTAGTTATTTAAAAAAAAAGAAACATTAAAATGTTATGTCTGTGTAGCTTTATTCGATCGATTCTAGAATCGTGGGTGTCCTAACAGTTTAATGAAGGACCTCAAGACCGTCATGCTAGCCCATGGGGCAATTTACGCTATATGTACAAAATCCAATATTTAAAGTAAACAATAGGAGTATACAAAGGAAGCTATTACACAAAAATAGGAGTAGTTACATAGGACACACATGTTTTACGCAACTCGTGTATAAACAAACCGCTATATAAACGCATAAAGTCTTGCCCTACAGCAGATGCGAGAGGGATCCGATGCGACGTCGATAATGTTTCTGTAATTCATAATTTATTATGCTATTGTATAGAAGCGTGGGACCAAATTCGGCCACGATGCAATTTTTGTGGTTGCGACAATCAGTTCTAGATGACTGCAACTTACACCCGTATTCACATATAATACCTACTTATCTATGAAAACTAACATCACTATGAAAGTAGAAGTAAGGCATTTACAGTAGCAATCGGCACTCAAGTGTTGTCTATGAATGAATAGGTTCTTGGGTACCTTTTTTTTGTGTTACCGGGGAAAATGCATTTAGGCATTCCCGCTGCCTGGGGGAGCAGCGGGATATGTGGGATTCACCCCGCCTCGAAGATGGAAGTGAGGCAGGGAATACCCACTAAAAACCCCGGCCCCTTCGTCATGTGCCTTAAAGGTGGTGTCGAGGGTCCTATGTATTATATCCACTAAGACATCACCGACGCGGCCTGGTCAGGACAGGCCCCAACAGGCTCCCCCTTGGGTACCTGTGTAAAACGGGTGTTAGACATATTTGCCAACAGGTCCACTCGGTCACAAAGCTCTTATGTATTGTACATACCTACCTATATAGCGTACTTATTTTTTTTAGAATAAGTCTATAATTGCTGCTGCTAGAAAAGCTGTTTGTTTGATTAGCATGCTGACGTTTTGGGTAACAATGTGAGTCTGCGCTGAAAAGACGCTGGGCGTCCTGGCCATATTTTTGACTGACTCGGTGGCTCAATTGGTAGTGACCTCTGCCTTCTGAGCCAAGGGTAGTGGGTTCGATCCTCACACATTACAAACATTTGTGTGCATGAACATGTCTGTTTGTATTGGTCTGGGTGTTTTCTATGTATATGTATTTATTTACAAAATAAATATCTAAGTAAGTTTATCAGTTGTCTAGTACAAGCTTCGGCTTAGGGGCTAGATGGCGCTGTGTGGCCCAGCGTGGCATTTCTTGGGTTATTTATTATTTATTTATTTATTCGAGACTCTTCGATGATAATTCTCATCTGTGAAAATTGTATTGTTCTATTTTTAACCTTCCTAACAGGTTCCTAACAGGTCAATGAAGGACCTCAAGACCTATTATTTATATAATCGAGACTCTTCCTTAAAAACGTGCCACCTACGCGTTGCCGCTACGCCCGTTGTATGACAAGACCTTACACATCTAAGCATCTATTTAGATGCCGCTCACGCAGCCTTTAAGGTGACAGCACGACGAGATTCCGCCTCTATTACCATAATTACTTTCAGGGCCTATAAATAAAGATAAAATGACTTTACCCTCTGTAATCTCAGATAACACGAGAGGTGTTCTTTTGACAAAATTCTCTCGTAGGTGGACTTTGCAATTTTTTAATATTAGGTATAAACAACTTTACACATTGGACTAAAGAAATTAGGATTGGGGACTTAAAAATCAGCCAGACCATTGAAATCACCACAATTTATCACCATCATCATCAGCCCGTCCACTACTGAACATAGGCCTATCCAGTTTTTCGCCACTTTAGGCAAACACCTGGAGGCTTTAAATTATCCATAATCGCCACGCTGGGCAGGCAGGTTCGCGAACGCAGGGCGTAACTCCTCGCTCTAGAGACACTGCTGCCCGTCATCGGCCTGTGGTATTTGCCTACGCCTTTAATCGTGATGTTCATACCATCGCCAGTCGGTTGCCAGATCCTCATCTGTTATTCAGCAGGATGCACTACGTGCAGGTGAAGGTGGCTTGGAGCGAAAAGATGATCGGTCATTCCCTTACATTCCTCCCACAATGACAATTGTCATATAAAACTTGGAATGACAGGCACTTGTTGCACAAATAGAGATTGTGATAATTAAAAAAGTTTGAAACAACCACCGACGAACGCTTTTCAAATGAAAATGTGACGGAACGGATTTGACACGACAATATTAGTTATCAATAAACAATTACTGTTTGGCACTATGACTATTATGGGAGAAGCACGATCGTATATATGTCACCGGAAAATAGCAAGAATCGTTAGTTGATCAATTTCCTAGGTAGTTGATTAACTTTCGGAATATAACAAACGGTAGTTGAAATGTATTATTTAACGGAATGGATTTCAGTTAGTTGATCAATTTACGGTAGCCTGAAAGTTATTTAATAATAATTTACGATTTTGACACAAGTAAAATCGTCCTCAAATGGGCCAATCGTTGCTCAATGTACTATTTAACGGTGCACTGCTACCCGTAACTTAATACACTGTTCCCTGATTGGTTGCCGGGATAACACCACGTGAGCCGTTGAACCAATCAACGTTCACCTCACCTTCGTCGGATGATTTTACGGCAAGACCCCGTAAAATGATCAATTTACGAAAATACATACGTTAAATAATACATTTCAACTGCCGTTTATTATTTTCCGGAAGTTAATCAACTACCTAGGAAATTGATCAACTTACGATTCTTGCTATTTTCCAGTGACATATATATAGCTATACGATCATGCTTCTCCCATTATATTTTTTTATATCCAGTGGGCAAACGGGCGTGAAGCATCTTTATGAACCACACAATTTATTGTTGTACCTATTTTTGTTACAAATTAAAGTGAATAAATGAATATGAATATCATAAGTGATCACTTCAGCCCATAGACTTTGCAACACCAGAGGAATCACAGGCGTTGCCGGCCCTTGTTAAATTTGTAGGCTCGATTTTTGAACATCCGAAGTAATATCCATTCAAAAAAGTCGCACAACACGTGTCAACTTAAACTAACTCTACTCAATAGATAAAATTTACTGTGTACCAACAAATTTCCTTTTCCTAGTAAGTGTCAAAAATGGCTTAATAAAAATAAACCTGGATCTTCGCAACCCTTTCTGAATTGCTTAGACGCGACACCTTTCCCACCAAAACTCGCTTTGTTACCCATTTACAATGTTATGGCAACATACGCCATACATTTTCCGCGTCATAAAACTAAAAGCCTACGGCTGCGTTTACTCAAGACATAAAAAGCAAATAACATTTGGTTAAATGTGGGAGTATGAACGCCGCACCTACTATTCTTTATGGGTTCTTAATGGGGCCCTTTCTTCAGATTGTTTGTAATACAATAAAATTTGTTTGTCTGGTACCATTAGATCATTTGGTGGTGACATTGCTACCTATGTCTGCTACCTATGTTATATTATGGAAGCTTATACGTATAATCGGCGGAACACCAGTGAAGTAACTTCGGTCGAGTTTCGCGATGAGTTGTATTCAGAATAAACCCACTGGTCATCATGAAACTGGCAACTGACAAGCGATTAATTTGGTTACTTGTCCATTGCCGCAATGACTTGTGCTCTTTTTCGCTTTCCATCACGCGACGGCAGGCCATTATACTGTGCAATTATAAACAAAGGCTTATAGGATAACTTAAATCACGATAAAATTGGTTACCAAATCTTCATCATCATCATCGCCTATCGCAGTCCACTGCTAGACAAAGGCCTCTCCAGTTGCTCGCCATTTAGGGCAAACATCTGGAGGCTTTGTCCAAAATGGCCACCCCAGGCAGGCGGTTGGCGATCGCAGGGCGTAGCTAGGCTGCCCGTCATCGGCCTGTGGTATTTAACTACAACTACTTACTAAATGAGACGGCAAAATTGGACCACAAAATTTCTACATTAAACCTACTTAAATTGTCCTTTAGAATACATTTATGTAAATAAAGGCAATTTAGGTAAAACAAGCATAAATCGTGAAGATCTAGTTTAGAAATTATAATTTGTCTTTTGTAAACATTAACAGAGGTACTTAACAAAATAAAGAGGCAATTAAACCTCTTTATGAGGAGTCTGCTCCTGAGATGGCGATTTGGACAGGACAAATGTTCCAAGCAGATTTTAGTAGGTTTGAAAATTGTAGTCGACACCAGACTGTCAGACTCCTCTGTGATTTGTGTGGCAAAAGATGTCGGACTGCTCATTCACAAAAGAAAATGCAGCGTTGTACACCAGATGGAAAACAGAAGAGTCAACGAGTTGGTCATACAAGCCGCAGAACTGACAACCGAGGTAGACGAGTTCTGAAGTGGATATGGATGAATGGAATAGGACGTACTCGGGCCAGGTAGATTGCGCAAGACTACTAGCATACTGGCTAGATACAAGGAGGCCTTAAGCAAAGTAGAGGCGTAAGTCCAGCAGTGACCGGCAAGCAATAGTTTCTCTATTGTGTCTGTTTACTCGGGCAGTCAATACCTTAAATCCCTTTTTAACCTTGCAAGCGTTTTAAGCATTTATAACACAAGTACTTGTATAATATTTGGGATGCTAGGGAGGCGGCCTATTATCTTTTCGCTCCAAGCCAACCTCACCTGCCCGTGGTGCATCCTGCCGAATAACAATCGAGGCGCTGACAACCGACTGGTGGCGGTATAACCATCAAAATTGAAGGCGTAGCTAAATACCACATACCGGTGTCGGGAGGTAGTGTCCGCCTGCCCGTGGATTATGGGTATTTTCCTCCAGATGTTTGCCCAAGTGGCTAACAACTGGAGAGGCCTATATCCAGCAGTGGACTGCAATAGGCTGATTATGAATGCAAGTACTTAACCGCGGAGATGTTCTAATGCACAATAAAAGCTTTCTGACAAACCAAAACACAGTATACGAAGCATTAAATGGTAAAACTCCGTACAGTGAAGTCTTTTCCGCATCATAATTTAATTTTGCCGCAAAGTTTTAGCCCCGCTACAGCGCGAACAGATCTTAATGACCCTTTATTTTGTTTAGCTCTTAATATAATTGTTATGTTACACAATGATAACGAGGTCCAAGTTGCGTTGTGAGCTTTGCGTTGTGTTTATTTTTGGAAAATTGGAGGAAAACTGTTAATGGTTATGACGCTGTGTAAGAATGTCTTCCCGATTATAGCTAGGAGTTTAAGTTTATCTTGTAGATATGTATAAAACCTAGTGTATTTTGCTACAAGACACTTGTCTTACTTTGACTTTTTTTTGTAATACTTGTAATACTTTTTTTCTTATCATGTTTTTTAGTAATTGTTACGGACTGGCCGCATGGCGGCCGACCTCCTTCGCGTTTATACTTTTTTATATTTTCGTTGTTCTTCTGTTGACTGAAAATTCTGTGTGCTTTTCTTTCTCTTGTGCGTGGTGCGTGTTATTTTTATTTTCTGTTTTATTTTACTTTTATATTATATTTAATTAATTTCCTTTGAGCCCAGTTTTCTTCCCTTTCCCTTTTTCCCGTTCTTAACAGTAATACTTTTGTCAAAATAAGTCGATAGTTTAACAATCTATACTGTTTTTTCTAAGTAGCTCAACATAATCATGGCTTCCCTACACCCGATATTAGTCTCACTTATTAAGATATCGGAATAATTAAGACAGCTCTATTTATAAGAACGAGTACTTAATAGTTGCACTTTATCATCATCGCCCGGGCTGTTCCTTGGTTGTTGCTTTTGCGTCAAACTCCTTTTAAAATATTACTTGTGCTCAGCCAAATGACGTGTATTTCCTGGTCCATTAGCTGGTTGCTCCGAAATTTACTAGCATCTAGGCCAGCCTTTCTCAAAGTGGGCGATAACGTCACGTTTTAGCGACAAGGGGCCAAGGAAAATATAAAGGTTTTATAGTGAACTACGTCACTTGGTAATGTCACCGGAAAATAGCAAGAACTGTAAGTTGATCAATTTCCTAGGTAGTTGATTAACTTTCGGAATATAACAAACGGTAGTTCAAATGTATTATTTAACGCAATGGATTTCAGTTAGTTGATCAATTTACGGTAGCCTGACAGTCACTTAATAATTTACGATTTTGACACAAGTAAAATCGTCCTCAAATGGGCCAATCGTTGCTCAATGTACTATTTTACGGTGCACTATTACCCGTAACTTAATACACTGTTCCCTGATTGGTTGCCGGGATAACGCCACGTGAGCCATTGAACCAATCAACGTTCACCTCACCTTCGTCGGATGATTTTACGGCAAGACCCCGTAAAATAATCAATTTACTAAAATACATACGTTAAATAATACATTTCAACTGCCGTTTATTATTTTCCGGAAGTTAATCAACTACCTAGGAAATTGATCAACTTACGATTCTTGCTATTTTTCGGTGACAGTAATAAAAGGCAAATAAAGCAACTATTATCTATCATAGGATAGTTTACAGAACTACGTGTAAAATTTTACCGCAGAATATTGTCAGAATAAAAGTGTCATGTTTTTAGTGGAGCTTGCAAAAATATCACTTTTGAATCTATTTGCGGATATAAAATATCTTATTTCTCTATTTTATTTTGTGGTTTCTAACACGCCAGGGTTGGGGTCACCGGTAACCCTCAGATAATACTAATTCAAATTTATCTGGTTTCACGGCGGCTAAAGGCTTACGCATAATTAGGGGGCGCAGATATACCGTACGTTTGAGAACCTGTGATCTAGGCAGACCTAATAGCTTTCAAGATTTTATTTTTGCTCCAGAAATATTACCAGGGACACTCTATTTGGAGCAGATGGGCTTTTACTGTACCTACTACTTACAAGAGTTGCTTCTCGGGGACGTTGCGAAAATAAATATAGGTACCTACCTATATCTTTGTTGTCGCATGGATTCCTATGTGATAGAATGAAATGGAGTAACGCAAGCTGTCGAAAGACGTATTTAATGGAAATCTTTGAAAACTTTCTTACCAATTAAGAGTTGAAACATAGATAGATAGATATTCTTTATTGCGCACCATACAATTGACTTAAAACTAAGTATAACAGACACTTGTTGCACATAAGATTTAAGATATTTATTTCTCAAAAAGATTACAATAATCACTTATAGAGAAAACACAATAACAATAAAATAATGTAAAACAGTGCGCGCGAAACACATGTGGGTATATCACTAAAAGTCAGTCACTTTATTCACATCGATGCACAATTTACTGTGACTCAAGTTTGAGGCGGCGCTAAGGCCGCGGACACATTAACTTATTCACTTGTCCCAACATCACGTCAATCAATTAAGCAATACATGATCCCTTAAAATATGGTCTTTTAGTAAATTTTTGAAAGCTAATATTGTTTCAGCATCCTTGATATTTTTAGGTAACCTGTTGTAAAATTGTGCACCTTGAAACATAATATTATTTTTTCCATAGTTTGTTCTAGGAATTCCTAAACAAATGTTATTTGCCTGACGAGTTCTAAGCTTATGATGTTCTAATGTTTTTATAAATTTTATTTGCGTATGTATAGTTTTATTGAGTATTTTTTGGATTAACATGCAGGTGTTATATTTAAATAATTGAGCAATGTTCATTAATTTAGTTTCTTTATATATTTTTTTTGTAGATGTAAGATAATCATAGTGAAATAATGTTTTGATAATTCTATTTTGCAGTGTTTGTAGTTTTATTAAGTTTGTTTTGGCTGCCGACCCCCACACTTCGATAAGGTATTCTATATGCGGTTTTACCAGAGAGTTATAGATAGTATATCGCACTTGTCTTGGAAGGCTTCGTACTATACCTCGCAATGCACCCCTTATCGAGGCTAGTTTTGACCGTACTTTTTCAATATGGGGCTTCCAAGTTAAGTGTGCATCAAGAATAAGTCCAAGATATTTCTCCTCTTTTACTTTGTTAATAGTTTGACCGTTAATTTTAAGTGCGTTATGGTTACCAATTTTTTTGTTTTTTGCAGAGAATACAATATAATTTGTTTTACTTGCATTAACACACATAACATAATGTAACAGATTAAAACTAACGCCTGCCATGAAATTAATACCGTCTTACCAGAAAAAAGTTAAACATCTGTCGAGCATGCGTTTCGCACGCGTCTAAAAAAAGGGCACCATAAAACTGCGTTTAAACTTAGTTCTTAATTACAAACGTGAGCTATTCTTTTTACTGACTTCTTAGTAACATTTTAAAAATTTGCACCATTTTTATCTACTGCAATATCTCATCATCTTCGTATCTGTTCTATGAACAGTAAAATAGACGTTGAAGATCGTGCTTAATAAACTAAAGCTGATATACAAACTTATTTTCAATGCACTAATTAGTTATAAGAAATACTGTTCTGATCTGAATCTGATTGATTAAATTTTCTTGCAGGTAGATAATAATTGATTACTGAACTTTCAAGGTAAGACTTGCCTACACGAGTTTGCTCTTCAACCAAAAACCCGTATCCACTCTCTCTCGGCTATCAGGTAATCGATTATTCAGACATTAATTCCTAGAATGGAAGTTTCCATTTAAACTTTATATCCTCGCGTAGTATGTTACTCAAACTATGGAAGCAGATTAAACTTATTTAACTTATTAAGCAAAAGGTACAGAGTATGACGCCTCATATTCTGCAGAATTTCTACGTTGAATGAAATGTCAAAGTGTGCGAGTTTTACACTCTGTGTGAAGAAACGCACTCTTTGACGTTACGCCTAATTTTAACGGGCTATATCTTAGTCATCTTTGGTCAAATTTATAATGGTTTTATTCGTACTGATATTCCCTTAGCTGTCTTCTACAACACTCACGGGGTGAGATGAAGTGGTCCTATTCTGAACCTGTATACCACACGGATCATTCAACATTCATCATCATCTTCATCATCAGCCCACATCACATAGGCCTCTCCCAAGGTTCGCCACTGTGCTCGATTTTGGGTTTCTCTCATCCAGCACTTGCCAGCCGTCCTGCGCAAATCGTCACTCCACCTGGCCTTAGGGCGTCCTACATTACGTTTACCGAGACGCGGTCTTCACTCCAGAACTCGTTTACCCCAACGGTTGTCGGTTCCGCGGCTGATGTGGCCAGCCCACTCAACATTGCTGTGCAATGTTTAAAAAATTCCAAGCGGAAGATAAATAATATATTGATTGATCACATGTCAAATTACGTAACCATATCAGATTGCTGATTTATGGCAAAATTGGGGGAAGCCTCGTTAAAAATAAGAGATGTGAGAATGGAGTGCGGATAAATTAGAACGATAGGCTCCCGTTACATCTGCAGCTAGATTTATGATCTCCCTAGCGACGGCATGCCTCTCGGATTATTTGGTCCAAGTTATGAGAGAAAATTGTAGGCAATAACTATTTGTCTCGGTGGCTCAATAGGTATGATGATTAATTTTTGTTTTGGATTAATATTGATGCATCACCCAATTATAGAAACATTGGTGAAAGAATTTATTACTTCGCTTGTATGAAAAGTCCCCGAGCTATCACAATTTCAAATGGTTTCTCCCGAATCTTTGGTTAGAAGGCAGGGGTCACTACCAATTTAGCTAAACCAGTTAAACTGTAGTCACAGTAATACGGATGATGACAAGGTATGAAAATGAAGAAAATAATTAGTCCGTCTCTTAGATAATAAAAAAATATAAGACCCGTATTTTTTGTTTTGTCGAAATAACAGGAAAATACTTAGATATAGCGCATTAAAGTTACGGAGTGGGGGCTAACTACGTCACGTTAGAGTATATTTTGTACTCTAACGTGACGTCATGTGACATTTAAAATCAATGTATCTTCATAAGTTTTTGAACAAGAGGCAAAATAAAAATACGTATCCAATATTTTTCATTAATCTATCTGATGGACATTAAATTATTTTTTAGTCATCATCCCATTGTATATCTAGGTCTAGGTCAATAATAGTATGTCTAGGTCACCTTGAGTCTCGATACTACGGAGAATGTAGTATCAAGACTCACGATGGCACGAAGGACCATGGCGAGGTTTGAATGGTGATGATGATGATGAACGATAATTATTCATTATATATCATCAGCCTTAATAGGCTAGTACTGTAATCAGTCTGCTGCTGGACATAGGCCTCTCCAGTTGTTCGCCACTTTGGGCAAACATCTGGAGGATATACCCATAATCGCCACGCTGGGCAGGCGGGTTGGCGATCGCAGGGCATAGTTTCTCGCTCCGGTGACGCTGCTGCCCGTCATCGGTCTATGGTATTTAGCTACGCCTTCAATTGTGATGGTTAAACCGCCACCAGTCGGTTGTCAGTGCCTCGTTTGTTATTCGGCAGGATGCACCACGAGCAGGTGAGGTAGGCTTCGAGCGAAATTATGATAGGCTGCTTCCTTACATCCCTAGTAATTATTCGCTTATATTCATTAACTTGAACCTTAATCGCGTATAATGTTGCCGAGTTTGTATTTTTAGCCCGGTCGGGTTGGACGCCATAAAAGTAAAGCGTGATGCTTTTTCTTTCCAAGTTATCCTAGTTTATTACGGTCCAATGCTATTTAAATATAACTCGGATACTGGATTACGTCGCCTGTTTTACAACAAATACGCCGTTAAGATAGGGATGGGCTTAAGCAAAGATTTTTAAGCAGTTATATGTCACATACGATTTAACGTGGAAGTGTTATATTTCCAGTTAGTGTGGTCAATCTATTGTAGTTTAGAGTCTAGCGGGCACAAACATCAGTGGGAAACCAAAAGATCAAGTTGGAATCTCGGTATGAACCAATATAAACACGTAAAGGAGGTATAAAATGGTGGTGATATTTCTACATGTATTGTGATGTATTTTAACTGAGACTGTACCTACCTAATTGATCTAAATATCTGCAGGCATCTAAATTAATAAATAAATAATAGGATGCAAGGATTTGTCTTAACTAAACTTTAATTGTCTATGAGCTATGGAAATGGTATGCTTTCGAAATGAGATTATCCGACAAAGAACCGAAGTCATCGACTTACCCCACCTTATTAGCACGCTGAGGTGTAGTTGGCTGGTCATATTTACCGTAGAACCGATAACCATACGGAAAACCAGTTCTGGAATGGTTATCGCTTCTACTGGATCTAGGAAGCCCAAGATCGATCAAAGTGGCGAACAAATGGAGAAGCCTACGTCTAGCTGTAACGTATACTATGTTACGTACGTGTATACGTGTGTATATGCAGACGTTGGTTTCTATGCAGGTAGCAGCAGGTAGGCTATAGGCAACCTATGTTGATGATGAAACTTTCATAGACGTGTCGTGAGTTATACAAGATATAAACGAGATATTGCGCCTACTCTTGATAAGTTAATTAATAAATTAAGTCCATAGATAACACTCGTAAGATATAATTACGCTGAAACAAGGTTTGTCAAATGAGAACTCCATCAAACATTGAACATAATTGGATATTCAAATCACTAATTAAATTAATGAGGAAAACTTTGCGAGAAAATCAATTCAATTAAATTTGTACCTTGGAAGAGGGTCGAGATGATATTCTTGGTATTAGGTTAATTTGAGTGTTTATGTGCGTTGCGTTAAAAAGTATTAATGGATATCATATTCTGATTAAAAATGATTGAATATTGGTAAATTAGTCTTATAGTGACTTCGTTTCGCCTGATGGAACGTTAAAAAGAGAGCCATAATCGCTCTGAAAACCATAGTTTTCTATTCAGGCACCACCACAACACACATCATAGTCGGTATATCTTAAAATACTAGTCCTATTTGTTTTAAAATTAATAAAATTTTATAAATGCGGACGCTTTCGAATGGATATATGTTTATTACTCTTTCACTCAAAAATTACTTTACAAATCTTAATGAAACTTTGCAGTAATGCAGTAATATAGTATATGGCTCATCAGATTAACATACTGGACTAATTTACAGGAATATTTACGTGGGGCAGAGCTGCGGCTGCTACTAGTCATCACCTCCAAAGAAATGAGGTCACGTAAAGTACGCAAGTATGTACGCAAACACGGATGCACTCCATATTCCATCACTCTCGTAATCCGACGAAACGATAATTTGAAAAAATCAGAGAGAGATCAAGCGCAGGCTAACTCAAAGTACTGTAAAAATAAAACGTCCACGAATTTATTAACAAAATTCGACTCAAGCGAACAAAATGACGATCGCGTTTTCCCGTCTCAACGCATCATTTTCAAAATACTTGTCTCGGGTTAAGCTGGAGATAGCGTGAAAGATGATAGCGGTTCAGAAGTGAATCCAGTGAGCCGAGCTGCCGAGATTTGCGCCGCGATCCGTGAAATGGACTCCGCCACTTCGTCGCCACGGGGCTCGTCAAACTGACGTACTCACATGCCATTATAACATGACGTAAAGGGTGATGTCCAGTCTTACCTCACATCATTGATTTCAAGTATAGAACCGTCTTGTGATCATACTTTATCATGTAACTAGCTGTGCCCGCGACTTCGTCCGCGTGGAATAGAGTTTCATGGCCTTTTTTATCCCCTTTGGTGTAGAATTGATCAAAATCCTTTCTTAGCGGATGCCACTCTTAATAAAATAGGTACGATTTAACTTAAAATTTTGAAAAAAAAAATAATTTATGTGAAAAGCGCTCTATAATTTTTAAACTCTTTTAGGTATATTATTATACATTTATTTGCTAAAGGTTCCGAATTCGCTCGTAATACAATAAACAGTTAATATCCTCAGTAAAAGAACAAAATGTCTCAGCTGGGAGCTAGGGAGCTATCATGTGTACAGGTCATTACCTCTCGTCGGAGACCTATAAAAATGGAATTGTTTCATATGACCTTTCTGAGCCTTCGCTGACCCGGCGTATCCTTGATGTGAGGTCATTTGTTTCTCTTTTCGGACCCACCCCTTTATTGTGTAGCTTAGAAATTCATCACCAGTGCTTTGAACTGGCATTGAAAGCAAAAATAATGGTTGATGTGAGGATTTCGGAAATAGCATTTAGTGCTAAATAAAAAATATTTTCGGCGATGAAGGTGTTTTATATGAAAGGTGGCAGTTGCGATTACACACGCTAAGGGGCAGCGCAGACGACAGACTATACGTGACGCACTTTTTTGCAATTATATGCAGTAACGCACACGACGCACATCTTCGATCATTCTGTCGGCAGACCTAGACGCTCTTTTTAAACGTCTCAGACGCAGACTCTACTTATCGCTCAAAAAGTCGTCTGAGCTGCCCCTAAAAATATACGATTCTGCTCCTACTCGGCAAAAACAATAAAATTCAATTAAGGGCTTTAAATATAGCCCTTTAGACATATTTTACATTGGAATTATAAATTAGCTGACAGGTCGCTGTCAGTTCTCTTACCGCCGTCAGACTGCTAGGTGTCAATGTGAAATATATCTAAGTAGCAATACTTAAAGCCTATATTTGAACTTTGTTCTTTTTGCCAGTTGGGAGCAGTCGTATAAATGAGTAAGAAGAAAATGACCTAGCAACGAGTCTGTTGACACGAAAAAAGGTGCATCTAGTTTAAAAAGTTCAAAAGATCTCCACGAAATGATCTAGTGTAAGTATTGCCTTCCGTCACTTGATGGTTCTCCCGACCGCGAAACCATCGCGCAAACTGGTCGTCTCGTCCCTCTCCTCAAAATAGCGATCGTAGGGACCGTCCCGGCAACGCCCTAAGCCGAGGCTGGAGCCCCACTAGGGGCCGCACTTAAATGTGTTGCTTCAATTCTCATAAGGCGAGAGCCTTCATATCTAGCCTAAGACGCAGTGGAATCTGCTCCACTAAATTGATTTAGTGGGGCAGATTCCACTGTAAATATTAAAGTATTCCATTTTGCCCCATCAGTACCACTTTTGTAGGGCTAAATGGAATAAATTCTTCTGCTCCCCCACAGTCCGGTAATGGTGACAAGCCCACACACAAAAAATAGCTTGATGGAAAGCGAAAGAGAAGCCCAAGACGCTGCGGAAACAGACAATTAATCAAATCAATCACTTGTTACTCCAGACATGATCGTAGTCACTTCACGGATATTTCGTTGAGTGTACGGTGCTCGTTAGCCAGGCGGATAAACCCAGAAATCCCTTACTCTTAGCCTACCCAAGGGATGAACTATAGCGGTGATTTGTATTCCTTTCAGTCACCACACAGAAAACCAATAAGTATGTAGTTCTATTTTCTTACTATTTTCACACTTTCGCATCTGTACTCTTGGCATTGATAAACTTTTCCAATTATTAGGTACATATAGGAGTTTGTGGGCGGATTACTTATAATAGCTACGGGGCTGTTCGGGTCAATTAGTTCGACCTCTAATGATTGGACCCTTTCAATAGACAGACTAATTGATAGGTGGCTTGATTACAGTCCTGTTCAATATCTCATTAGGACCTACACATATTTTTTGCTATTATTTGGTATATAGGTACGGTTCCAATGACATTTGGTATCCATGAAAATAGAACGGTTGATTTTTGACGATGTAGGAGAGGTAGGGCACAACAAATCTTCGCTCAAATTGAGCTTCCCATCCAGGAAAGGACCTCCACCCTATAGAATATCGCAGGGAAATGACCTCCGGGTCGTGTTCCTGCTGGTGAGTAGGGTTTTCGGAGCTCGTGGAGGTTTGGGCCAGCATGGCGGTGGCAACTGAAAACAAGTAACTGACCAGTTACTTGCCCGTTGTCACAGCGACTTGGGCTTCTCTTTCGCTTTCCATCAGGCGTAGGGAAGCCGTTATGTCGAGCTACTTTGAAAAAATAAGTAAGTAGAAACATCTTTCAATGTTATAGAGAGTATATTAACTCATGTACTTTGGAATTTAGAAATTAATTTTTGACATCATCACATTCTCTACCTAAAGGTTGTTTAAAAGAGATCGCTTAAGACCGTAATATAATGAGATAAGACCGCCTAAAATGTACCTTAATATTATCATTATGTCTAGTTTTAAGTCAATTTTGACTGGCTCGGTGGCTCAATTGGTAGTGACTCCTGCCTTCTAAACCAAGGGTCGTGGGTTCGATTCCCACCCGGGACAAACATTCGTGTGATGAACACTTGTGTTTGTTCCGTGTCTGGGTGTTTATATTTGTATTTAAGTATTTATTTGTGGTACCTTCGTTGTTCTGATACCCATAACACAAGTGCTTACTTACTTACTTTGGGATCCGAGCAATGTATGTGATGTTGTCTAATATTTATTATTATTATTTAATTGTTTGGTTTGCAATACAAAATATAGGAGTAGGTAGGTATATCCTCGTAATGCCCAATATCCTTTGTAAATCCAAATCCCTTTGTTATAACTATTGTACAGATTCAACTAACTTACGAGTACTGCAGCTACATTCATATAACAGGGTGAACTTTATATTTCGCTTGTGGGATGAACCGTTTCGGCTTTAGGCTATACAAATATTATCTACGTGTTCCAGATACTGACCATCGGATTAATTTGGTCGCCGGCGGATGGGAAAATAGATCGTTTTAATAGAACAGTGGATTAAAAATATAGAACTTTTATTTGGACGTCTACCAAACCAATCGCTTTATTGATTCAAACTGGGGTTGCATAATCTGATGCTCCTGTAAATCTGAAGTGAGTTTGTATTAAGTACTAAGTAGCTGTGTCAGCGCGTCGCACGCGTGGATATAGGGTTTCCAAAATAACGAACTTCCATAAAATAGTGTCTAAATCTTAAGTTAGACCCTTTAGCAATACATTGGTGAAAACCGCATTCGATTCCATGCAGTAGTTTTTGCGTTTAAATATTTTAATAGGTACTAAGGCTGAAAAAGTTACCAATGTCGCAAAGCCTATATGATTAAATTTCATTTTTAAACCGCGGCAACTTTAATCAGCTGTCAATCGCTTATTAAATTAGTATCTATTTAAAAGCCCTATCTCAATTGTGATAAAAGGCTTTACTTCTCTACAAACTATACACAAACTCCGTCCATCATTTAGCAGTCTCCTGTTCCCGAATCTGGAAAGTTTTGTCAGCGTCATAATAGACAATAATGTTACCGCTGACCTGGATTCGTTTGAAGCAACTTGGGCTTTATATAACGTCCACTATGAAACCCCGATAGTAGGTAATATTTCATGAGTTGAAGCCGATTTTACACTTTCAAATCGATTTTACGAATACCGTCGGCGGTTTGAGTCGCGTTTGGTAATGTCATTTACAAACAATGATAGTAATTGCTAGTAATAGACTGAAAGTTGATGTTTTTACATTTTTGTAGAGTTTATTTTCGTTCTGCAAGTAATGGGCACAGAGATTAAGTCTCTCACCAAGAAACCTAAGCACAGTACGTTAAAGCGCGTACGATTTGAAGGTTCCACGTCCAAATAATGGTCGTGTTGGTTTAGGAAATTAACTTTTCTTTTGTTTTCTATCTGGGTGGTCCGGGAGACCAGTCATCGTCTAGCCATTTAGCACCTACAAGGGAATACCTTTATTATAATTTCTCATATTTATTATACAATCAATCGATATTAGCCTTAGATTTTCTGAATCGGTTTGTTGGTGGTGTATTGTTACAGTAAGTCTCTCAATTCAGTGTGCTTCGGGCCTCCTGTAGATGTTTCCACTGTAGTCTATCGCGAGCTACTCTCCTCCAGTTAGGTCCCGCTGTCATTCTCAGTTCGTCCACCCATCTCTTAAGTTGTTTTCCTCTTTTATGCTGGGCGTTTCTGGGGTAACAGTCTGTCACGATATCTCCTATTATTATTATTACTTTTTAATAGTTAATTTCTCGCACCGAAATGATTTCCATTAGTAATACTTTCTATGTAGGTATAGTATTACGAGTATACTCTAAATTTTAACATCAACTCCAAAACGGATTTAAATAATATTATTATCAAATGGTAAAATGTGAAGTGATTTCTATTTCCATCTACTATCGAAACACAAGATATTGCGGGAACAATATACTGCGTGATAATAACCATTATGGGATAATAACAAAATAGTACTACTATTTATACTAATCGTACTCTCTTCACTACCGATTTTGACTGCAGCGACGATTTCAACGCGGGTTCATTTCCGTTTATGTTGATCGTTTGATCGCCGCCAGGGTTTGTTTGATCCTGTTTACAAGCTACATGTTTACATGCCTTCTTGTTTGTATGCCTTCTTGTTTACATGCCGTCATGTTGCCTTCATATCGAACGCACAAAGCTGCGCATGGGTTTAGTTAGTTCCGTAATACTCAGTTAGTCTAGTTACAAATAAACTAGTTGATGCACAGATGAGTTAGCTAATTCGCTTTGTCGCGAGCTGTTTTACCCTGCCAAAGTTTAACGATAGGTTAGGTTTATGACAGAATTGTTATTGTTTATTTACTAGGCACTCGTAGTGAAGCCGAGCAATTTATAATGACATTCACAGATTTCATAGTGACTATCAATCAATCAACAGCCTTGGTCCGTCTACTGCTGAACGTAGGCCTCCTTTAATTCGCGCCACATTTCTCTATCCCGGGCTTCCCCCATCCAGCAACTGCCAGCAGTTCTTCTAACTAAGGTCATAGTGACTATGAAAGTTTTTAATACAAATAAGGTGGCAACATCCCTACTGTCAGCCTGATGTTAAGCGTTGACCACTGCCTAGGGATACCTGCAACACCAGGGGTATCACACACCCGGGTCCAGCGGGTAGGTGGTGCAGGGGTACCGCCGCCGGCATTGCACGGACCCCCGTCATTGTCGGATGGGAGTAGGCTCACCCTTCGGACCACTCCCATGACTCCCCCCTAAAGGGGGAAGCCTGTTGGGGCCTGTCATGACCAGGCCGCGTCGGTGATGTCTTGGTGGACATATACATAGGACCCTCGACACCACCTTTAAGGCATGACGAAGGGGCCAGGATTTTAAGTTGGTATTTCCAGCCTCACTTCCATCTTCGAGGCGGGGTGAGTCCCACATACCCCGCTGCTCTCCCAAGCAGCCTAAATGCATTTTCCCCGGCAACACAAAAAGGGGTATCACACACGCGTTGTCCACCCTGATCTGTGGCTACCATTAGAGCTCTCAGGTCGCTAGAAATACGACCCTAGAGATCATTTAGCTGCGGTATTCTATTACCCCGGGCGGGCGGCTCAATTCGAGTGAAGATTTGCTATGCCCTACCTCTCCTTGAGTAGTTTATTTGTACATTTAGGTGTTTTTCTTAGCTGGGAATTCTTTGCAGTGTAGTCATGGCTGATGATGAAATGGGCAGGGTAGCGGCTCAACGTCACCGCTCACTTTAGAGGGGATTATAGTTAGCTACAAAAGTATTTATTATGCACCTAAAAACGTTTTTCAGCACTTTGAAGTGAATATAATGATATGATGTGCTGATAAAGCATAACCCTTTTGAACCTTTTATAAGACAAACAGCCTTTTTACAACATAAACAACATAAACGATGTCTGTATGAGTACCTACAATGTTACCATTTAAAGAGATATCGAATTCAACAACATTCTGTAATAGCTTGTTAAAAATCTTTACACTTTTCACTGCAAATTACCATTTACAATGCGATTCAAAAGTAGAAGCAAAATCAACCTTATACGAGTAAAGGACGGATTGAATTTGAATTGAAAAGGATTGAAGTCTTAATAGCACCACTTGTGATAGCTTTTCGTAGCTGAGTGTGTACCACAGACATGCATAGAGGGGTGGAATCGACCAATTAGGGAATGAATAGCACCAATTAGAACGGTGTTAGTCGGCCAGCTAGAATGGTACTGATCCTAGGCATTTCTAACGTAGGATTTGTCCCATTTTAGTGTCTATGAATGCACGGATTTAGGGTCTATAGACGGCGTCTATAGACCCTAAAATTTACATAAACTGGCGCGGTGGCTCTTTGAGCTCCTGTGTTCTAAACTTAAGGTCTTGGATTCGGGGCCCGAAATGTTGAGTTTTAAGTAAGACTTTTTTAATTAGTAGCACAGTATAATGGCTGCATTACGCCTGATAGAAAGCGGAAGAGTGGCCCTTTCGAAACCTGTCAATTGCGCCGGTCTGAGCTAATTCTTAGGTTCGATGCCCACCCGGGATGTACATTCATAAATGTTGTGTTTGTTCCGTCTCTGGATACAATTTTTGAACACAAATGCTTAAGCTACTTACTTTGGGTTCGGAGCTATGTAAGTATGTGATGTCGTCTGATATAAATTAAAAAAAATTACGCCTCAAAGCTAACCTGATGGTCATTCTATTCTTAACACATTTCGGTGGGACAAATACTCACTCCGACCCTGCGTTATGTATGTAAATCTATACAACATGTCAACCCGCATATTATATTATTGTATTGGACTGAATAATTTGTGTTTACACGCGTCCTGGCTGACCGCTGACCGCACTTGGCAAGTGTCACGGAAATTTGGTATTTAGATTACGCTTTTCGCGTACGAATTTAGGCTATATTTGTCTGTGCTTTTTTGTTGGCTAAGCTTGAATTTGCGCTTAGAATTATACCGTGGTAATCAGATTTACTGAGGCTGACGTTGCTGCGTGTTTGCAGTTTTTTTTTATTTTTTTTTTTTAATTTAATGGTAAATTGCTTTTTTTATTCAATATGGGACTGCAATTTTGATGGTAAGCGATATCCCAGTCTACGATGTAGCGTGCTCAAATAGCAAAAACCGTTACACTCTCGCCTTGGACATCGGAAGATTGTACACCTCGGGAAACAAGGAGCTTGGCAAAGAGTTCCATAATTTGGCCGTTCGTGCTATGAAAGTACAGGCAAAACGTGGTTTTCATACTCCACTTACTAATGATGCTAACCAGGCTTTTATTTCGCGATTGTATGTTCTCTACAGTCAAAAGGTGCCATTGGAGTCAACACGTGTAGTTCTAAGACTAAAAGTACGGGTAGGATGAGGAAAAACAATCCTTCAGAACACTCGACTTGTCTTATGCGATAAAATTTGAACTGTAATAGCGTATAGGTAAGACACACTTTTCCATTCGATAAACCAGGCAATAAAACCCGAAACCCTCTGATCTTTTATCGAAACAATCATAGGTCTTTGCAAACGACCTATTGTTGCAGTTCAAATCGATTCGACTTTATAGCTCTAAGCATAGAGACCATAATTTTACAATGCTTGACCCAGTCGTCAAACAGATAATCCAATAATGCCGCCACATCCCAAACCGGCAGAACCGAAGCGTTTATTACCTTTGTGCGTTGGTTTATTCTCGTCTAGGGGTCCTTTATATGGTACGATTTTCGCTTCAATCTAACCATAAACAAAAATATACCCCTACTTTTATACTCAAGACATGCCTAGGGCACACAACGCAATCTAGCCCTAAACTAAGCCGGAGCTTGTACTATCTATGAATCTAACCAAAAACAAAAAAATACGAGTCTCCTACTTTTATACCCGAGACATGCCACGCTGGCGCACACAGCGCCATCTAACCCCAAACTAAGCCTAAGCTTGTACTATGGGTGTTAGACAACTGATAAAATTACTTAGGTACTTTTTTTGGTTACCCCTTAGTTCAAACGATAAGAGACCAAATGAGCGAAGTCGTGATACCGGCGTTTTCTTCTTTTAATGTGCCTTTTCCCATTCATGTAGGAACTTTGTTAATGAAACTTCACATAAAGTTGTCCATCAACAAAGTTACAATACATCTCGGGAGTTTGGAGTTGTGTCGCGATAGGTTTCAAGTCATCGAAGGTTGTTGTACAAGTCCCACGTGACAAGTCGCTCGGCATCAAAGGCACGTTCGAGAACAGTTTATTTCATTGATTCTATAACTTTGTCACATCTCGTCTAGTTTAGAGCTACACTTAGACCTAACACCGAATTTGTATACTAAACAATTATATTATTAAAAGAAAATATCAGCCATTCAATCGCGAGGAGTGGAAAAAACTGGGCGAGGCCTTTGCCCAGCAGTGGGACAGTAGAGGCTAGTCAAAAAAAAATCAGCCATGCTTCCAGCTCAACTACCCTCAAAATAATCTATATGTTATTCATCATCATCATCAATCTATAGTAGTCCACTGCTGGACATAGGTCTCTCCAGTCTCCAGTTGTTCCCCATTTTGGACAAACAGCTGGAGGATTTACCCATAATCACCACGCTAGGCAATCGTAGGGCGTAGATCGTCAATCCGATGATGTTGCTGCCTAACGTCGGCCTGTGGTATTTAGCTACACCTTCCATTGTGATGGTTATACCGCCAGCCAGAGCCTCGTTTGTCGTTCAGCAGGATGTATGGGCAAGTGAGGGTGGCTTAGAGTGAAAAGATAAAGGGCTTCCTTCCCTTTATATCTGTTACTCTACGAAGATAAATCAAAATCCGTTATAATAAAGACAGTCGAACCGTGTACATACCTCTTTATACGTACCTACCATCCCTTTTATTCTGCCCATACCCAACATTGAAACTTCAATGTTTGGCAAAACGATTATCTTTGGTTTGCTTAGGTCTGGCATTTCCATAATATTGTCTGTTCCTTTCTAATACAAATAGAAAATGCGGGTTGTCTACCTCGATTCAGGGAATTGAATCAATCATGCGAATTAGTTTCAGCAGACCTAATTTGATTCAAATTATTAATGCCTTTGAATGCAAATGTACAAAGGGATATAGGTATAAAAAGCGATGGTGCTTTACGCCTATCCTACTAATATTATAAAGGCGAAAGTTTGAGTGTGTGTGTTTGTTACTTTTTCACGTCTCATCGGCTAGACGGTTTTAACCTCCGATAGTGTATGGTGCAGAATAACACATAGGCTATAATTTTCCCAAAATTCCTACGAGAACAGAAAACCGCGGGTTACACCGCGGGGCGCGCAGTTAGTCTATTAATAGATGTACCCTGAATGCTACGACTTGTCCTTCTTCGTAGGCAGCGGTTTAGCTACGCCCTCGGCGTTGCAGTCATAGACTCTGACACTGAGACTGACAGTTACTGTCATCGATCAGTAGACATCGATCTTCGATTGACGGTATCGATCGATGGTGCAATAGACTAGACGACGTCGATCGAATTTTGAATCCTCTTCTGATATAGGTAGTACGAGAGAAACTGATGGAATACAGCCGTGGTTATCGATCATTTTCGACTGACCGGTCGATCTATTGGTTAGTCGAATGGTATCCGTCGATAAATTAAAACTACATATTAGACCTATCGATCAACGTCGACCGATAGAGTCGATCGATAAACGTCGTCCGATGAAATCGATCGAGTGGGCAGTCAAACGGTAGGTATTTGTCGATCGCAAGCTTTTAAGACCAGTGATCATTTGGTAGTGACCTCTGCCTTCTGAGCCAAGGGTCGGGTTCGATTCCCGCACCGTACAAACATTTGTGTTCATGAATATGTCTGTTTGTATTGGTCTGGGCGTTTTCTATGTATAACATGTATTTATTTACAAAAAAAAAAGTAGGTATCTAAGTAAGTTTATCAGTTGTCTAGTACCCATAGTACAAGCTTCGGCTTAGTTTGGGGCTAGATGGCGATGTGTGGCCCAGTGTGGCACGTCTTGGGTTATTATTAGTGATGAATGTCGATCAACGGTGACTTATGCTGTCGATCGACGATCTATTTAATTGTCGGGTAACACCCTTATGTACGTCTAAGATTATTATAAGTCTCCTCTCGCTATTAGTAGATTACACTAGTATGGAATAATATCAAATGATACCAACAGAATATTAGCTTACAATAAGCTCTAGGATAGTTCGGAACAAAGGTGGTATTATAATAATCCATGCTGCTGATAATGCGAAATTACAGCATTTGAAATATACGAATATAATATTCCGTGCAATAAATAATTTTAACACACGCCAACATCATCGGTAGCTCTGAATTTTGAAGGGATAATAACTTATTTGCTCTATAGGTACACCTACTGAAAAACTATAAATAGTATTGCAAATTCTTGGCTAAAAACGGAGTCTGTGTATAGGTACGATGAATAAAATAAGCCTAAATTACTGTGTTAATAATATGAGAACTGGGAATTTTTAGTTTTCTTTTTAAAGCATTACGACATAATGACTTCCCTACGCCTGATTGAAAGCGAAAGGGAAGCCCAAGTCGCTGCGATAACGGGAAAGTATCTAGTCAGTCACCTGTCAGTTGCCACCGCCATGGCAGTCCAACCCTAACCTAATTTGATTTGAAAGTGCTGCAACGGTAGCCCACCCCACGAGCTCCGGAGCCCCTACTCACAGAAACACGACTCGGAGCTCATTAGGCTGCGGTATTCTATAAGGTGAAGGTCCTTCCCCGGACGGGCGGCTCAATTCAAGTGAAGATTTGCTCTTTATAAAATATAGACTACAAAAAAGGTAATGAGGGGATGTAAGGGAGCGACCTGCCACCTTTTCGCTCCAAGCCAACCTCACATGCCCGTGGTGCATCCTGCCGAACAACAAACGAGGCTCTGGCAAACCGACTGGTGGCGGTAAAACCATCACGATAGAATGCGTAACTAAATACCACAGGCCGATGACGGGCAGCAGCGTCACCGGAGCAAGAAGCTATGCCCTGCGATCGCCAACCCGCCTGCCCAGCGTGGCGATTATGGGTATATCCTCCAGAAGTTTGCCCTAGGTGGCGAACAACTGGAGAAGCCTATGTCCAGCAGTGGACTGCAATAGGCTGATGATGATGATGATGACTAAAAAGGTGAAGTTCACGCTTCGCTTTTAGTCTATATTTTTTCTCTGTAGAAGCAATGAAAAACAAATATAATGAGTACCTTAGTACTAATGACGTCACGTAGAGCGCGGCCGTTGCAAAATGTCAGAGGTACACAACATTAGCTGACGCATTCAAGTCAGCGCTGATGTTCGCGTGTATTTTTGGCCCAATTGTTACTTCAAACCTCGCGGGCTGTCGCGGGCAGCCGCCCTCGACACATATTGTCGCGATTGTGCCCCTGTCAGTGAGGCGACGCCGCCGGAACAATGCGGCCCGGCCGCTAGGGCTGCTGGTGAATGTTTAGCGTTTGTTTCAAGGCTGTGGAAAGGTTTTGTAACTTTGGAGGCGAATCTAGAGTGTAATCTAAAATCTAAATATCGTAATATAAAAACAAAAACCATAACATCAGCCTCTTAACGTACACTGCTAGACGGATCTCCTCCAATTGCAATGGTCATTTGGGGGATTTGCATTAGTCACCACGCTTGGCAGCCAGTTTTGTGACCGCAGAGTTGATTAGTGTAGATTGACCATTGGCAATTCTATAAAATGATAGGAGAATACCTACCAAATTAGCAAGTCAAGTGAGGACTACGGACGTAATTATGATGTGACACATTAAAGTCAGCTGCTAATCGCTGTATAGATAAAACATTGGAACTCTTTATGTAAAATAGGCGCATAGACGTCGAGTTACGGAAATCGGTCCATTCAAAATAACTAACTAAGTAACATGGGAACTGGGAATTTTTAATTTCGGCGTCATTTTTTGTATATTAATAAGCAATTTGATAAAAGACAAACATAATAATTAAAAACCATATTACTAATGACGTCACTTAGAGAGCGGGCGTTGCAAAATGTCAGAGGTACACAACGTTAGCTGACGCATTCAAATCAGCGCTGATGTTCGCGTGTATTTTTGGCCCAATTGTTACTTCAAACCTCGCGGGCTGTCGCGGGCAGCCGCCCTCGACACATATTGTCGCGATTGTGGCCCTGTCAGTGAGGCGACGCCGCCGGAACAATGCGGCCCGGCCGCTAGGGCTGCTGGTGAATGTTTAGCGTTTGTTTCAAGGCTGTAGAGGTTTTGTGACTTTGAAGACGAATAGAGTGTACATTTATTTATTTATTTAATCTTTATTGCACAATTATAACAGTGTACAAAAGGCGGACTTAATGCCGCATAGGCATTCTCTACCAGTCAACCATTGGGCTAAGCAGAAATAAAAATGTAGGTAGTGTGCTGCAAGGTTAATAACATTTAACATTAAAACTACGTACACATACATAAATATAACATTCTAATATCGTAATCCAACCACCTACATATAAAAACGAAAACCATAAGATCAGCCTTCAAACGTACACTGCTGGACGGATCTCCTCCAATTGCAATGGTCATTTGGGGGATTTGCTTTAGCCACCACGCTTGACAGCCGGTTCAATGACCGCAGTAGTTGATTAGTGTAGATTGGCTATTCTATAAAATGATAGGTAAACACCTACCATATTAGAACGAACCTCTTCAATTACGTAGAGACATTGCCAGTCTTAGTGTTCTCTATCGTCTTTACAATGGGGAATGCTCCGAAGAGTTATTCCAACTCGTTCCTCCGTCTCCTTTCCTCTCCCGAACAACACGTGCTGGACAGCGTTGTCATCCGCATACCATACAGACAATAGTGGCGCGCACCAAGAGGTTCAGTTCCTCGTTCCTGCCCCGTGCCATTAAGTCCTGGAATGCCCTTCCAGCTCATGTATTTCCTTCCTCTTACAATCCTGGGTTCTTTAGGCGGGGCGTGAAATGGCATCTCAGTGGGCCTTCAGGGTAAGGGCGGCAGGCGCGGTGGGTATGCCCTATTGTGCCTGTCGACCTTACATTTGGATCTCACGGCCGCTTACCATCAGGTGGAGTGAGATCATCCTGAATGCTCTTTTTATAAAAAAAAAAAAAAACGTCAGGTGAGGACTACGGACGTAACTATGACGTGACGCATCAGCTGCTAATCTCTGTCTAAATAAAACATGGGAACGCGTTATGCAAAGGCGCTTAGGCCGCTAGGGCTGCTGATGAATGTTTAGCGTTGTTTCCAGGCTGTGTAAAGGTTTAGCGACTCTGATTGGAGGCGAATATTGAGTCTACATCCAAATATCGTATTCCAACCTGCTATATACACAAACAAAGACCATCATCATCACCCCCGCAGACGTCTACGCTGGACACATGCCTCCCCCAAAAGGTAAATAATAATAGGCCTGTTTGGGCCTGTTGCAGAAAAAAAAAACAAAAAGAAGAGACACGTATTTTTTCTAGTTTTAAATATATTTTTTTTATTTTTGTAAAGAGTATTTAACTATGACTGCATTGGAAATGGTTAATAACAAATTTAGCAGCTATTATTATATATTATATTTACACACGTGAGTCCTAACCAGCCGCTACCTCCTGTACATAAACCCTACATTTCATAACCCTACAACATAAACAACTGGCAGCCCTATAGTACAGCTTCCAGTAGCGTTATGTCGGGGACAACAATTAGCTTACTCTTTTTAACCCATAAAACACAGGCATGTATGTATACGGTGCGCATGACGCGTTGTGAGTGTAGGGTCGAGGGCTTTACGGCCTCGTGGCAATTGCTTCCACTCAATGCGATTTATTTAGCCGATTTATTTCCACTCTATAGGTCAGGGTTAACTGCTAAGCCTTAGGAGTGAACGGAGGAGAGGTAATCCCTACAATCTGTACTGATCACGTGAAACCGTAAGGTTTTAACTTTGTCTTTTTTTCACTGAAACCACCACTGAAGTAGTAGATTTTGGTGTTATTATGAAAAGCGTCGGTTCTCTTAGAACCAACAATTTGCACTGATTACGGGAAGTTTCAACTTTATCTTGTTTTTCGCACTGAATCGACCACCGAATTGCAAAACCAAACGGCATCTCAATGGGCCTTCAGAGTGAGGGCGAAATGCGCGATGGGTTTGTTCTGTTATGCCTATGGACCTAACATTTAGACCTTACCATCAGGTGGAGTGAGGTCATCCTGAACGCTCTCTTTATAAAAATAAAAGAATAAGGATTGGTCACTGTAACCATTAACCAAATTCCGTCGGGAGAGTGTTATTTAATGAGTATGCCATAACTTTCATAAAATAAGAGAACTTATCTCTCAGAAATCAGCTGACGTCATGTAAGCCATTCCAAATCGTCAATATCGTTTTCGTGAACATTTCAAACATTGGTTTCCAAAAGAAATATCATATTCCAGTCACGCCTCCAGATGGAGATTCTAAACTTATTTTTTTTTTTTTTTTTTTTTTTTTATAGTGGCTCGACATAATGGCTTCCCTACGCCTGATGGAAAGCGAAAGAGAAGCCCAAGTCGCTGTGACAACGGGCAAGTAACTGGTCAGTTACTTGTCAGTTGCCACCGCCATGCCGGCCCAACCCTAACCCCCCACGAGCTCCGGAAACCCTACTCACCGGCAGAAACACGACCCAGAGGTCATTTGACTGCGGTATTCTATAGGGTGGAGGTCCTTCCCCGGACGGGCGGCTCAATTCGAGCGAAGATTCGCTATGCCCTACCTCTCTTTGCGGTATTCTATAGGGTGGAGGTCCTTCCCCGGACGGGCGGCTCAATTCGAGCGAAGATTCGCTATGCCCTACCTCTCTATTATATAACTACGCCCTTTTATCGGACAAAGCGCTGCGATGTGAACATAGTCGATAATACGATTTATTTTCCCCAAAGGATATAAGTTCGACGTCATAGAATCTCTGGAAAAGGCATGTATATATATATATATATATATCTAGGTAAAACAATGGGTATATGCAAAAACTTCAATTTTTTTTTATTTATTTAATCTTTATCGGGCAATAAATATAGTGTACCACTCAATCAATGGGCTAAACAGGAACTAATATGAAGGAAGTGTGCTGCAAAATTAAATCTAATTATGTAAATATACATAAATAGACAAAAAATTACGAATAGATTAGTGCTTGCCAGCCAATCGGGTAAATCCTACCAAACAGCTGAGAAGCTAAAATCTCCTCTCGCGTTCCTTATACTCTTACGTTACGACACCTATACAGGAAGAAATGGGAAATAATCAATACATCGACACATCTTGCCGTTGCGTTAAATAATCCTTTCCAATATACATATGATTACGTGTCATATAGACAGCATTGTTCTTATTTACCCAACTGTAAGTGATTTTTCAGTGGAAATAAAAACCAATACAGTGTTATTTCAATCATTCTTTCATTTTGACCGTACCATTTTTCCGTTTTCATTAAAATATCCTTTTACTATTTATCTTCGGACGACATCAATTCAAAATGTCCGCGCATTTTCAATTTCGTTCACCTTGTCAGCGACTCATTTCGGCGTATTGTGAATGCAGCAACTGAATTTGTGGATGATTTGGGTATAAACGAAATTCAACGAAACGGTACACTGCGGTTTTTCACATTCATCACAGTGGGATTAAAGCGTATTAGCGTTGGAAATTAACGTGCTGGCTTCGTATTTGTTGCCCGAATCACATTTTTGTAATTAGTCAAGTGAAATGTGATAAATTTAATTAGATACTTATCCGTTTTTGGTCATTAGTGGACTGGAGTGTGTCGGTTTTATTTATTCTTTAATTTTCTTTTTTTGAGAAATACACAGTATCTTATAGTACATAATATGGTCTTAATAATAATACATATTATACATTGACACATTTGAAATATATTGACACCTAATTAGTTTCTACAAATTCTAATAGTAAATTCAATTGTATTTGATTGATTTTGATGTATACGAGTATCTTTATAAAACGGCTATTTGATGTGATTTTAATAACACACGAGATACTGTTACATATTCCGCGATAAATAATATTTGGAAACTCCTGTTCCGGATCAAGTGATCCAATACTTTCGACATCAAAGAACTGCAAACTGGCAGGTTCCGAAACGGTTCGTTATTTTAGACGTTTGAAAAGTTGAACGGAAATAGAGGTATCTGTACCAGATGACCAAAAAAACATTTCTGTAACCAGATACATTTTAATTTATATTTCAACGGTGAAATGTTATCAAATTGTTAGTGCCCGAATGAGTTTTGATTTCAAATCACATTGTACTAACAAGGGAAAATTCTGTAACTATGTAGGTACCTACACATTAATGCCAAAGATGTATGTTTTTTATTTTAGTAACAATAGATCTTCATTTCGATCTGCAAGTACAGACTACAAATCATTCATCATCATCATCATCAGCCTATTGCAGTCCACTGCTGGACATAGGCCTCTCCAGTTGTTCGCCACCTAGGGCAAACTTCTGGAGGATATACCCATAATCGCCACGCTGGGCAGGCGGGTTGGCGATCGCAGGGCGTAGCTTCCTGCTCCGGTGACGCTGCTGCCCGTCATCGTCCTGTGGTATTTAGCTACACCTTCTATCGTGATGGTTTTACGGCCACCAGTCGGTTTGCCAGAGCCTCGTTTGTTGTTCGGCAGGATGCACCACGGGCAGGTGAGGATGGCTTGGAGCGAAAAGGTGATAGGTCGCTCCCTTACATCCCCAATCAATCCTTACACTACAAATCATTAAATCCCTCAAACTGGTTTGAGATCTCCCAGTTTGAAGTATCCCGTTAATGATCTGATTTGTCGTCCCGTTCATCATGACGTCATTCTATTATCTGTCACATCTAGCATAACAACGCGTACACTTTCAAGTTCCAAATCTCGGAAGCGGCCACCTCTCACGGTAATGTATGTGCCATCACACAAAAATGTATCAAGGATAGAACTTTCATGTGCAATAGTACTGAAAAGCGTAACGCACGTCTTTGAACACATCGGATCGGTTCACATCCAGTACTCGGTCTGTAAGGTGTGGGATGTAAGGGAGCGGCCTATCATCTTTTCGCTCCAAGCCAACCTCACCTGCCCGTGGTGCATCCTGCCGAATAACAAACGAGGCGCTGGCAACCGACTGGTGGCGGTATAACCATCACAATTGAAGGCGTAGCTAAATACTAAAGACCGGTGACGGGCAGCAGCGTCACCGGAGCAAGAAGCTACGCCCTGCGATCGCCAACCCGCCTGCCCAGCGTGGCGATTATGGGTATATCCTCCAGATGTTTTCTCTAAGTGGCGAACAACTGGAGAGGCCTGTGTCCAGCAGTGGACTGTAATAGGCTGATGATGATGATGATGATGACTCGGTCTGAATCTGAATGTATTTTCTAAGGCTAGTTTCAAACAAAGCGCGAAATCTATCTGAAGTAGCACGATACATGTGCATCTTTACCAATCTATAACGCTTCACTACGTGCCGTTCAATGTGTTTGCTTTGTGATTTTATAGTAATACAGCTTTGTGTCCTCCCATCGCCTGATAGAAAGCGAAAGAGAGGCCTAAGTCACTGCAGCAACGAACAAGTAACAAAATCGATCACTTGTCAGTTGTCACCACCATGCTTGCATGTATCATATGTATCATTACTCTGGCTATACAGATGTATAGCTATTGAGCTGTACTTACTGAGGTAGATACTGATCCTGAAACGTGACCGAAGTCACTTCACGGATGTTTTGGCCGAGTGCACGGTTATTCCTAACCTGATGGATAAATTCTACCACCGCCTGTTGAGAAGTTGAGATCCGAATCTCTGTGATTTTTTGAAATTAGAACGAAGTGGATGTTCTATCCTTGATTCAACTGTGAGTGCCATCCACTAAATCCCCTTGTGACAAATTAAACGCATTACTCTTCGCAAAGCATGAGAGCACCTTTTTGATGCAATGATGAACGCTAACTGTCAATGTCCCTAGTAAGATGGAGTCCGTGGATCCTAATAAATTTTGTTTTTTACTCCTTAGGGACACGGGGACCTTTCGGCGAGTGTATGGAGAAAATGATACTGTTTACAAAGTAAAAAAGGCAGCACTGGTAAATTAAAGCGTGACGTTGCGAAAATTTGCACGAGACTATAACATAAATAAGATTTAAAAGGTTTTTTTCTGTTGACAAAATGGTGCCGTGTGCATAAAATGATATATTATTATTTAAAACGTAACTGAAATGTAAACAGATCATACACATTGTCAGTTCAGAAATATAAGTTTATTTTTTATTTTGACCATTGAATTTTGATGGAAAATACAAAAATACCAGGAAACACACAGAAAATTGAACTTCATTTTGCCTACGCTTCATGTAGTTTTGAACTAGCTGCAGCTCTCGAGAATATATTTTATAAATCAAAGCCTATATCTGTAATATACACATACAAAGGTTATACATAAGTTCAACTAGCATCTGTTTTTTTTTTGTATAAAAAAGTAACAATCATCATCATCAGCCTATTGCAGTCCACTGCTGGACATAGATCTCTCCAGTTGTTCACCACCTGAGGAGGACATAATTAACATCTCGAGGATCCACCCATAATCACCACGCTGGACAGGCGGGTTGGCAATCGCAGGGCGTAGCTTATCGCTCCAATGACGCTGCTGCCCGACACAGGTCTGTGGTATTTAGCTACGCCTTCAACTGTGATGGTTATACCGCCACCACTCGGTTGCCAGCACCTCGTTTGTTATTCGGCAGTAGGTACCACGGACAGGTGAGGTTGGTTTGGAGCGAAAAGATGATAGATGAAGATGAGGCTGCTCCCTTACATCCATTCATTCACATATAATATTAAAGCTTTATGTACTAGTCTAAGTTGAATATGTAAATATAATCGCGGACTAACCTTTCATTAAAAAGTCGACGAGTCGTCAGAGCAAGACGGCGAGTTTGTAACGCGTTTATGCTACATTCTGACACTTAAGATCATATTATGACGTAGGGGCGATAATTTAGCTTCTTATTTCCTGAAACCAGAAGACTTGTACCCCATGGGAGTATTCGTATATGAAGGCTACCCAAGCCCAAGACAACTGCCGGCTTGAGGATTTTATTTATCGCAGGGTCGCTGCTAAATAAATATTTAACAGACAATGTTAGTGTTTCATCCCCACATGATGACGTTACACGGGGGAGCTCAATACTCGTTTTACTTGTGTTTTCAAATAAAAAGTAATGAACAATAAAACTCACTAGTTTGGTGAGGTGCACTCACCAACGGAACTTATATCATAACAAGGGTTATGTACTGTCTGAAGAGATTTATATCTGAATATTCCACAACTGTTTTTTTTAAAAGCGTGTATTGAGAAGAAGTCTGTATTAGCAAAAATGTCCTCTTTATAATGTTGCCATTTAGATGTAAGCTACCAAGCTTGTTGATACGGGATCTGTTCTGAATATAGCTGATCTTCAGCTTTTATTGTTGACAGCAATAATACTTAACATAATGGATATATTTAACTCAGGAATGAACCTCCCTATTCTCACTCACTTCACTTCTCAACTTAACTTGTCAAGCCTCAATGGGATGAACAAAGCTACGAAATAATAAATTTCACGGCCGTTTATTATATTATATTGTCTGAAGGGCGGATAAGAGAATTAAGTACTAAGTTAATTACTAGTTTATAGAGAAGTTTCAAAGTCACGCACCTAAATTTCGCTTTAAAACGAGATCTATTGTCGTTGAGGCCATTTTCTAGGGTAAGTATTGATTAATACATAAAACTCATACCTACTCAGCATAACATCTACTGATACGCGATACCTCTTAACAAGCTATCAACACTTAATGAGATAAATGTCCTAATCTATAAAGAAGTATAATAAAGTATAGCAAATCTTAGATCTGCCGAACTATTAGGCTGTGGAATTCTCTTCTACAGCACACGTGTTCCCTTCTTCTTATAGTCTTGGGTCTTTCAAAGAGAGGTAGGGCATAGCGAATCTTTGCTCGAATTGAGCTGCCCGTCCGGGGAAGGACCTCCACCCTATAGAATACCGCAGCCAAGTGACCTCCGGGTCGTGTTTCTGCTGGAGAGTAGGGTCTCCGGTAGGGTTGGGCCGGCATGGCATTGGCAACTGACAGGTAACTAACCAGTTACTTGCCAGTTGTCACAGTGACTTGGGCTTCTCTTTCGCTTCCATCAGGCGTAGGGAAGCCATTATGTCGATATACTATAAAAAAAAGTGGCGTAAAGCGGCACTTAGCAGGCTGTCATAGTGTGACATGTAATGATCCACAACTTCAGTGATAAAGTCACTTCAAATTTTCAGTTGAGCTTGCCAAATTTCGCAAGCCACTGTTAGTAAAGCTGTAAAGAGCAAATCGACTCGTTTGTGGGTACCCTACATCTATACAATCCTTCACGTACCGCGTAATAAGACTATAAAAGAGGTGTAAAACCGAGTTATTAGAAAATGTCAACTAAATGAACCTTTTTCGGGGTAACGTGGAATGAATTTTTGTTATGATGGTAATATTCGGTAGAAATCAAATATTTATGTGTTTGGGTGACATTCGATATTTCGTTATTATAACATTTTATCTTTCTCTTCTCTTCGATCCTATATAGTAGTGCTTATATATGTAGACATTATATAATAACATGTATGTTATGTATAAATGTATGTATGTATTCACGAATGTATTTGTAGTTTTATTTAGGTACATATATACATCTACATATCATAAATTCTAATTTAGTTGATAGCTCATCTTACCCTTTGCCTGAAAAAGACCGCTTATAGCGGTGGCCTATGTCGTACAACAAATATCTACTATATCTAGCTACTAGAAACCTGTTTACAGGAAGAGAAGGCTCCAAGGAATCCAAGAAAGCGATATTAAGTATAACTCTATTACAATTTACTATTACGAGTATAACTCGGGGTGAGCTAATTAAATTGGAACTTTGTCAAATATTCACTAGATATTAACAGAAAAATAGACCTCGCAGTGAGGTTACCATTACCTAATTTATCTTTAAAAAAATCTATGGAATTTATATTAAATGTATTATATTATGCAAATGAACATTGTTTAAGCATGTAATGCGAAAGAGATACTCTTCGAAGCCAGCACACGAGTAGGTGTACCTAAGATTTACAACCAATAAACATTTAGCAAAAGAATTGCTAATTTCGTATTTCGGGCATAAAACTTCACGGATACCTACTTTTACAGACAGTTTTATGTTCGTAAATATTCAGTACCAAAAGGTCTTTCGGAGGGTATTCTGAAAATGAACCGTTTCGTAATGAAGATAGAATACAAATGTAGTTTACTAAACTAACGGATGAGCTGAACTTAATTTTATTGCGAATAATTTTTAACTTAGGAACAGAACAGTCGTTCTAAGAAACATTAGTAACGTAAGTAGAAGAATCTCATTTAAGTTATTTACGGACTCAGTACATAAATTTATTTGGCTAGAAAAAGAATTGAGTACAGAAATAGATATTTTTATCCCTAACAATGATGTTGGTTAGTTCACGCCAAGAATATCTATACTTCTTGTTAAAAATGTTCTGTCAGCGATATATCACATGTAATTTATTAGCCGGGTATGTGTCGCCTAATGTTATAGGTAAGTTTATCAGTTGTTTAGTTCCCATAGTACAAGCTTTGGCTTAGTTTGGGGCTAGATGGCGATGTGTGGCCCAGCGTGGCATGTCTTTGGTTATTTATTTATAAGTTCCGGATTGAGTAAAAAAAACATTTTACTGACTAATTTCAGAAGTTACTCGGTATCATATACACGTATGTGTCATAACATTACTTTTCTATACATTGTATATCTGTGCATATGAAACACGCCATGCCAATTATCCTACCACCAACTCACCACCACCTCAGTCCTTCGAGAGTCACGTAACAGGAAATGTAGCTTTGTTTGCACGTAAGTACTTGTACACTTATTTTATCTGTAAATAGATATGCTGCCAAAAAACAAACAAGGCTCTGGTATTTTAACCATCATAATTGAAGGCGTTAAATACTACAGGCCGACTACGGGCAGCAGCATCACCGGAGCGAGGAGCTACGCCTTGCGATCGCCAACCCTGCCTAGCGTGGCGATTATGGGTAAAGCCTCAAGTGTTTGCCCAAAGCGAACACCTGGATAGATCTATGTGTGTATGTATATTTAACACTAGCTGTGCTCGCGACTTCGTCCGCGTGGAATAGTTATTTTTCCCCGTTTTTTTTTACGTTTTCCATTATTTCTTCGCTTCTAATAGTTGCAGCGTGATGTATATATCTATAGCCTATAGCCTTCCTCGATAAATGGTCTATTCAACACAAAATAAATTTTTCAATTCGGACCAGTAGTTCCTGAGATTAGCGCGTTCAAACAAACAAACAAACAAACAAACTCTTCAGCTTTATAATATTAGTTAAGATTAAGATTAAGATACGTAGTTACGTACCAGTGGCGATGTTCTAATCACAGTTTCGTAATACTGCTCTATGCATCGTTAAATGAACATCGACAATAACAATACGACGTACCAAACGTACCTACGTAATATCGCAGAACATACGCAGTAATCCAATCTAACCCGGGCAAACATCTTAATTCTGGATCTAGTACAAACTAAAACTAAATTATTTGGGGACAGACAACAGCTGGTACGTTTCCCCTCTGTTGTCAAATTGAGTTCTTGTCTTTAAATGAAATCTTGTTTGCTCGCTGCCGTTTAGTAAGCTTATTATATCGACATTAATAACTAAGGCCATTTAGTTCATAAATCTTGTCTGCAATGGCTACAACCCTAGATAAATCTCAAGGAATACTGTTAATTTTTTTTCTGAGTGAATTTCAGCTACCGTGGCCAATATCTAGGAAGATTAGCCAATTGCGCAGGAGATATTAAAGCGTACAAGCGTGTGCGCAAGCGTTCAGGTGTATTTTTCGTTCGAAACGGCAACACAGGACCAACGACTTAAATAAATAAATATCAGACAACATCACATACATTGCTCTAATCCCAAAGTAAGTAGCTTAGCACTTGTGTTATGGGTATCAGAACAACGAAGGTACCACAAATATATACTTAAATATAAATATAAACACCCAGACACGGGACAAACACAAGTGTTCATCACACGAATGTTTGTCCCGGGTGGGAATCGAACCCAAGACCCTTGGTTCAGATGGCAGGGGGGGCAACCAATTGAGCCACCGTGCCGAAAACTTAAAAAGCTTCCACTGGGTCCTTCCTATAACCCTTAAATTAATCGTGAAGGAGCATCTAGCTAGTCCGCAAGATATTGGAAACTGAGGTGTCCCGTCCATTGTTAGAGAGCTTAGGACTCATATTTTAGGAATTTATTAGTAGAAAAATACCTATACCTAACCTAAACCTGACATACCTACTCGTACAAATAATTTTCAAATTTTACATAATACCAAATTACATGCGCATAACTCATAAAGTACCACTTAACATCGTCCCTTCAAAAACCATCCTACGTTCCCATAGAATTAATTACAAGCCATACGACCCGATTAAGGGATTCACGTTAAATTTTTAACCGTTCCCCATTTGGGTATATTTAAAGCTCTCCCGCCACCAACTCATTTGGGAGTAGAAAGGCTTTATAATTATTCCTGTTTACGCTGAAATTAACAATCATAGCGTTTATTCGGTTAAGCGAAAACAGCTGTCGACTTTAATGGGAAACGCCGGTTTTCTTCGCCTTTAACGCTGTAGTAAGTATGCTTTAGGCCGCGGTCTCGAAGTCAGCGGAGAGCGGAACGACGCAGCAACGCGTCGCTAGGTTTTCGATGCTAGCCTAAGTCTGCAGTAAGATGTCACTAAAAGGGTCTTTGGGGTTGTGGCGCGCTTGTTAGAGATTGAAGGGCAAAGCCTCCAGATGTTTCATTTGGTAGTGATCTCTGCCTTCTGAACCAAGTATCATGGGTTCTATTCACGCACAGTACAAACATTTGTGTGCAAGAACATATCTTTTTGTATTGGTCTGGGTATTTTCTATATAATTTATTTATTTACAAAAAATAAGTATTTAAGTAATTTTATCAGTTGTCTAGTACCCATAGTACAAGCATCGGCTTAGTTTGGGGCTAGAGGGCGCTGTGTGGGCGCTGTGCATGTCTTGGGTTATTGCTTACTGATCAAATCTATTCACTGTAATACGTTGCTGCCCGCGCCCGCTTGCTTTGAGACCTAGGCCTTAAAGTTAACGCTGCGGTGTAAAAACTGAAAATTTTAATTAAACTTCTTTGCTTAGTTGGGAGAGAGTGTAAAATTTTACAATGTGCATGCATACAAATTATTTTAATTGGGAAAATTCTTGTAATATACCTATGCATTGAAATGAGTCTGTCTATTTGTAGTTGGCCAAGAAAATATTAGAAATATACGTTTGTCTGTAAATATTATATTATAATATATTTGAATAATACAATTTGACATACCTAGTAATGTATTTATTTACTAATTCTAGGTAACAATTGTAAGAAAAAGAAATAAGAAAGTACCTACTTTAAGGTTAAGTATCGTGTATCGGTATAGAGTTTAATATGAGTATCATCATCATCAACAGCCCGTATCAGTCCACTGCTGGACACAGGCCTCTCCTAATGTTCGCCATCTTGATCGATTCTGGACCTCTCGCATCCAGCACTTGCCAGCCGTCCTGTACCTGGCCAATAATGATACTAAATGGAGTTTTATTTCCCCCCACGCAACAAATGTAATTAATACGAGTATAATGATATTCAAATCAATAAGTAACTTATTCCAAAAGCATCAAGTTACATAATTAAATTAAATGTTTGATGAACCGAAATGTAATTTGTATTCGGATCAGTGCAGCTACAAAGCAAACTGTTCATATATGTTTTGGTCTTTCTCGTCACAATTTAATTAAGTCCATAAATCAAGTAGTGTAGTCTATAATTGAAAACAAATTCATGTTGCAACTTAGGATTAATTTAGGTAAAAAAAAAACTGCATGTTCTTTTAGTTTAAGTAATCCTTACTTGTAATAACCTAACAGTTAAACAGAGTACTATTTCATTGTTATTAAGAATACTTCCGTACTACAATCGTGACGTTAGATACAGATAAACCTAACACCTTGTTAGTAATATAGTAATTGCTTTCACCTACACAAAAGTATTATCAAAAAGCCAAATATCTACCGCGAAATGGCAAAATATATTAATATACTACTTTCAGACGTCTCCTTTGAATGGAATAAATTGAAACACTTTAGGGCTTCTTTCATTCTAGTGAATAGGCTATAAGTTAGCGCGCGTCGCCCTATTCGGAAACTTCGCTATCAGAACACCTATTCAGAACCACACGATATTTCATTCGTCTACTGCCGAATTGGGTTTCAAGAGTCTTTCCATTATATCCGTTAATGTGATTTGTAAATCTTTAATTATATTTACACATCTGATGAGTGCGCTGCGAATGTGCAGCTAGCGAGCTGTCCGCGAGTTGCGCGCATGCATTTTTGGTTCGTTCTACACTGCTGCACGCCCGCGAGCCGGTCGCGAGTGCATTCGTCAGATGTGCACGCACCCTAAAGCCGGGTACTCATTAGCGAACCGTAACTGTAGCATGCGTGATACAGTAATGAGGTTCTAGTATCTACGCTTGTCAAACTTACGGCTGGCGACGTTGCCAGAACGCTTTCGCCGAGCGTACTCATTTTTCGAGCTCTAACTGTAACCCAACAGCGCCCTTTGGTTCGCGGCAAAAACCGACAATCCTCGACACGCTGCGAGTCGCTCGTGTAGCGTTCGTCACAAACTCGCGAACCACGTGTCGTACACACTATGATTTTGGTAGCAGTTACGGTTACAGTTACGTGCAACGTTACGGGTTCAGCCGCATGCGTAGGTACAGCTCGCTGCGGGCTTGTGAACCACGTACAGACTGTGTTTTTTAGTTACAGTCCAGGCAACGGTTACGGCTTGCTAATGAGTAACCGGCTTAAGGTAGCGATCTATCATCTTTTCGCTCAAAGCCAAGCCAAGATGATGATGACACAGAAACATGGAATCTTGCAGAGTTCTAAAGCTTAGCCGTCTTCGTCTTGGCTCGTTTCTTTCCACTAGGCGTGGGTACACCACTGGGTACACTCGTTCCACTATAAAACAAAAGAAAACGCTTCATTACTTCATCATACAACGGCCCTACAAAGGAAGCCTACGTCCGTTTCCTCTCGTTTTCACCGCGCGTTAGAACAAAAGTCATATCTAGCTTTTCAGCTGAGCTCTGCGGAGCTGCCGCTATTTTTGGCGCGGAGTCCAACGTTTTTGGCGTTACGCCAGCTTTCTCAGCTGTGGGGACATGACCTAATCATTTATTCGCTTATAACCTGTGTGCCTGTTAAGTAAGACCCTTTATGTAATACAAAATATCGTACTTATTTACTAAAGAAAACAAATTCACGTCCTTAGATTTTGATAGGAACTTCGTCAGGAGTTTCCGCCAATCTGCGGTAGCCTTAGAAGTCGCCAGTCTGACGTTGAAAATGATGAGATCCTTTTCCACCTAGTCTATCCAGTGGTACCTAGGGCCACAGATTAACCCTCTAAAAAGGCTACGTGAAATTCAAACAAAATGCCAAACATACGGTATCTATTGGGGGTAAGTAATGTGATTTTCAGAATTGACCTCAGAACTCAATCCAGAAGTCCGGCAAACAAAGTACCTTCTGAAACTAAACAAATTCTTCAAAAGTAGGTACATTTTTATTCAAATCACAGCTACTCACTTGAAGAATCTATAATAGAAACAATAAAGAATTATACAAAACGAGATTTACAACTTCTGAACTTTTATTTAATCGCTACTTTTTGGGCATCCAAACTTTCGTTCGCAAGTTTAACGACTAGCCATAAAATAATGAAAAGGGTCACTTACAGTTCAGTTCACTTGGTACGTGAGTTGGCAACGTCCTCAATGGTTTCAGAGATAATATCTAGACACTAAATTCGTACTATCTTGGCTACATGAGATGCCTGCCTGGGTTATATCTCCGTTGAAAAATAAGAGGCGAAATTTCTAGGATTCGTTGTATAACTTAGACTTAAAGTTCTTTGCGTGTAAATTCAATGATAAGTACATGTTGAAATCGCTTATAGATAAGTCTTATCGCTAATTTCAACCTTTGGGCAGAGAATAGCAAGATAGAAATGAAACGAATAAGAATAGTTACTAGTATTATGATACTACTAACACAATATATTTTGTTCTTTTTCTTTAAATAAATAAATAATAAATAACTCAAGACATGCCACACTGGGCCACACAGCGCCGTCTAGCCCCAAAGTAAGCTGAAGCTTGTACTATGGTTACTAGACCACTGATAAACTTACTTAGAAGCTTTTTTTGAACTTAAATACATAGAAAACACCCTTTGATTCGTCAATTTAGAGGACCACAGCTACTATATAATAGCTATCTGTAATTATTGTCATACGTTCTCTACCACCTCATACGAACTAGTTCAGTACCCACACCTCATTGGGACCTTGCATTTGTATTACCAATGACTGCACTAATTATAGACCAGCTCATACAATCTGAGCGCTGCTAACAAGCGCAGTGGCTAGCGAATGCAGTTGATTGCATCGCGAGCGTGTGGGGTTGCATCCCATAGTTTTATCTTGTTTTGTTTGAGTGCAATCGGGTGATAATTGCATTCTGATATTGAAGATTGTCCGTGAGATATTCGTCCTGTGGTTTTCGGATTTAGAATAGGGCCACCCTATCTCATTCCGTGGGTGTAGTAGAAGAAGAATAAGGGAATATATCAAATTCCTCCAAATGACAATGGACATTGGGGGAATTTTATTGGCCTTAGTCATTGGGCAGCAGTGGACGTTTACTGGCTGATGATAATGATTGAAGATTTTGGTTGCGTTTCATTGTTTGTTTTTTTTTTATAATTAACGTATTTTATCACTAAGAAAGTAGGCAGATATGGAGAGATTTAGAGGAGGCCTATGTTCGAAGACGCCGGAATGATGATGATCACTACTACCAGTTAGTTTCAGTGTTAGTTTGAATTTATATGTAATAAAATAAAGTATTTCAGTAACCATATCAGTTTTCCCCACAGTACTTCGGCTTAGTTTGGGACTGACATGTCTTGGGTGGCATGTCTTGGGTTATTGTACAAATACAAACAATATTCTTTCATTATTTGATATTCGCCTCAGTCAGATAAGAATAAGGCTTTTTTTTTCAAGAAAGTTATTTCTTTTCCAACTGAGTTTTTGTAACAAAATACGAAGATCGTCATAAAATTTCTTGCGAAGTAGAAAAAAATTGCGAAGATAAATAATTAATTTCCTTTATAATCCTCAAAGATTTACTGTCCGGCGGATTAAAAGGTTGATTGATGAATTGTAAAGTTGTCAGGAAGTTTTGTAGCAGTGGAGTTGCTAATGGGGTTTTTGATGCATTGCCAGCCTCGATTTTTACATTATTTTTGTATGATGAATCGTTTTTCGGCAAGGGGATTTCCTAGTCATTAATCCTTTGCAAATTTTTGGAGATATGGATATCTCAATGAGCGCTTTCTTGGGGCTTAATCAACTCAAAACGCTGTATCATATTTCAAAACTATTCAAATCTCACTCGTTTGTTCCTTCTTCCTTTAGTTTACGTATCGATAATTCGGGTATGTTAGCTTCATCATGATATTGCGTGATATCTGAGGCGATTTTATGCCTTCTGTAATAAGTTTTCTATATGTCTATATTAAATATTGTGACATTGATTATCAAAACAAAATAAATTATACTCGTAAATAATGTAGCTTTAAAGTATGACTTTGATTAAATTCACACTTTTAGGAGTTTTCCGAAGTTGTTTGGTAAAGAACTTTGGAAGTTTAGTGAATAAAATTATGTTATAATTTCTCGTCCACATTCATCAATCTCCTCATACATGCTCGTCGGTTTAGGGTACTTAGTATGTTACCTTTTTTTAGGACACTTTCTATGTGGACGAAGCAAAAGCTGTGTGCCAGGATCGTCGCAAATGGAAGGACGTGGTCTCTGCCTACCCCTCTGGGAGAAAGGCGTGACGGTATGTATGTATGTATGTATGTATAATTTCTCAAATAAGTCTGATAATAACGGTACTTCCTGGCAGCCAAAACAAACATAATCGCCTACCATTGGCAGGCAAGATAACATTGATAAATTTTATTTATAGTTTGTTTTGCTTCAAAACATCAAAGTGTTCCGGTCTCAATCGAATTACTTGCTCATCAATCAAATATCACGATAATTTATCAAAGGACCGGAACGAGAAATCTGTTGAAGTTTTCCTGAAGGTTTTAACAGATGAGACGGAAAGTTTTTTTTTGTTACTGATGTCGGTAGACGAGCAAGCGGTCCGTCTGTTTTTGACGATTTAAATCCCACCACAGTGAAAGAAAACATCGTGAGAATTAACGTAATATACTTTTTCTAGTTTGGGGTAGGCGGAACCCTTAGTGGGGACGATGAGATGTTGTTGTTATTGCATGTATCAGGACGAGCAATGTAATTGGTACACGTAATGAGTATCGTCTGTGACTTTTATTATGACGTCAATACCGCGTTTCAAAATCCTACGGCCATCTATTCATCTTACCATGTGCCCTACCTACTGCCGCTTCAGCCTACTAATCCTCTGAGCTATATCCGTATCTATAGCTTGTCTACGAATGTCCTTATTTATAAATCGATCTTGTAAAGAAACGCCGAGCAAAACCATACATTAAATTTAATTTGAATATGTACAGTGGTAGTCGAAGCGAGGCACCTCTAATGTAAAATTTGTTAAGAACAGACATTTTTACGCTAATTTGTTCCAGCGGTACATTCGCAATAGCATCACACAGACATACCTAAGAGATGAAAAATTGTCAAAACACGCTACATTTTAAAATAGATCCGTTTGAAACGCTGCATAACTTGTTATTTTTTGTTGCTGTTTTTGAAAAGCTTTGCACAAAACGCTGTATTCTTTGCTTTATGAATGCGAGCTCATGGCTATATTTAGCTAAATCCCTTGCACGGCCTCGCTCGAGTGCGGTTTGTCACAAAACGGTTTTATCGTGTTTTGTATCTATGGAGGATTTTTAAAATGGGGTAGATTATTGGAAAATACGGTCGATTTGCTGTTACAAGTTATATTTATAACCTGAAGTTAAGGTGTAGTTGAGTGGAAGAAAAAGTCATCCTAGAAGAATTTGTCTTTCTAATGTTCAGGTATAATGATTTTGAAACTATACTTCTTAGGACAAGTGTAAAGGTGCGCTTTTACAGAAGCGGGGCTGCGCGGAATTGAGTTGATACTAACTAAAAGTCATCAATGGCATTGCTCAAATCACACAATACAATACATGATGACCACTCTGCCTACTTAGAAGAATGATATTGGTAAATTTTTATTCGCTCCTGTGAAAACAAAAAGGGTGTGTTTGGCATTGCAGCTAATGTGCTGACGTAAGGATGCTAGGGCATATCAGCTGAAATACCAAACAATTAGTTATTAGTAGGATTAATTAATATTCGACACTACCCTATACAAAGACGACAGATATTAACTCTCATACTTACTACCGCACATACATACCTATAGTCTCGTCGTCTAACTAAAAGCGGCGTCAACTCGTGATGATTTGTCAGCTCCACCGATGGTTGGTTCTACGATAGACCTGACCAACCCACTTCAGGGTAATAATCCTTCGTACTAAGTCGATAAATTTCTTCCACTACCATATAATTATGAAAGATATTCACGTAGGTACTTAAAAGTTTGGTAACTCCTATTTGCGCCGTACCATCAAAGAACGGAATTCTCTGCCAGCTTCCGCTTCAGCTGTTTCCGTCTTTTTATAGTATCGGATCCTAAAAACGAAGCATGAAGAAGCATCTTGTGGGCCAGCATGGCTGTGGTCACTGACTGAAAACTGAGCTTTCCATCAAATTGTGAGTAGGTTAAGAGCTCACATACATCTGTTGCTCACTATACAACATAGATGTCTTATGTATAAGAAACTATCACCAAATCTTTACTACAACTTACCACTAAGTGCTTGTCCTTAGTTACTGATGTCTATAATTTATCAGAATTAGTGAAACGAAAAGGTTCAGGGTCCATTAGCAGTCAAGAATACATTTGTGTAGTAATGGCGCCTCTAATATTGTAGGGCTCGTCCTAAGGGCCAATAGTTAGTAGATAACGCTTGGCCCTCTCATCGAATAGTCGAGGGACATAGAGCAATAAATTCCTGCTATTATTTAGAGTGTGATTAGCCACAGAGTTAAGGATGGGTTAATTAATAGAATGGAACGCTTGATGATTGTAGAGAGGTAGGGCATAGCGAATCTTCGCTCGAATTGAGCCGCTCGTCCGGGGAAGGACCTCCACCCTCCATAGAATACCGCAACCAAATGACCTCCAGGACGTGTTTTTGCCGGTGAGTAGGGTTACCAGAGCTGGGGGGTTAGGGTTGGGCTGGCATGGCGGTAGCAACTGACCAGTTACTTGCCCGTTGACACATCGACTTGGGGTTCTCTTTTGCTTTCCATCAAGCGAAGGGAAGCCATTATTAGAAGCTACTATAAAAAAAATGAAAAATAGGAACCATTCCAATATTTCTTGGCTTATAATAAGTTCGAAACAATCGTTTTTACTCATACAACATCACATTTCATAGGCGTAATATGTAACCTTTCTAAGCTTAGACACTCAAAAAAGAATTGCAAATACAATTTTAACATTCACAGACTATTCTGTGAATGTTGAAATTCCATTATGTGTCTATCAAATCAGCATAACGGCAGTCAAAAGCATAATAAAAATGATACGCCCGCGCCAGTAGGAATTTTAGTTATGATTATGACCATGTTTTCAGGGGCCCCTTTGGAACATGAAAGATTACAATGAAGTTATGAATTTTCGCCTGATTAATAAAGCCTTACTTTGTTTGTATTCAGATCAATACATTTTTTAAAACGGTGGTTCATTGTTTGTCTTGAGGACCTACAGCTACGAGTGTTAAATACCTACCAAAGGTGCAAAATGAAAGCACATTTTTCGTCCATAAACATTTATTAATATAATTTATCATTTTCCATATTCCAATATTAGTAATAGTACAATTATCATATTCCACAATGAGGAACATACAATATAAGAAGCTACGTACAGAAGATTCTACTAGGCTGCAAAATATACCTCCTGTCTGAGAAGGTATATTAAAGATTCATTTTATTAATTATTATGAATTATGCATATGACATGTTAATATGTAGTTTAAAAATCTAAGTTGCCAATCGCAAATGCAGTGGCGTCGTTTAATACAAAGGCTTAATACAGCGTCTTTCACCAAGTTTTCTTTACCGTTAGTCTCTTAAATGGCTAAAACATTTATTTTAAAAGTTACATTTATATATTTTTTCTATTTTGTAGTATTTTCTACTTCCTATTGACATAAGTTTACCACCAATTTAGCTGCTACTGTTTGACACTACATTAGCTTACTTAAAACTCTACATACATACATTGCAATAAATAGAACTGCGTCTGTGGCGAATGGTCCCCTGGTAGAAATGAAAGTTGAAATTAAATGGGCCAGGGGCCCTCGCCAAGAGCAGTTGTCGGGATCCGATTGGCCGAGCTCAGCGTCAAAGCGTACGGATTGGGCAATAAGGCTGGGTAATTGCCCAACCGCGTAAGCGGACACTCGACACAATCAGATAAAAAAAACAAGTGTCAATGAGCAAAACGGAACTCCAAACGCCTAACCATCAAACGAAACCGTCCCTAAAATTTTGTATAAAGGTCCAAAAATATTTCCGAACTAAAATCTAGGTCCCTGTTTTCGATTCGAATATCTAAGCGATAGTGAATAAAGTAACTGAGGTTTACAAGTTGGAAAAGGAAATGAGGGAACGTAACGGGTCCGTGTGTGTGCTTCGGTTGTAGCGTCCGGTGGAGCGGCGGTCACGTCGGCTGGCAGGAGATGGTCGCCGCTTCAGGGGAGCGTGGGGGCGGGGGCGATTACCCCCACTTCTGGAAGAGGCCCATGCGCTGGCAGCGGCAGTTGGACCCCCAGAGGTTGCACCGGCAGGAGGAGGAGTGGCAACAGTCGCCGGGCCTGTGGTCGCAGTTGCCGCCCCGCCGAATGCAGGCTCGCCTGAAAACGTAGATCAGCGACGATCGTCTGAAACCACATCATCGAATACTAGCCTAAGTTTGTGTCCGTGCTCTAGGTAGGTGCGGGCATGCAGAAATGTTGGGGACATCGAGAGCATTAGCCATATTTACAATATCTGCACACTGAAGGACACGTTAAATAAATACCTACACATTTTCGAGGAGTTAAAAAAATTGGTAAGTCACGTAAATTTACCTATGAATTTCATTAAATATGGTATAAACCAATGGTAATAACATGTATTTATTATAATAACATGTAAAAACCGGTGCTTTCTTTATATACAGAGCAAAGCAGGAGCTAGTTTTTACACAAAAAGGGTTGCAAACATTATGTATATTATATACAACAGTAACAGCAAAAGTTGATACCCGGTTACCAGTAAGTTGAAAAGGGCCTACAATATAATTAATATACGTATAATGCAAGTTCCACTTTTGATTTCAAGTGTACAAAAAGTGTAACTCATTATTATTGATGATTTATACTTCATCTTAGTCCTCATAGTCACTTTCCATAAGATTAACTCGAGGACAAACATGTCAGTAAAGTTTAAAAAACAACTTCAATATATCAAATTATTGCCAACTTCATAAAAGTTAATATAATAGGAAACTATACTACAACGTTCTATACACCAAAAATTCGATTCGAAAACTTCGGTAAATTATACTTTTACAAAGACATATTCCATGCCATCTAATTTCTATAAAAGGGTTCTAGAGGTATAAACACACTTAGGTATTTCAATCCACTAAAGTATCAACACAATATTTTGTACAATTTAAGCCTTACATTTAATGCGTTCCACTCGACTAGACCCCAAGTCCTGCCCTTACTTATACGTTCAGTTTCTTTATTATAATTTCCATTTTTTTAATTTTATTTAATTCTTTAAAAATACCCTTACTACAAATTAATATTATTATTCACAAAGTAATTGGTCCAACTGAGCACATTAGTTTAATCTATTAGGCCAATTATTAGATCTCTAGTTTTTGTGTATTACCAATCGTTTCATTATCTCTATTTCTTAACAAAGTATTTGTTAGACATATATCAATTAATTCCATCTAACATCATGATAAGTAATTATTAATCCTGGCTTATTACTTAATTAATCCCAAGATGTTAGGTATAATGCCGGATTGGAACAAGCTATTAACCTGTTCAAAGTCCGAAAATCTATGCGGATCGTTGTAATTGTAACATAATACAACTTTCTCAGTAGGAGTCCCAGTTTGGACTGCCATCACAATTATTTAAATTAGATATTAGGCAAGACGGGTCAGTGCAGTAGGAAATACGCATCAAAATATTTTTATGGTCATCAAGTGGAACGCAGTTTGTCACATTGTCTACTCACTTGCCAACATCCTGCAAAAGCTGTAAGTCAGCAGGATCTTCCCCGTAGTCGGGCAGGTTCACTTCAACATCTTCATCACCTGGTCAAAAAGAATAGGGTTAGATGATGTTTACGTATGTAGGTATATGTGTGAACATAAACTTAAGATTAGCCAGCTAAACTTGGGCTAATCTTCGCGAGCCTATAGCCAAGTATTGTTCGGTATAATTTTGTTATGAAAATGTATTAACATACTCGTAAATGTGCGTATATAAAAAAATATATTCAAAACAGAAAACGGCAAATAGAATAGGTATATAACTCGAGTTAACGAACCGAAACAAAAAAATACGTCGTAGAATAAGTGTTCAAAAGTCCTTTGACGCTGTCTAGTCTAGATCGAATCTAATTGTACCAACTGTAATTCTTTTATGAAATTGTAATTTAAATGTAGGTACCAATTGTAATTGTTTCATGTAATTGTATTGTGTGATAAATAAATAAATTTATTATTATTATTATTAATTTTATTATCGACATTATTAGATCAAGCGAAGTAAGTGGAAAGCCTAAGAGATAATCCCACCTCAGTGGATATTTCGTTCGGGCAAAACCTCTGGTTTGATTAACAAAACCATTTCAAGTGGCTAACTTCACGGGATGAGAGGGTGGGGATACGTATCTAATTTTGTTTCTAGGGTTGTCGAATAGGGTACTTGACTGGCTAATCAATTGAGTTACTTATTAAAAGTAACGCAAAACTAGCTACGGTGAGCCACACAACGCCACATAGTCCCAAACTAAGCCGAAGCTTGTACTATGCGCACTAGACCTTCTTTTTGTACAAAAATATTTATATACTAGCTGTGCCGGCGGGGTCGCACGCGTGGATATTGGGTTAAAAATAACGGACTTTCATAAAATACCTATCTATACCTATACCTAAATTTTAAGTTAGACCTCTAGCTATATATTGGTGAAAACCGTATTCAATTTCATGCAGTAGTTTTTGAGTGATGCGCGTTCAAAAAATTTCTCCCGTTTTCCTAACATTTCCCTTCACTGCTCTGCTCCTATTGATAGTAGCATGGTGAAAAGTACCCTATAACCTGCCCAGGAGTATGAAGAATAATTGTACCAAGTTTCGTTAAAATCCGTTGAGTAGTTTTTGTTTCTATAACGAACAGACAGACAGACAGACAGACAAAAATTTTACTGATTGCATTTTTGGCATCAGTAGGTCTTGGATTATTTATTTATTTTATTTATTGGAAATCGTGATAGCCAACCCTATACGTGCGTAGTAATTATTATGAAAATCCCCGCAAGCTCACACGTACCGTTCTTGGGTTCTAATGAGGGTCGAATTCTATATAATTAGGGTGTGAATACGAGAAAATTTTGGTACATAATTTAATTCTACAACCAGGTGCCCAAATTGGTGTTTGGGGTTTCGGACCATTTTTCCTACTTAATATTTAATCGTCTGGGTGACATTAACATTTATACGACCGACGGAGTTTGTAGGGCTAGTGTGGTTTTAAATGAAAAGGGTTTTATTATATATTTCTTGAATACATTAAAAGCTTTCTATTTAAATATATGGTCGCCTTACCATGTGGTCTGGCACAATCAACATCAGATATATATACAAACAGCCAAGACACGAGAAGCTCAGGATTGAGCAACAAATTGGCGAACAATTGGATAGGCCTGTGCTAAGTAGACTGCGAAAGACTGATGGTGAGTTAACTATGAGTAATGAGCAAGAGCCGTGGTTTTCTCATAAAAAAATAAAGTTAGCTAGTCCAGGAAAGACTTTACCAGGCCTGTTAACAGTCCATAGCGTGGTCGACCTGACACGTGGTCGCGTTCTAGGGATGCGATCCTTCCGCTCCCCCACCAGCTAATCATTTAGAAAAAGAAGCCTGGCCTGGTACCTTCACATCATCACATCATCAGCCTTTTGCAGTCCACTGCTGGACTTAGGCCTCTCCAGTTCGCCACTTAGGGAAAATATGTGGAGGATATACCCATAATCACCACGCTGGGCAGGCGGGTTGGCGATCGCAGGGCGTAGCTTCTCGCTCCGGTGACGCTGCTGCCCGTCATCGGTCTGTAGTATTTAGCTACGCCTTGCTTCGTACTTGTTGCTACTTGCTTCCTGGTACCTTGCTTCGTATAAATGTTTCATCATCATCATCATCAGCCCACATCAGTCCACTGCTGGACATAGGCCTCTCCCAATACTCGCCACTTCGATCGATCCCGGGCCTCTCGCATCCAGCTCTTGCCAATCACTCCACCTGGTCTGAGGGCGTCCTACACTACGTTTGCCGAGACGCGGTCTCCACTCCAGAACTCGTTTACCCCAACGGTTGTTGGTTCTGCGGATGATGATGTATATAAATGTTTACCTGGATCAATATAAGATGCGTGCGCCCACTCAGCAGCGAGTAGGACAGCCGCGAGCGCCAGCAAGAATGCGCCGGCGCGCGGCATGCTGCCACTCCAACCGCTGCTTGCCTGCAAACGAATGTAAACTCTGTAATTATTGAAATAGGGTCAAAATTCGAATGAATGTCCAACACAGTACAGTAGTACCACGTTAATAAGTTACACCGATGTACCTGCGCAGAAGTCAAATATTCGGAAGCTGAGAAAAAATCTTAGCCAATGAGGATGTTTCAAAATGAAATATCCGATAGATGGCGTTATGTAGGCCTGCGGTCAAGCTGTCATGTAAGTGATAAAATTTGAAACGAAAATCCATACTAATATTATAAATGGGAAAATGTGTCTGTCTGTCTGTATGTTTGTCTTTCTTTCACGGCAAAACGGAGCGACGAATTGACGTGATTTTTTAAGTGAAGATAGTTGAAGGGATAGACAGTAACATAGGCTACTTTTTTATAACCCCCCACATCCTTAAAATGGGGGGTGGAAGTTTGTATGAAGCATTCACGCCAAATTTAACGCGAGCGAAGCCACGGGCAAAAGCTAGTAATTTATATTTTAACTGTGTAGCTATTCGTTTATAATCGGCTTTTCTTCTGCGCATATGTTTGCCGTTGATACTTAGTAACGTGGTAATACTGTACGTTTATAATAAACGTTGTTTGCTCGAACATTGTTTAATTTGAATTGACGTTGATCATATTATCCGCTTTTGTTCAACACTGTCCGTTTGTCTTGAACAATGTCCATTTCTGACTATAACTAATTAATACAAATTTGAAAGTTGGAAGTTTAGCATTTTAGCACTTTTCTTAAAATGTAGGTAGGTAATGCCTTTTTCGTTGTGTGCGTGTGTTGTAGCTCTTAATTATAGTAGACTTTTAAACCCTATAAAATTATAGGTATACAGTTTTATCTATGGACAATATAATATAAGACATATAACTATTTATACTAAAAACCAGATATTTCATCTTTTATTACAAGTTTAGTGAAGCTGGCAGTAGTGATATTATCAAAGTTGGATAATTTTTATTAATTTTCTTAAACAAGCAACATTATTTTCTTAAATAAAATATCCTTATGGGTTTTCTATAAAATATTCATTGTTATGATCTTTTCTTTTTATGATCCTGTCTGATATTAAGCAGAAGACGAAGTCCAAAAAATGTAAGCGTTTCGCATCACGCCCGTTATTGCAACACGGATTGATCACACTATGACACTATGACGACCTGCTTAAATGCCGCTTCACGCCCCGTTTAAAAGACCCAACACTATTCTCTAAACTTCGCCAACCATTTCCTACACAAAATTGCCTTAAGTCATTTTACTATCAAAGTGATAATGAAAACAGCAACGCCAATGTCTTGTCGAGATACAAAATTGGACTCGTATATTTCACATATCTAACGCCAACGCATGCCCATTGAAATACGGCCAAGTTTAGCTCAAAGGGAGTCTGACGCAACTTTGATTAGTTCGACCCTTTGATTCGTATGGGATGACGTTAGCAATAGCATTTTAGTCAAAACTGAAAGAGTGCTTATTAGGTATAGTAGTAAAAGATCCGAGAATTATAAGACCTATACCGAACTATTTACTGGATGGAAGTATCCTATATTAAATTAAATGTGTATTCTTCTTCTTCTTTTCGAGTCCATGGTGCTCTGCCTCAAATAGAACCAGCCCAAAACCTCGCAACCCGGATAACGCTGTTGGTTCCCTTGCAAAGGTCACCCACCTAGCAGTTAGTGCGGCACAGCTGGCAAGTTAGCAAATGTGCCATGGTCTGTAATGGAGCACCACAGTCGGAGCCAGCATGAAAGCTCCCACTTATTTAAATTGGACCTACACCGGCCAACTCCAGAGCGAAATATGTTAAAAAACATATTGCATGTAGATTTGCACCAAAAATTCAGCCAAGATTATGACTAAATAAAAATCTATTTTTTAACTTTTTCCCGTATTGGTTGATGGACAAATGACATACTCGTCGTATCAATCAAAAGTATGAAGCCTATAATACATAATAGGAAGGGAACGTTTGCGGCGTAAGGTTTACGTTGTTATTTATGTCCCATCAGTATTCCTCCATAAGAATCATTTATCCGTATTTACCCGTGGGCCGTATCCTGCCCGTGTTCTGATATTTCCTTAGTCTTTTTAATGACACCCACGGCATGAGATGGGGTAGTCCTATTCTAAATCCGGATACCACACGAACCAACCTATTAGTGGTTTCTCAAAATTACCATGGGTGACATCCTCATTCACCTGCCAAATACAGCCGAAGTTTGATTAGAAGCGCGGCTAACAAGTTTGATTGCTTTTGTCCTCCGATTCATCAAGGAAGGGCGAATATCGTGAAAGCATTTCGGTTGTAATTCCGAGCTAATAATTAATTTTCTCTTCCGTGATGTATGTGTCCTCTATGGCGTATCAATGATAGATACCTGCGTTGAATGAAAATAGTTTAACTGTACCTACGTATGGATCAAACGAAATACCTCGGCTTTTGTGCTTCATATCAAGACACGATTGCTTAGTAATAGTAGTGGCAACTGACAGGTAACTAACCAGTTACTTACCAGTTGTCACAGCGACTTGGGCTTTTCTTTCGCTTTACATCAGGCGTAGGGAAGCCATTAATTCGAGCTATTATAAAAAAAAATGCAGCGCTTTTTTACATTATCTACTTAATCACTTGTACACAAAAGGTAAAAATCACTACTGTTATAAAACAAAGTTTGTTTTCTGTCTGTCCCTATGATGCTTATATCTCTAAAACTTCCCAACGGATTTCAATGCTGTTTTTTATACATAGAAGGACTCAAGAGGATTTTTTATGTGTATAATACGTATATGCATATAATATTGCATCCGTGTGTAGCTGGGGTGGGATGCTAGTACATAAGAACCATAAAAATGTATGCCAAAGACTGGCGCCAGCGCGGCGTGGCTATCGCTCAAATAGGTATGCATTTGCCACCTCATCCATCATAGTAAACGTTGGGAGGACTGTTTTTGGACGTCCGCGTATGAACGTGAGAGACAACTTGCGACATTACGAAAGAACTGCAATTCGATTGAGGAATATTAAGAGCTTATGCATTTTTAATGGCTACGTCTTTGGTTTAGTGGTCGAAAACTGATAAGTCAATCCCGGATCGGCTCAGGATAAAACAAAGAAGGGTAATCACTTCTATTTATCAAGCGTGTGTTCTTTTTGTGGTGGCTTGGAGTCGAAAGATGATGGGTCGCTCACTTATATCCCATCGCTATAATGCAACCAACTAATTACAAAGTCAAGCTTCAATCTTCTAAAGCCCTCCGCTAGACTGAGGTCTGTCCGGCCGCTTCAAGGAAACTCCGACACTTCAAGAGCGAGCGACAATCTAAGTTTCAAATTCATGCCTCCTTGAGCAGGCAGTGTAACTTTGATTGGTCCCTGTCCTTTGATTTTGCGGTCGTACACACTTGTGAGAGCATTAAGACTTAATTGAGAATTGTTAATTGATTCCAATTTTAGAACGTCGACTAAATATAGATTTAAGAGATTTGTCATTGAATACTTTGAAGATTTGCAGGCGTAAGAAAATAATTGTTAGATGAATTGAATGTCCTACCTAGGCACATATTGATAAAACGAACTATAACACGTCTTGAATTAATCTGTGGATCGCGGTGTAGGTTTCACAGTCGGTGATTTCCAGAAAAACAGTATACCTTCCTACCTAGTACTGGTACCTAGTAGTAGGTAGTAAGTACCTTTGTACAATTAAATACTTCCCATCTATCTGAAGGTCTTCTTGAAGAGATCGTTATTGGCAATAAGACCGCCTAAATTGGACGAATTAAGTAATTATGTACCTACTCCTAAATTCATTATGTAGGAAACTACCCTATTTATAATTGCGAAGAACTCGAAGAATACGTCATAATATAATCAGATTACTTACATATTTTTAAACTTAAAATAAGGAATATTCTTAAAACGTCGACTGACTTCGTTTACCAAGAAAATTCAAATTCAAATAGGTAAACATTTTCATAACGAGGACGATAATAAATCATACGCCATGCTCAAAAAAATTATGTATTTATGAAACTGAAATTTGGTTGTTTAGATTTCTGCCCAATTATCTTTGTTATGGCAAATTCCCTTCCCATGAAAACATTTTATTTCTCACAATAAGGCGCTCTTACACCTTGTGTTTTATAGCTCAATATTTAACCATTATAATTTGATTTTATTGACTTGAACATTTAAACAATTGGCTTTATTTGAAGAAAACAGTGTTCTTGTTTATCCAGTAAAAGAAGAAGAGCATTTAGAAACATTTTCCACAGTCCACCATGTGCCACAGGCAACTGACATATTGTTCATCTGGTTTGCCGTCCGTCGTTTCAACGGCTTGGGCTTCTCGTTTTCCACCAGGGCCGTGACTGAAATAGTATTCGAGTGTATTCACAAAAGTGTAGGTTTGAGGGAGAAAAAGCGCCTGAAGGACCTTGATGTAAAACACCAAATGATACAAAAGACTCGTACGAAGGAATGTGGTGCGAATTAAAGGAGGCCTACGTTAAGCATTGATTGATTGAATAATCAGACCGGTACAAAATGCTATATCGATTTACCTGTTTGTAGCAGGCTTTACGAGGGTTGTGACCAGAAAAGAAATGCAACCTAGCGTTTGCATATTCTATGGGCTTCATACTTCCGATTGGCATAGAAATTATCTAATAATCAAATAGGTAATGGACAACAAAAATATATTTTGCATTATTATCTATTCTCCCTGGGCTAAAAATTAATTAATTAATTAGGCAAACCATATGGAATATTGTTATATTCCTATATATATACATATATATATATAACCTATTTATTTGTATTTTAACATATTTAATTAAATATAAAATACGTGAAGGTCGTTTAACATATATATCTCAAGGAGAGTACCTCGGCTTGAAGCTCATTGCGCGACAAAGTCTGTGCGTTTTGCAGTCTAACTTTACACGTGGTTATTCCCGGTCACAGATATTGTGTTCCCGGTGTGGTAGCGCCTTTAGACTCCTCTGTGGGAGTCAGGCCAAGTCAACGAGCGATGCTATCGCCCTTTATCTCCGGCTTGAATGAGACGGAGACGGTTTTATCAACCCCGCTCCCCTGTTAATTTTTCTGGAACTGTTCCCGGCAAGTATTTAATGATTTATTTGTTCTTGTGTTTTTGTTGTTGTGATTCTTTTAACATAACGTTCAGTTTTTATGAACTCCGTGACATTATCAGTTGTTTGTGTTACTCGTAAAATAAAATAAATAACTAACATGTGTAGTATGTAGGTTCTGAACAGGTCACCTTTCATCACCTTTTAAAGAAATATTAAGGTTTCCTCACCATAAAACATCGTTCTTCCTTTATTTTATTTTTCACCGGAGCCTCGAATACCATTTGGACCATGCGAATTTGATGAAGATTTGTTTTTGCATTGTATACAAATTTCAAATCTGAAAACACATTGATACCGGCGGGGCTAGAACGGCCAACTCTTATAAGAAAGTCAACGATCCTTATTATTATGCAAAAGATGCCCTCATATCTCTAGGCTTTATATTTTTATTGAAATAATGATCCGTAGACACCACAATATACGATTCAAGAAACATTTCGTATCAAACGCCTGCCTTCTAATATTTCTTTAGGGATCAAAAGTCGTCGTTTTATTTGTAGCGAAAATCTTTGTTCCCTTTTACGATATTGTCTTTCCTTCACCAAATCCAATCCTCGATTTGTGTTAAGGTTTCACTGTATTGTCTTTTGTAGACATTTGAACTACGCAGACCTACTTTCCTTCAAGGGGGGATTTCAGAGAACAATACTTTGGAAAACAAGGACTTATTTATCTGGATGATTAATTGTTTTTGCAGCAATGTCTGAGCTCACTTGAATGTATATTTTGAATATGTTTCCTACATACAAAAGTTGTTCGATATCTGAAATTATAATGATTTAATTTTTAAAGAAATGAAGTACTTGCCGCTTTAGGAATTACTAATTGTTGACTGGAATGAGGAGCTTCCCAAGGATACATAAACGCCGCCGTTCTAAGCTACCCTAGCGGCGGATTATCTCTGCAGAAGCTAAGGAAATTGGAATGTCCTAGAGCTAAATGTAGCACGAAGCTCAGACTGCTCGGGATAGCGATGTTCTCTTGACGTCCTCTGTCCCAAACAGGGGACATAGGACATTAACACCCGTATTCACAAACGTTACTATGCGACGCGTGGACGCACAGGTACCCAAAAATTTATTCATAGACAACACTTGAGTGCCGATCGCCGTAGTAAATGTTTTACTTCGCATAGTGTTGTTCGTTTTTATAGATAAGTATTGTTAGTGAATGCGGGTGGAAAACAAGTAAGCCGATAGAAGGATGGTATCAGAGAAGTAGGCCAAAGAATAAAATAAAAAATAGATGGCGTGATACTCAACCGGCCGCATTCACAAACCTTACTATGCGACGCGCGGACGCACAGTGACCGGATCCAGAATCCTATAGATTTTTGGGTACCTGTTGACAGGCAGAATGTGGCTGACAATCAGAAGCTGTGGGGAGATGTAGATGACTAATTAAAAATAAACTTTTACCTCATTGGGAAAACAGTGTTAAAGCTTGAATTTCTCCCAGGGCGACCAATACCAATAACAGTATTTAAGTAGCCTAATAATATAAAAGGTTTTCGAATGCAACGCTCAACTGGTCTCAACTTGGGAAAACCATTAAACTTTTTATCGGGTCTTTAAGTCGTTGAATTTCTTTGTCCCATCTTATGGGTCATTGAGGGACTTACGGAGGCGTGAGGGACGTGACAACCTCACACGCTAGTTTGTGATTACAATCGCACTTTGAGGCGTTGAGAACAGATTTGTTCTAAGATAGTTTGGCAGTTACCGCAAACTATAGAATTGTGTCGTAGAGTTGAACAGAGGCAAAGTGTAGGTATTTTTGTAGGTTAACGATGACGATGATCAAAGTTTGTTTTTATAGTGGCACAGCATATAGGCCCTTTATGACCGAAAGGGGAAGTGGGCAAGTCGCTGCGGCCGCGGGGTAACCAAATCAATCACTTGTCAGTTGCCACCGCCTTTGTGACTTGTGAGATAGCTCATTATAAATAAACCTTACCACTGGTTGAGAAACTGATCTCATGAAGTCCCTTAATCGTATCTTACGACACCCTTGGGTAAATATAGGGCTATTTTGTCTGGCTCGATGACTTATTTGATACCTAGTGACCTCTGCCTTCTGAGCCAAGGGTCGTGGGTTTGATTCCCGCATAGTACAAACATTTGTGTCCATAAACATGTCTGTTTGTATTTGGTCTGGGTGATTTCTATGTATAAATGTATTTATTTACAAAAAAAGTATATAAGAAAGTTTATCACTTGTCTAGTACCCATAGTACAAGCTTCGGCTTTGTTTGGGGCTAGCCGGCGCAGTGTGGCCTAGCGTGGCATGTCTTGGGTTATAAAAAAAAGGCATGCCACACTGGGCCACACAGCATCATCTAGCCCCAAACTAAGCCGATGCTTGTACTATGGTTACTAGATAACTGAATTTATTCATTATGTATTCATAGAATCCTTTTAATTCCCACACAATAGATAAATAGGCTAATGCAAATTCAATCAGGATGAACCCTCCCTCGTTAATATAAATTATGTGGAACAAATGTAACGCTTTACCCAACCTTCCGGGGTTCGGCTCATAAATCGCTGTTTATCCGTACCTCAATTCGCAGTTTGGCGATAAATAATTATACTGAAACAAGTAGGATACTACCGAAGCGGGTTTTTTAGATAGTTGATAAACTGCAACCGAAAACGTACTTCAGTTTCGATCGCAAACAAAAGTTAAGTATGTAAACATGTTTACTTTAAACTAGTGTTTTTCGATACTGGTTTACCCCTAGTTCGATGGCAGGTTTCTGATCGAAGGCTGAGATAGTTTTTTACCTTGATATTATGTTGCCTCTGTACCGTTTAAAGAAACATTGATCAATAAAGATTTTTTATTATTATTTTTGTTTTAAATATCTATAATGTCAGATGGTCATCAGATGGGCCGCTTGCTCGTCTGCCACCAATAGCAATAAAAAAAAAAAAAAAAAATGTCCATGGCAACATTTATGTTTAGTTGTGATTTCCCTGTGAAATGCTACGAAATAAGATTCAAATGCTCATAATTATCTTTCAGGGTTACGACCCCAAAAAATATAAATTTATCATTAAAACGCTTACTTATGATCCAAAAGCTTTGGAATTAGCATAGATAAATTTTAGACACACGGGAACAAATGAGTAGGTGATTTAAATTCTTTTTCGTCGGAGTGACGGTCTAACATTAATACATTTTTGTGGGGAGTAATAGTTTATACCGTGTTCCAGGACCGAAAATGTCTCGTTAAGGGAACTTTATGTCCTTTTTATGAGCCATTACTATGCTGCATATATACGGAAGTTGAGTGCGTAAACGCGTTTGTGCCTCGTAGATACTCGTAAATACATTAAAAATGTGCAAAGAATAAGATAGATACTTTTTATTTTACATCAAAAAATGTACTTAGAAGAGCCAAAATTAGGCATACTGTCGAGAAGAGATCGCTTATTGGCGATAAGGCCGCCTAATTTGTACCAAGATGTTTGTAATACTTCTTTCTGTAATTTTGTATTTACGAAAGGATGGATGTTAGGTACTCTTCCACGCAAAAACTACTGAACAGATTTAAATGAAACTTTACAGTAATATCAAATGTATATTGGATTAACACATAGTCTATTATTTATAAGAATATTCACGCGGATAGAGTCTAGGGCAACAGTTAGTAATACTTTTTCTTAAATCGAAAGATCAAAAGAAAAATATCTGGTAGGTAGGTATGCCTTTCAAAAAATCCAGTGGCTAGACATTTTCTTTTCTTATCTTACTTTTACTATCTAGAATAACAATTACACCACATACGTATAACAGTGGGTGCAGAGGTCACGGGGTCACGGCGTAATGACCACATAAAGTCTCCGTAACGACGCATTCAAGGCCCAACGACACAGTAATCGGTTTAGAATATCCATTATTAACTTAGAAATCCTGGGATACCTATTTAGTAACTGTTGTAGAAACTTCTTATAATGTTTCTCCTTGTCAATGTGTAATGAAAAATATACTTTTGTTCTGACGTTCTCCTTCAATATAAAACTGTGAACCTTGAAGTGATGGTTTGATTCCAATATCCTTCCTACTAATATTATAAACGCGAAAGTTTGTTTGGATAGATGGATGGATGTTTGTTCCACTTTCACGCAAAAACTACTGAACGGATTTTAATGAAACTTTACAGGAATATAGTTTGTACATCAGATTAACACATAGGCTATATTTCATACGAATATTAACGCGGGCAGAGCCGCGGGCAGCAGCTAGTTAGTTTATAATTTATTTACAACAGTAACTAATTTTGTTTTTAACTAGAGGATATTAAATTGGGATGTAAGGCAGCGGCCTATCATCATTTCGCTCCAAGCCAACCTCACCTGCCCGTGGTGCATCCTGCCGAAACAAACGAGGCGCTGGCAACCGACTAGTGGCGGTATAACTGTCGCAGCCATCTGGTTGAATCTCCTATTCAATTGAATCGCTAGCGCGTTCATTGAATGACGACATTCAATTGAATGACTAGACCGAACGTTAACTAAACACGCATCACTTAACGTCCAACTAGGTAGCGGATTGAAACATAGCCCTTTGAAAAGAGCGGACGTATCAATTAAAAACTCCGTTGATAAATTGTAGTTAGATGCTTTTAATTCCCGTCAATATTCCAGTCCTTGGTTTTATCTAAAGGACATTTTTACAGTAGGTACTGGTATACTAGATGGCAATTAATTTTGGGCCATTTCTATTTAATTCTCGAAACGAAATATAATTTTATAATCACTGTATTTATTATATTACCTAACCCTGTGACTCGTAAAACGGCACAACTGTTCCCTAAAGGGATATTCAAGCCCTAGGACACGATAACCAGCATCGTTATAATAACACAAAATTTTAATATTCCTTTTATGTGTTACAACATTATCTTGATTAAGCAGAAAGCTACTAAGTTTGTTTATTCTTCTATTATTCACGTCTCCTTGAATCCTTGGTTAGGTCAAAAATGTTAACTTGTTCTTTCTATCAAGAAAATGAATGACACCCGTATTCACGAACGATACTTATGCAGGACAAGTAATTGGTCAGTTACCTGTCAGTTGCCACCGCCATGCCGGCCTAAACCTAGCCCCCGGTTGCTGATGCAGCACTCACCCCACGAGCTCCGGAGACCCTACTCACCGGTAGAAACACGACCCGGAGGTCATTTGACTGCGATATTCTATAGGGTGGAGGTCCTTCCCCGGACGGGCAGCTCAATTCGAACGAAGATTCGATATGCCCTACCTCTCTAATATAAAAGCGGAGTATAATTTATGTTCATTATCAAGAGTATATTTTAAGGGATGTAAGGGAGCGACCCGTCATCTTATCGCTTCAAGCCAACCTCACCTGCCCGTGGTGCATCCTGCCGAAAAACAAACGAGGCACTGGCAGCCGACTGGTGGCGGTATAACCATCCCAATTGAAGGCGTAGCTAAATAGCACAGACCGATGACGGGCAGCAGCGTCACCGGAGCGAGAAACTACGCCCTGCGATCGCCAACCCGCCTGCCCAGCGTGGCGATTATGGGTATAACCTCCAGATGTTTGACCTAAGTGGCAAGCAACTGGAGAGGCCTATGTCCAGCAGTGGACTGCAATAGGCTGATGATGATGATGATGATGATGATAATTTATGTTTCTTATCAGACCGTCGTACAATTCCGACAAATTTCCTATCAGTAGGTACAATAATTGGCTGATTCAGTTAACACGTCCGAGCTGACTAATGTCTCACTAATCACATTTAGTTCCATTGAATGAGGTGTACGTCTGAAATACATTGGAAACGTGCCGGGAGATATAAGTGGGGCAATTGTTCTGTAATAATACCGGGTTTTCCTGTCAAGAAATTGCTTAGAAGCAGCCCTGGAGACAGTAGTGGGAAGAGATACTTACAACGCATTGGAAAACCCATCAGCAACACACACGAAGTAGTGACCTCTGCCTTCTGAGCGAAGGGTTATGGGTTCCGCGCAGTACAAACATTTGTGTCCATGAACATGTTTTCTATGTCTTTAGATAGATAGATAGATATTCTTTATTGCACAAAATACACAATTAGTACAGAAAAGGTGATACAGACATCTTGTGGTACAATCTAGGCGGTCTTATCGCTACTAAGCGATCTCTTCCAGACAACCTTCAGGTAAAGGAAGTGTAGATTTCTGAAGAGAGGGGCAAAGTCGTGCAAACTGTTTCAATAAATATTATAGCTATATATAAACAATAATTATAGTATATAATATACTAGCTGCTACCCGCGGCTTTGCCTGCGTGAACATCGGTTTGTCATGAAGAGCTTACTCTGTCATTATATCATGTACGTACGCGTCTTTGTCTCTTATTTTATCACACGCGCTTACGTGCGCACACGCGTGCTCACACGCGCTTCATTATCTTTTGAGCATCCATTATGCTCAAAAGATGATGAAGATATAGGTATTCGATTTGAGTGCTGAGAAATCTGAACATAGGTTGACACAGGACAAACACAATGTAGGTACATCATGTTGGCCTCTGGTTGGCCATTGGTAGCCGCGGCACATTGTTCAGGAAAGACCTGGTCTTAAGCTATGGTTCTCTTAACTGTAAGTTCTGAGACGTTTCCTGAATTATTTGAGTTATCTAAAAAAGTTTCTACATTGAATCCTACCGGGAACCGATATAATGCGCCACTGGGGTCAGCAGTCATCAGATAGTTATGTCGCGTCCGTACTTTTTTTGAGTCAATTAGTCTTTTTTTGGTATCAAAAATGGTGCTTACCTACGTATCTAGTTACTACTATGAATTCTCATTATTTCAAACAGAGCAACCGCACGTAATGCACTTGTGTATGGGCATAAACATGTACACTTCAATATCTCGTGCGTACTTGCCCGGTCTGCTTGGAGAATGGTCATTGTGGCCGATTTTCGGCCAGGAGAGGGCTGGCGCCGGCGCGATACGTTTAAAATTGATTAATATAGAAATCATCATCATCATCAGCCTATTACAGTCCACTGCTGGACACAGGCCTCTTCAGTTGCTCGCCACCTGGGCAGGCGGGTTGGCGATCGCAGGGCGTAGCTTCTCGCTCCGGTCACGCTGCTGCCCGTCATAGGCCTGTGATATCTAGCTACGCCTTCCATCGTTATAGTTTTACCACCACCAGTCGGTTTGCCAGAGCCTCGTTTGTTGGTCGGCAGGATGCACCACGGGCAGGTGAGGAAGGCTTGGAGTGAAAAGGTCACTCCTATACTATATAGAAATACGGATACTTATTTTGTACTTTTTGGAAAATAAGTGCGTTTAATAATCTTATATCTATACCTACAACTAAAGCAGAACCTGGATATCCTGTGTATGAACATATTAAAAAAAAAAAAAAATACTAAGTATCTTTTATTCGATTTTTCTTTATGTCATACTGAGCATCCCTAAGAATATGCTGTGAAAATTATTAACCGATAAAATCAAGATTTTTTTTAATTATAGGTGGTACCTAACTATCTATATACTTATAATAAATCTGTAGAGAGGTCAATTCTGTACATAAAATATTTTTTCAAAATAACTATCAGGGGGTGATAAGTGATCGATACTGATACCAAAAATGCAATCAGTAAAATTTTTGTCTGTCTGTCTGTCTGTCTGTCTGTCTGTATGTTCGTTATAGAAAAAAAAACTACTGAACAGATTTTGACGAAACTTGGTACAATTATTCTTCATACTCCTGGGCAGGTTATAGGATACTTTTCATCACGCTACAATCAATAGGAGCGGAGCAGTGACGGGAAGTGTTTGGGAAAACGCGAGAAATTTAAACCTGTATGTTTGAACGCGCATTACGCGAAAACTACTGCATAGAATTGAATGCGGTTTTCACCAATGTATTGCTAGAGGTCTAACTTAAAACTTAGGCACAAGGTATAGATGGGTATTATATGGAAGTCCGTTATTTTTGAAACCCGATATCCACGCGAGCGACGCCGCTGGCACAGCTAGTGTACAATAAAATATGTTAGTACACAGGTTTTAAGTATCACGCCGACCAAAAAGCGACCACTTGGCCGGTGCATGAATCTTAACTTACTTCAAAGCGTTATTTTCTTCCGACATGCGTAATTAAAACGATTTTATTAGGCTGAAATGTTATAATATTAGTATATTTAGGACAGAAATTACAATTTGGATTAGAAAAATATGTATTAAGCATAGGTACACTGATCGCAGTTTCGTCGCATCCGAGGCCCGTTGTGAGCCTTCTGAGATTGCAGTAAGGTTTTTGGTTCTTGGTCACTGTGATTCATTATCAGATGCAGGTCGCCTTTTTTACGGGTTATGCTAGATCTGTTTTGACTGTACACAATTCTGAAAGTTTTTTCCAATTTGTTGCTGAATGAGGTGCCTCTGAAACTGAGCAATATTCTAGTAGACAACGCCGGTCGTTATTCCTTTACGTTGGTCGTCTTTCCAGTTATAGCAGGTTGCATATAGTATTTTCCGAAGAATTTCATTCCGAAAATAAGCCGCACAATTTTAATTCACAATTATTTGTACTTATAAGTGGCGAATTTCCGTATTTGCCTACCTCGATATCAGTACCTGTCATGTCAAATTGATAATTTCGCTGACAAAGTCAAGAAATGACAGCTATGGTGTATTCAAAAAGTTCTTAATCATTCCGTAACATATTTTCCTGAAATTCTAAATGAAAAAATTGATAAATCATTGTAATTTATAGCCTATATGTTAATCTGATGCATAAACAATATTCGTGTAAAGTTTCACTAAAATCTGTTCAGTAGTTTTTGCGTGAAAAGGGAACAAACATCCATCCATCTATCTATCCATCCAAACAAACTTTCGCGTTTATAATATTAGTGGGATAAATAAACACATCTATAATATATCATATTTTTAAAACTTAATATACACACATAATAAAATAAATAAATACATACAAATAATAAATACCATAAAAACAGAAAGGACAGTGTTATTAACGGGACAGGAGGTAGGATTTTAGATGAGACTTGAAGACAGGAAGTGACTGAGAACGCCTGATAGAAAGGGGAAGGGAATTCCACAGACGAATGGATTGGATAGTAAAGGACTGAGAGTAAGACTTGGATAGATGAGGAGGGAATGACAGAATAAGATCGCGGCATGAGCGTATATCACGATCCCCGGTGGGTTGCAGGAATTTGAAGCGCTCTTTCAGATAAGGGGGTGACAAGGGATTGAAAAGAATAGAATACAACAGAGAAAGAACATGGAGCTCACGACGACGGCGGATGGGAAGCCATTTAAGCTGGGAACGAAATTCGGAGACGTGATCATACTTACGTAGACCGAAGATAATGCGAATACAGAAGTTTTGAAGTCGTTCGAGCTTGTCGAGAAAAATTTCATTGAGATCTAAGTAGCAGCTATCTGCATAATCAAGAATGGGAAGTAATAGGGCCTGAACAAGAGCAATCTTGGTGGGAATCGGCAGAAAGTTACGCAGTCGGTTTAAAGAAGCTGCAGATGCGAACATTCTCCTGCTAATTTCCTTAATATGCGCATTCCAATTTAGGGAACAGTCCAAGTAAACCCCTAGGTTCTTAACCACTCGGCTGTACGGAATCTGGACACCGTCAAATACAATAGGTGGGAGTACTTCCCAATTTACCCGCGAAATCATTCGCGTGCCACCGACAATTATAACCTGAGTCTTAGAAGGATTGACCTTGAGGCCAAATGATTCGCTCCACTCAGAGATTCGCTTCAGGTCTATGTTAAGTCGAGACACGGCTGCCGGCAGTTCGCCAAGGCCACTCTGAGTATATAGTTGAAGGTCGTCTGCATAGAGATGGTAGGAAGATGAAAGATTATCAGTAATTGAGTTGATAAAGACAGAAAAGAGTAAAGGAGACAAGACACCACCCTGGGGTACACCGGAACCGAGTTCACACCAAGCAGAAAGTGAATCATCAACACGAATACGTTGCCGGCGACCATAAAGATATGTATGAAACCAGTCAACCACCGATGGAGATATGTTAAGAGAACGTAACAAGCCAAGGAGGACATCGAAATCCACAGTGTTAAAAGCGTTGCTGAAATCAAGCAGCGCCAGCACAGTTAGACGTCCACCGTCCACACCATGGCGAATGTCATCAGTAATCTTGACCAGAGCCGTAACCGTACTATGACCTGTCTTTATTTACAAAAAAAAAGTACGTTTCTAAGTAAGTTTATCAGTTGTCTAGTACCCATAGTACTCGTACAAGCTTCGGCTTAGTTTGAGGATGGATGGCGCTGTGTGTAAGCTGTGTATAATAAAAACACGTTCTAATAAAAGATACCTCCTTAAATTGGCCAAACTTCAAAGAAAGGCTAAACAAATTATATTAAGCGTAGATTTTTCAAAGGAATCTGTTTTACAACAGCCGTGAAGTAAAGCTAGGTGCACAAATATGCCATTTCATCCATCAGCCAAATATCTACGCTGTCTATAGCATTTTTTATTCAATTCATCTGACGCCGTGGGTATCTAAAATCCCCAATTACAAAGCCGAAATGAGGAAAATTCTCGGGACGTTTCTCTTTGAAGAGCTATGCGTCTCTTGTGTATTATCTAGGCGTGGTGCAAACAATGGGATGTTTCTGTAATGTTTTTAAAATATCATTAAAACTACCAATGAAATGATTAATTTTAGTTTGTTTGAAAAAATTAAGATTTAAAACCATTGAGAACGCAAAAATCTTACTGAGATTTAGCCAAAAAATTTCAAGGGCCGGCAATGCACCTATGACTCCTCTGGTGTTGCGGTGTCTATGGGTTTACTTAGTTTAAGCTAAGTACGAAAACCTTTTTGACGTGTCAAAGTATTCCACGTCAATCTAATTGCAGAAATATTTTTTAAAAACGCTTTAAACTTTATCAAAGCGTCGATTTTATTTTGTTCTTAAAATTCCATTGTTTTACATTTCTTATTTTTTCTTTTCTTTGTTTTTCGTGCGTTACAGTTGTGAGCAACGCGCCTTAATATTGAGCGGCTGATAATTATATTTGGGTTTTTACATTAGAGTGTTGGAGGATGATAATTGGAGCACGGCCGGAACGGTGGGGTCCGCTATCTCCGAATGGTCCTGTAACAGTCTTTGAGCTTGGCAATTTTGGTTTTATTGTCCCTTTTCCTTAACCCAAGACGTTTTATCTGATTACTGTTATCTTTACGTTTAGTGAGAAATTAAAGAAGCCTAATGTAAAAGCTTCAGACAATAAATATAAATACTTAAAGTAAGATTTTCATTCGGCCGTAGCTTTGAAATAAGATAATAGGAACCGTGATGGTCAAAATTTTCGATGTTATATTAATTTTCTTACACAATTCATATAATTTACATAACTATATTGTTAAAAAAACCAAAGGGTCGGGGGTGTGATTCCCTATCAGGGACAAACATTCGTGTGATGAACATGTCCCAGGCATGGAACAAATACAAATGTTCATCACAAATCTTTATATTTGTATTTAAGTATATATTTGTGATACTTTCGTTGTTCTGATACCCATAATAACTTGTTTTGAAATCGGAACAATGCTATTAATATTATTTAAGTATACCTGATATTTATTTAAAAAACTATACAACGTAATAAGACGTCCGTTCTATCCTTTGTACATTTCTGTACGGTGAACGATTCGCGATGGGAAGCAAGAGTCCCCTATACCTATAACGGTTTTTCATTAGACCCCAATCAACTTGTGAACGGGCAGCTGTTGTTCCTTGAACCGTGAAATTATTTGTCTTACGAAAAGTGGAAACTTTGCAAGCCAATTTGGAACAGATAATACTTCGTAGAACACGCACTTTGCGTTAAATATACCTACCTTTGTGATTTTTTTTTCAGGGGAGACTAATTCAGTTTTAGCTAATATGAAAACAGATAACATTAAGTAAACGTTACACTTTTTCTAGTTTAAATGTTCTACGAAACACTTCTTCATATGGTACTGAAATTTCATAAAACAACATAGTTCGAAACCAGGTAGATGTAAGTACCTGATCTTTATTATTCACAACACACTCTTCATTCGAATTCGATTTTCATGCCGACCACACGAAACTTGTCGTTTTTAAATTGCGTCTGATCGGGATGTCCTAGAAGACAGTCCCAGCCCCTATTTCGTACTCATAATACAAGTTAAATCCTCAGTTTGAGACAGTGGTTGATGTAAACTGTCCAGCGTATTTATTTGTTTACAATGAAAGAATTAAGCAAAAAGAATACAAACCGAGTTTCAGACAAGACCAAAACCCTGCAAGGTTTACGTACTTAATGCAGCTACACAAACACGAAATGCAGTCAAATACCCAAGCATCTCTATTTATACCCCCACCTTACGAGCGAGACACGCTATAAACCACAATTGGGGTCTTTAAATAAAACAAACAATTTTACGGTTCGCTCAACAAGATCAATTCGCGGGTTGATTGGGATACGTCTGATTGGGACCCGAGCGAAATGGGATCCGATATTAGCTGTTGAGTCGGTGAGGAGTTAAGTGTAGGGAAATGTAAGGGCGGCCGTCAAATGCGTAATTAGAGGTATCGCTCGATTGAGGATCGCTTTTGAATTGATTGGTTTGGAGTCGAATAATTAAAGCAATGTTTTAGAATAGAATGGAATGGAAAAGAAAAGCGTTTAGTTACACACAAATTGCACGAACAACGTAACAGGAAAAAAAACTTAAAAATAACATCGTGATCACATGGTGTCAACTCAGCATGAGCCGAGGTATCTTGACAAAAAACATAGATCCTGGTCTTTAGTAGTCAAATTACTTAAAACAAAGCAATTCTATTACAAAGTAAAGATGCTGGTAGGATGTGCCCCCCCCCCCCCCCTCCCCCTTCTCTTATGTCCCTTCAAACGTCTATTCAAAGTTTCTCGTTTCGAAAACTCTCTACAGAGAGAGTATATTCAAAATGCTAAGTAATTTCGATTGGGATTCGGAAACTTTCTCTACATGCACTTAAACTTGACAGACTAAATAATGTCAAATTTTAATGACACGGTATCCAAAAAAATCACAAGTTATGAATAAGCTAGCATTCCGAGACAGTCCTTCTAAGTTGATCGTTAGCGGGAAAATATTTTGTGGGCAAAAGTGTGCGGTGTCCGTAATATACTTAGTTAGTACGTGACTATCATAAGTTTAGCCATTCCGCTCCGCTTGGCAGGATCGTGTGCGGAGCGGATTATTCATTCGCTCCTCATTCTTTTCCATCGTCTTAGTATTATGATCTCTATGATCTACGATCTATAAATAAATATATGAGACACCTGTACTTTAAACTCTATGGGGTATATCCATTTTACCCACTTATGTACCCCACACTGTTTGTGCTCGGTATGGTTGGGTATAACCAGTTGAGGGTGAGAAGGGAGTTCGCACTCGCTATGTATGTGGTGAATCTACTACGGGGGGTCACGCATAACCCGGGAGTACTGCGACACCTGCAGCTGTGCGTGCCGGACCGCTACGTGTGGCGGCGGCGGCGCCCTCCCCTTCTGCTGGTGCCCGCGGCCAGAACCAATCTGCTCGCGAAAGCACCGCTCAGCCGTACCATCAACGTGGTGAACGAACTCCACGATAAAATAGACATTTTCGTATTGCAGAACTCGAGTGAGCTCGCAAAAATCCTATTGTATATAATCTCATATAGATATTAAGATAGTATAAAAAGATAGGTTAAGTTAAAATATAATAGTTTTGTGTAATTTTAAAATTAATTTTAGGCCAAACTGTTGCATTAGGTGAATTACCTGTAATGATAGTTTAAGGTTTTTGAAATAAATAAATAAATAAATAAAAAATCTTAGTACTAAGGTTGCGAATGGAGATAGGTATAGGTTTTCATTTGAGATGTAACACGTTACCTTTTTCATGTTAATGTGTAATATGCCAAGACAGATACCAGCTGTATGGAAACATAAAAATACAAAATCCTTGTAAACGGAATTGTATGATATAGTTGTGGTTTAATGATCGGAGTTACTTATATTATTCCGTGGAGGATGGATAAGAAATGGCTCGACAAAATGGCTTCCCTACGTCAGATGGAAAGAGAAGTCAAAGTCGCTGTGACAACGGGTAAGTAGCTGGTCAGTTACCTGTCAGTTGGCACCGCCATGCCGGCCCAACCCTAACCCCCCACGAGCTCCGGAAACCCTACCACCGGTAGAAACACGACCCGGAGGTCATTTGGCTGCGGTATTCTATAGGGTGGAGGTCCTTCCCCGGACGGGCAGCTCAGTTCGAGCGAAGATTCGCTAGGCCTCTCCTAATGTTCGCCACCTTGATCGATTATGGGCCTCTCGCATCCAGCACTTGCCAGCCGTCCTGCGCAAATCGTCACTCCACCTGGCCTGAGGGCGTCCTACATTACGTTTGCCGAGACGCCAGAACTCGTTTACCCCAACGGTTATGGGTTCTGCGGCTAATATGGCCAGCCCACTGCCACTTCAGCTTACTAATCTGTTGAGCTATGTCGGTGACTTTAGTTTTCTGCCGGATCACCTTGTTTCGGATTCGATTCCGCAGAGAGACGCCGAGCATAGCCCAAAAAAATAGTAGCATAACTTTTATTTTCAATTATTTATTGTTGAACAAACCGGAGAGGGATTAACGCTCCATTACGAAACACAGGCGTTGCCAATAACCGCTTCAATTATAATAAACGTTACATAAACGTTTGCCGAATCAGGATTTGGTGATTACAAAAGACGAGTTAAATCCGAAACATTTGGAACGCAATTTGTTCGAATGGGATTAAAAGCGGCTTTAATCATGGAAATGTACTGGAATCTTTAAATGTTTGTTTTTCCTCTCAAGTTAGGTCTATCTCGTTAACAGGTTTCGACTAACTTGATTAAATAGCTTAATCGAATTTTCCGCTACATTTGTTTCTTCTTTTCCAGTCAAAAGCACTAAATTCGTGTGAGGGACTGTTTCCTAATTATCTTAATAACTGTTGGACAAATTGTATATTACCCACATATTTAATAATTTCTCATGTAAGTGACTGTATTGTTTTAAATGAGAAATAAATATTCTTTAAACCTAAATTCAATCAAAAAAGCCAGCATTGCGGTGGTTACCTGTCCGTTGTCACAGCGACTTGGGCTTCTCTTTGGCTTTCCATCAGGCTTTTATCATCGTCATGATCAGCCTATTGCAGTCCACTGCTGGATATAAGCCTCTCTAGATATTCGCCACTTAAGGCAAACGTCTGGAGGCTATACCCATAGATACCTATACTTTTATAGAAAATATAGATACTCGTAGATACACTTTACTGAACACCGTAAAAATTTAGGTACTCAAAACTAGGATAGTTGCACAATTTTAGGCGGTCTTACCGCTTTAAGCGAATAAAGCTAACCGTATATGCACAAGGCAACAATAAAAGCGTTCCCGTTATCATTCTCCCGTACCCTTCCCCTAACTAAGTGAGACAAGAAATGACCTACTTTGTAGCCTACCGTGATCGATCATTTCCTATATTCATTGACATAGCCACCATCCACATTAAATCAACGCGACAGTAGATCGTTTCCAATTAATTAGTAATCCAAATATTGTAGTACCTATTTATTAAATTGATAGCAAATAATGTGTTCATTCACGAAGTATGATAGGTATTCGTTGATTACAAGTAGCTTAATTAGCACAGTGAACATAAGTTCCTAGGTGAAAGATTATCGATATTGAAGCTTAAACTTAATCATTGACTAAATAAACAAATAACCTAAGACATGCCACGCTGGTCCAAACATCGCCATCTATCTAGCCCCTCAAACTAAGTAGAGCTTTTACTATGGGTACCTACCACTGATAAACTTAGATACTTTTTTTTTGTAAATAAATACATATTATACTTAGTGCCTAACTACCTTGGTAAAACATCTTCAGCAGCCAATAACAGTCCACTGCCAGACATAGGACATCGATTTTGGGCTTCTTGCATCCAGCACTTGCCAACCATCCTACGCAAAACGTCACTCCACCTACTCTGATGGTCCTACACTACATCTGCCGTCTGCGATAACTCTACTCCACTCTTTTACACCAATATCTTATCGGTTCTGTGGGTAATATGGCTTACAACAGAATATATCATTTAATAAAAACTGTGTTTATTGGTAACAAATTATTACTACGAGTATGGGGTTGACGTTGGTTTTCTGTCTGTGCTATAAAAACTAACATTTAGAATATATCTAAGTAACAAACTATCAAATTCTTATACAATTATACGATTTTTATATTAATTACCTAAGAACAGGACTACTTCAAAACCAAAATAGTTCTCTGTAAATAGTAACTGCATCTTTTTTTTCACCAAACTTACCACTAAGTAGATGTTAAGCAAACACTATACTGTTTCAATAAAAGCCAGTCAGAAACGTGTTCAGATAGCACGTACTCCCACAATATGTTTAATCTTTTTGTAACAGTTGCGGCCAACTGTCCTTAACGGGGTTAACCAAATTAACCGGCAGCCGCCGAAATTCGGTCAAGAGGATATTGTTTCCCCAAAGAAAATAGCACGACAAGTTATTTCAGGGTATTTCGCACAATTCCCCATCACGTTCGTATTAGTAGGTAGTAGTTCGAGCACGTATAGTAGGAGTGCTATTGACAAGTCTTCCGGCCTCGTAACTTGTAACACGCGTCTAAAGTTTGGTCAAGTTTGCCCACAGATGGTGCGGAAAATGTTTTCCTGGAGAACTGTGAACGGAATATGTTGTTGGGTTTAGACTTACGCTGAAAATATTGGCGTGCCGTGATAAAAATATTGTTTTGGAATAATGAGGCAATTTGTTATTCAATCGAATATGGCTACAGAAACTTTTCTCCATATCCTTCATGTTTGTGTAAAAAAAAAGAAAAAGAAAAAGATCTAAACTGATCATTAAGAAAACTTGCATTAAAATATTTATAATTCTCTTCGTGTTTTATCCGGATTTAGGAATATCGGGAAACAGCATTTGCCTGAGTACAGATAAAACCTACTGCAGTCACCAACAAGGGCTGCCGAGAGTCGAGACAAGGCAAATCCATCCCTTAATTGATAAATGGCATTGAAGGAGACCTCTGTTCTTCAGGATGATGATGATGATAAATTAATGTGAAGTTTCACAAGCAGACTTACGAGGGACTTACAGATTGGTAAAGAGTCTGAATTCTTTATTATTGGTCTCTAATCTACCCTTTCTCTTTAACTATCCTCTAACCTAAGGTTGTCTGGAGGAAGAGATCGCCTAAAGTGTACACAACAAATGTACACTCTCTACAATATTAGAAGTTCCTACATTTTCAATACATTTCTGATAGACTGTAACTTCAATGAGTTTTACACAACAATTAAATTTACTACAACTATTCTTAAATTTATTTTGGTGTTTTTAATTGAATTAATTACTCAAGTAGGACAAGGTGATGTAGTTAATGGTTGTAATTGAATTAATATGCAGGGTTGGCTTCTAACGCCGATCAAAGCACTTAACATAATTACAGGTCATTTTTATGCGTCCGATGATGAATAGCTAAGCGTAAGGAGGGTCGCTAATTCAATCTCGTTTGTATGAAGAAAATTTAATGATCTTAAATTCTTAAAAGGAGAGGTGTAAACAATATGTAAGATGTATTATGGATATAAATCACGAATGGTTTGGTTCCGTAGCATTAAGCTTTGAAACAGTGGTGGGGTTTGATCCCCGCTCATTATAAACATTTTGTGTGCATTGAAACATTATCTGTTGGTATTGATCCGGGTGTTTGTTATATAAAATGTATTTATTTACAAAATGTACACAGTACTTAAGTTTATCAGTCGACATCCCATAGTACCAGTTTTGGCTTAGTTTGGGACTAGATGGCGGTAGTAGAGGTAAAGCGCTTTTTGGAACCTCCACCGTGAATCCATGTCTCCTTGGCCCGGCGGAATTTTATCTAACTCGCGACCCGCCCTCGCTTTGCTTTGGGCAGCTTATGACATCACATCAGAAAATTTTGCCGCCCGTCCGGGGAAGGACCACACCACCACCAGAATACCACACCCTGTAGAATACCGCAGTCAAATGACCTCTGGGTCGTGTTTCTGCCAGTGAGTAGGGTTTCTGGAGCTCGTAGGGGGTTCGGGTTGGGCCGGCATGGCGGTGGCAACTGACAGGTAACTGACCAGTTACTTGCTCGTTGTCACAGCAACTTGGGCTTCTCTTTCGCTTTCCATCAGGCGTAGGGAAGCCATAATGTCGAGCCACTATAAAAAAAACCAGTGCTTTTTACTAGCTTTTATTTAACTTGCAATGTATGTATGTTTGTATGATCAGGTAAAATCTTACAATTCAATTTTAAGGCACTGGCCCTCAATCGTTGCGTAGTTTTAAAGATCTATGCGCCATTGTAATATACTATGTAGTGAACATTTTCAAATACTGTTACAGAATACGATAGAACTGGTAAATTGAGTAAAACGTGACTTTAGGGGATTAAAACAAAAGCAACTGTCTATATAAATATTGACCCGGCTAAGTGAAGCCTCACCCGGCACTTCAGAGTTTAATTTAAGAGGATTAGCTAAACGGTGAGGCCTTGAACTTCCACTAACCTCTGTGGCCTATATGCTGAAATAGCTCTTAGTATCTTTGAACCATTTTGCACAAAATGGTACAAAAAGTGAACTTCAGGCAACCGTTAGTTCATCATCATCATCAGCCTATTGCAGTCCATTTCTGGACATAGTTTTCTCCAGTTGTTCGCCACTTTGGGCAAACATCTGGAGGCTCTACCCATAATCGCCAAGCTGGGCAGGCGGGTTGGCGATCGCAGGGCGTATCTTCTCGCTCCAGTGATGCTGCTGCCCGTAATCGGCCTGTGGTATTAAGCTACGCATTCCATTGATTGTGATGGTTATACCAGTAGGTTGCCACAAAATGGTACAATAGGTGAGCTTCAGTCAACCTTTAGGTCACCATCATCAGCCTATCGCAGTCCACTGCTGGGAATAGTCCTCTCCAGTTGTTCGCCACTTTGGGCAAACATCTGGCTCTACCCATAATCGCTAAGCTGGGCAGGCGGGTTGGCGATCGCAGGGCCTATGATTTCGCTCTGGTGTCGCTGCTGCCAGTCATCGGCCTGTGGTATTCCGAGCTACGCTTTCAATTGTAATGGTGATACCGCTACCAGTCGCTTCGTTTGTTATTAAGCAGGATGCACCACGGGCAGGTGAGGTTGGCTTGGAGCGAAAAGATGATGAGTGGCTCCCTTACATATCTCCCTAAGTCATGCAGAGTGCAGAAGTTTATTTGTGTCCTTCAATGGGTATTACCTACTCATGATTAATTTGTAGACTATCGCAATATTCATACCTCTGAAGTAGACTTGAGTCTATGACGTCAGCTCCCCTATTACCAAACGTCACATACTCACATATCGGGACAGCGGAAGTGGGGCGAGTCGGAAGTGACGTCACGAAGGTGTTACACGTCGCATTGTATTAAATATTAACCAAACGTTTCGATCAAATTCTGAGGTTTTGGCGGAAGATACCTATACTAAGTAGATCATGTCAGCATCTTTAACAATGTATTCTTTTTGTTACCAAAATTGTTTTTAGGATTGATTTTAAGTTCTATCATTTTTCTTTTTCTATTCATTTTGCCTTTGAACGCGGACAAACAAACAGACAGACACTCAAAGTTTTTATAGTAGTAAGGATAAACGCGAGCCCGTGTAAGTTAGCTGTAATCATGCAAATGTCACGTCACGAGCCAGCCAGGCCAGCTGACCGGAGTGACACGTTACACGTTGGAAACTGGAGCAAGCGTTCCCGTCAGCTTCCCGCTGACAAAGCGCAGGGAGCGTTTGTTTCAGATCAGCTTAAGGCCGTGTGTACAATGGCAGGTGTGAAAGCGGGACTTCTATCGAAGAGCGAAGGTTCGCTTAACTACTAGGTAGTTTCCTCTACAAGCTTCAAGGACATTATCAGGTCAGTTTATCTGTGAAAAAGTGTTTCTGTGTTTTGTGGAACCGAGGTAACTGGTAACTTACTGTGGTTCCAAGGAACAGTTGACTCAGTAATTGCACTCGATTACTGGGTAGACTTAGAACAGACAGAACTGTATAGAGAACTACTAATAGATTAGGTAGGGGATAGTTAGGTGGTATGGCCATATCAGTCACAGAACCCATAAACGTTGGGTTAATTATACGTAGTATGGAGTAGCTGGGAGTTCTAGTGTAGGACGCTCTCAGACCTGGTGGAGTGACGATATGCGCAAAATAGGGAATATGCATGAAAAATAGTTTCAGGTATTTACTAATTTATCGTAAAATAGATCAAAATCTACTACGAACAGTAAAAACAAAATCAAAATTGGTTGAAAAATGGGCGAGATACAGTCATTGAAAGTGAATATATCCGTCTCTCTCTCGCGAAACAGATTTTTCTATGGAGTTAGTACGGCGCTTACGGTACGTGACGTCAACTACCGCATCGGATCTCTCTGTCTAATCAATAACTTTAACGCTTTATAACTCGCTTAATAGAAAAGATAGTTTAAAAATTCTTCGATATTTATGTATCTGGAAGACAAAAGATCTCAATAAATCCATAAAAAAAAGTCATGCATATTCCCTATTCCCGGAAAGTGCTGGATGCGAGAAGCCAGGATCGAGTAAAGTGGCAAACAACTTCGGAACCTTCAAGAGAAACGAGCGTACCTACTCCTATTTAAAAGGCCGGCAGCGACCCCAGAACTCGATTTGAGTTGCGGGTGTCCATGGGCGGTGTCGACTGCTTACCATCAGGTATCACATTGCTCGTCTGTCGGCTCTTGCATAAAAAAAAACAATTGGAGAGGCCTATGTCCAAAGTTCACCATCGAGTGTCCTTCAAGCCCGTTTTCCCTTTCTATCATAAAAAGGGTAAAAGTAATGGTGAGTGAACAACAGCCAATTATACGTCTATAATCTCACATATTACATGTCTCGTCTGTCATAATTATCATAAAATATTGATAAAACTATATTATAAGCTCCAATACTTTTCATACAATAAATTCAAACGTTCGTCTATCAAACCCTGCATCCATTTACATGATTCCATTTTGCTGAAAGGACACTCGGAATAAAATAAAAATAAAATTGAAAACAATTTCGCTTGAAAGGAAAAGAAGAACGGAGATTTATGACTATTTTGTGCGAAAATACAGCACATTCACCGCATAAATGATAGCTTTCGTTATTTAAAATGCATTTTCATCATAACAAGTATCTAGTCGACCACAACAAAAGATAGCAAAAAGTAATAAGAGTACAATAATTCGTATTTTAAAGGAAAAATGGGATTGAATCTCGATGCGTCTAAATAAATTTATTGTGAAACGGCGGTAGATTTGAGAGAGAATACATTTTTTTCTACCACAGACAATTTTAGAACCATTACAGATCTACATTATTATCTGCGTTTCATATCAAAGCAATTTCTGTTATCGAAATAGATTTTCCGACACTTCGCAAAGAAAACCAGCTTTCAGAAAGTTTAATTCCATACTCAACTACTTGAAAAGCTATATGGTTGATATAAGATCTTTGAACGTGCCACGTAGGTTGGTCTGATAGCTCAAAGAAGGTAATAAAAATGTCGCCTTAGTCACTTGAGCTTTTATTTCACAAAGGTGGATAGCAGAGCGAAGCTCTTACTAAAATGGTCAATGTTATTCACACCGCGAATCAGAGAGAGTAAATGTAAAGCATTGTATTTAATGCAGCTACTTTTTTCATCGTTTTAAAATTTATTCTACTTTTGAATTGTTAATTTCTGTGTAGGAACTTGTATCTGGAATCATTAATAAATAATAAATATCCCAAGACATGCCACGCTGGGCCACTCATCGCCATCTAGCCCCAAACTAAGCCGAAGCTTGTGCTATGGGTACTAGACAACTGATAAACTTACTTAGATACTTTTTTTTTTGTAAATAAATACATATTATACATAGAAAACACCCAGACCAATACAAACAGACATATTCATGAACACAAATGTTTGTACTGTGCGGGAATCGAACCCACGACCCTTGGCTCAGAAGGCAGAGGTCACTACCAATTGAGCCATCGAGCCTGTCGATTTGATTAAAACTTTGATGTCTATGCCTTAACGTAAGTCCACAAGACTTATTTGCTAATTAAAATTAACACTCGACTTAAGTTTGACGGCGTGCCCATCAAGTTGTACGCGGGACGAGCTGATGAGGGCGTCCAGGAGAGCGGTTCGTGTGTCTGATGCTAGGTTTACACGCGTGGCACGCCACGCAGCCCGGCAAGCAGCCTGGCAAGCAGCTCGGCGAGAAGCCCTGCCCTACACACTGCGCACGCACGTGCACATTCAAACAGACGAACAGCCCGTTCACATGCTTCTGCTTGTGTTCGTGCCCTTTGAATGTATTTTTGAACGCGACCGTGTAAACGCGGCATGAAGATTGGGTGGAACAGGTTTAGATTGCCATCGACACGATAAGAAGAAGTTTAATATAAAAACCCAAAATAAAGTGACAGGATGTCATTTATAATTACTTATTATTTTTTCTGAATAAACCATAACACCTTTCTTGAATTTAACAATGGGAACAATAGTTGAGGACTATATCCAGCAGTGGACTGTGAGAGCTTGACGATGATGATGAAAGTATGACTTTCGTACTCAGTCGTCGTATCTTTTTTCAGTCCGTTAAATTTTATCCATGAATTGAAAAGTCCCGGCTTACTCCTTTCCTCCACAAGAAAATCATAGGAAACCACCTACTAACACTGCTCCTATGTATTAGAAATTAGCTTAACATCATTAGCAAAGTTTATCATAAGCGTCACGTACATTATATTAGTTAATTACCTAATGATGACATACTACCGAGGCACGGCCTTCAAATTAGCATTGGGAATCTAATATCTACACATAATGATCTTTCGTGCGGGTGTGAGACAAATTGTTATTGATTGCAGGTGTTAAATCAAATCTCAGGCCAAATATACAAAATTTATAATATCATATTTTATCAAAGCTTGTATATTATACAAATATCTTCGTCAGAAAATTTATTTAGGTACGTCGATTAACTTGAAATAAGTATTAAAAGTATCACTATTAAACATTCAGTTTTGACTGGGTTCCACAGACGCAATCAAAACCAAGGATATTAAACCCTTGAATATTTAAAATTACATTGTAATTCAGTAGGTCAAGCCAGATGTACGTAAAATTCAAAGTGTTGCCAGCCAAAGTCAAAAATAGCTATGTAGAACGGCGAGTTCTGAAAAAAATCTTTGGGGAAAACTCTATATTTTTCCAGTGTCGTCGTATGTCGTTTAGTTTGAATGATTTATGGTGTTCTCAATTTCGATGTACGACATCGCCGTAAGAGGAAAATAAAAAGAGATTTTATAAGGCTCGCTAAATACATAGGCTTATACGGAAAACATAATACATCTTAGAAACTGATCTAGGAGCCTTGATAATACTATAATAACCCTGTAATATGTGTCTACCTTGTTTAATTAGCTAATTACCTTGTTTGATTGGGTTAGAATGGTGGATTTTTTTTTGCCTGTTCTTCTTGATAGAACATTTCAGGCACTAAGTAGAATGTTCTTTTTTGTATTGACGATTTATACGTGCTTGGTTCAAGTTTATATGAATAAAGAACATTTACAACATTTACTGTAGGTCATATCATTATGCTAAATTGACTGCCTGTGTTCTCACCCATTCAATATAAAATATTTTTGTTTATATGAGCTTAAGAAGTAACTAATTCATACAGTTAATTTCGGATGCGGTGAGCAACTTGCATATTACCTAGTTTCAGCAGCAAAATAGTTGTATGAGTAAGTTGTGCTCCAGACGACCTTTAGACAATAAAGCTGCCTACTTTTGGGTGCGTTATTAAAAGTTTTGAGAGGACTTAAAATGCTAATCTCTGACACCAGTAGTCCTAAAGGCAGAATTTAAATAAGGTTATTCTAGGAAGGTTACCGTGTGCTGAGCACCTGCCGTTGACAAAATATAAAATTTATTTATTTTAAAAGGTTTATAGACCCGGCCGCCACGATATTTATAAGTAAAAAAGTAGCATTAATAAAATTACGAAACCTTTGATCACCAATATATTATCATACACCATTGCTAGTGCACTAATTAACTTGTAATGTTCTAATAAAGATTTTTATTTACTTATTTAAATTGAAAATATTGTGGTGATATAAAATTGACAATTCGACTAAACATGGACAGAAAAATGAAATTGATATTTTTTTGTAAATAAATACATATTATGTAGAAAACACCTAGATCAATGCAAATATACAATGTTTTTTTATAGTAGCTCGACATAATGGCTACCCTACGCCTGATGGAAAGCGAAAGAGAAGCGCAAGTCGCTGAGACAACGGGCAGGTAACTGGTCAATTCCCTGTCAGTTGCCACCGCCCTGCCAGCCACGAGCTCCGGAAACTCTACTCACCGGCAGAAACACGACCCGGAGGTCATTTGGCTGCGGTATTCTATATTTGAGCTTAAGATTCGATGGTCTACCTCTCTTGTTGCCAAATTTAATAAACATTACCGTAAATCTCCCTTGTAAAGGTATTTCCCAGCGCTCATTTGTAATATGAACGCCTGCATTATCTCAGCGCTAGACAATTTTATCGAGCTCAACATAACGACCACAAAATCTTGCTCCACCCCCATTATTTCCCATTTGACCTGCTAAGCTTCTATTTAGGTCACGCGCACCTAACACTAGCAGACTTGATAGATTGAACTGTACGAGGTCTGACGGATGAGTAACACGCATCATATTTTCATGACAAATGATGTGTCAAGTAAAGCTGGTTGTGGTATTGCGTATTTGTACAGGCAGCGTCGGATATATTTTAACATGCTTAGTAGTCAAAATTATACCAAGAACAATTTTATAATGGCATAAAAGGCGTTCAAATTTTTGACTGACTGCATTCAGTCATTTTTCAGGAAGCTTTTTTTTTAAATTAAGATACTGTTTTACATTGTAAATGCATTTTATCTTCTTCATTCATCATCATAAGCCTATTGCAGTCCACTGCTGGACATAGGCTTCGGAGCGCACACCTTAAGTCCAAAATAATTTAAAAAATCTCCAAATACATCGCGAAATTAGTACAAAGAATAATACAAATTGTTACTAAGTAGTATTTAATTAATTCGTAACGACCAAACTGTTTAAAACAAATATTATGTTCTATGCGTTACACAAAGCGAGATTGAAATGTGTAAATATTGAACTTGCTGAACTATACTATTGTTGTTTGCTAACTTTCCTCGCCATTTGCGTATAACATTAGATCGAAGATAAAGCTAATTTGACTAAGTAAACTAACAAATGAAATTCTGTAGATTGTATAGTGCATAGTATATTCAACAATTTCCCAGTATCATCAGCTTGTAATTAATTCGTAGTATAGTGTATGTTGTAACGGAACCAACCCCACCCTATCACAAAATTATTTTTCGAATCTAATAAAATTCTATTTGTTTCTAATAACAAAGAAACCCATCACAGCGCCCTCTATGTTGGGGCCAAAACATTAACTAAAAACGTTCAGGATTTCTATTGATTCACTCACTGAGTTGTTAGTTCGCGAAGTTCACGTTAGGTGGCAGGTTCATTTGCTGTATAGTGCAACGGAAATGAGTAAGATGGCGCAATTTGGCAGAATGGCTGAGAGTTTTTTTATAAATAAGGAATCTTGGTCGCGCCCCGTAGGCATCCCATACGTATGGAAACATTAAATGTAGGAGTGGGGAGATGATTATAAAAGGCAAAGTTCAGGAATATTCAGGATCGGAGCGAGGCGCGATTTGATAAAATTAACAAGGGGACGGAGCGAGGCGCGATTTTATAAGATTAATAAGGGAGGGCGATTTTTAGCTAAGCGAACCGATTGAGGGAAGCGTGATTTAACTGAGTGTTTGATTCAGTTTTGAGAAAAGTTTAATTTAATATTTATTTTGGTTTGAATTTTTAACTAAATTGTAGAGTCAGTGAAGTGCGACGTAGGATTTAGGCCTGAAACTGCCGTTTCAGGTCCCAAGTAAGCCAATTAGGGCCACAGACTATTTGTTTAGTTTGTGATTAGGTTTGCTAGGAAATAGGGAGTAGGTTTAGAAATTGTTATTTTGTGGTAATTATTGTAGGAATTAACAGTTAGAAATTTTAATAATATTATGTTCAGAAAGCCTTTTGAAGTGAAATCTAAATTTATCTATTTATATCTTATACCTAAGTATTATGTATTAGCATAATTATATTATTTATATTTTATAATTATTATTGTATATATTTTCACATTACACACACTACTTTCATGCTCAGTTTAGGGTTTTAATAGGTACACTTTACAAAAAGGTAAATACTCTAGATTTTAATAATTTGCTCGTAATCATTTATATGACCACGTGGAGTCATTTCAGTCCAGGTAGGTGATTAAACTTGATGCGTTTTATTATAGGGCTCCCATCTTGGAAAACTCGTGTGGAACTGTCTGGCTCCTATCTCGGTAAAACGAGGTAGTGTATGCGTTTAGAGGGTATTTCTTAGAAATGCCCGCTTAAATGCTTTATGGTCAGCCATTCTAGTGTGTAATACGGTTGAATATTATTATCTCAGAGATTTTATTATTTAACTATGTATTGCCGACTAGACGGTAAAGCAGGTTCCGACCTCTCCTTCGGGACTTGGTTAGAGCAATCTTACGAGTGGTCCTAACTCATATCATGTATTTTGGGCACAAACATAATACATGGTATTGGTGAAATTGTCCTCTTGTGTTTATTAAATTATTATGATCCTCGCTGGATTGATTTATTTAAATTAACTTAACCAAATTAAAGTCTAGAATACAAGGTTTTAAGGTATAAATAAACATTTAAAAGGTGTTGTTTCATTTCACACTGCACAAAAAATCTTAAAATAGTTTATACGTATTTGCCTAAAGCGATTGCACCGTAAACAAAAACAAAACTACTTAAACTTAACCAATTCTTTTAAGAAGTAAAATTAAGACGTAAGTCTTCTCTTAAATTTTACCTATATTAATTGCCAGCAATGGTAACATTCTATTTACTTCAAGCTTGCCTGTTCCTATCTTGGACTGGCCTATAAACAAACTTATTAGTGACTAGACGAAAGTCTTTCCTACCTACAACATACCTGACTCCTGAGTTTACCTGGCTTAATTGCATTGGTAATAAATAAATCATACAAACTATTGCAGCTATTATCCAATACTGCAAACTACATCCAATTTGACAGTTCATGTTTCGTGAACTATGTCATGGTGGCGTATATACGGCCTACCTAATCACAATACAATTTATGGCGGTGCCCCTGCTTATGCAACCACCATTATGCCATTAGGGACCAATTATCATACTAGTATTCTTGGTGTAGTGTCTCAGTGCTGAGCTGCTCCGTTGAACACCTTCATACACTAACGTATGTCGTTGGGAGGACCAGTGTTGACCCTGCCTGTTTCATTGCATCGGTTACTAACTTATGTATGAACCTTATTCGCTAAATCTTACCATGTGTCAGCTCTTTACCGCTACCCTGGTACCACAACACAACAATGGTATTCCGTGTCTGCAAGACCGTGATATACTTCATACAACATGTTGTTAGATTGGATGTTATTCTATCTAACTTTTATAACTTATTTGGATTTGGTGCTGGGTAAACTCCATCCCAATTATATCCTACCTACATTGGCCTTTGAGGCTCAATCACAATCCTACTCCTATTCGGGAAGGAACTATAAATATGGTTGTGTTTCACCGCTTTTAGGCGTGTTTGGGGCCTTAAAGCATCCCTAATACCTACACTATTATACTAATCCTTATCCTAAAGGTAGGAACGATTTCGGTTATTAAGATTTTGATGTACCTTGTTTCCGGTGAAATTATATTTAGGATTCTGTAAGCAACAAGTATTAAATATATTTTATAGAAAATAGACTAGAAATACAAATAACACTTACTTTTTAAACTATCTCTATTAATTATAAACATCTCGTATTGTATTTTAGATCTAGATTACTTACTTACTAACTTCACAAGGCTTTCGACATACGCTTAATCTGAACTCAGCTACCTTCATAAAGAATTTGAGTTACTACATAATAAATTAATACACAACGTAATAGAGTCCTACCATCATACTAGACGATCACAAAGATATTTATCTGGCCAAAATAACAGTTTCTCTACTTATTTCATTACAGCTAAATAGCTATACATGTATTGAAAATATTAATGTAGAGAAGTAACGAGTATTAATTAAGGGTTTATAGTAGTGTTCCCTTATAATATACTCATATATAGAAGGGGGGGTTCGTTACAAATGGTGCCGTGACCAGGATTATGAGGTTTTACAAAGACTGAGTGATGGTTAAGCGATCTGGGGGCGTGAAGTTAGTTTATAGAAATGTTTGATTTTCATTTTTAATGTAATTAAATTTTAATACAAATTTTATGAAAAGTTGTTATGGATAGGATTAACAAAGATTGGAAAGCGATTGGGGGCGAGAAGTTGTTTTTTAGTTATTTTATTAATTTACATATTGCATAATTAAATGAAACATTTAATTCGTATCTTATTTAAAGTATTATCGTCATTAAATTTGATTCATAATTAAACATTTAGCTTCATCTTAGATGTTCGATTTAGTGTTTTGTTTTACTGTTTTTTATTTTATTGTGTGTTGTATTTTTTTTCTGTGTGCCATTTCAGTATTCCTCTCACTGCGGCCAAGACACCTTTCGCCTAACCACGGTCACATGAGCCTGTGTGATCGGCAGTGAGAAAATCCCAAATCCAGTGCACATTGCACCACGTGCACTATCCTTACCTTCCTTTCCCAAATTCCGTCTGATATCTTAGGTCTCATGGTATCAGATATCCCTCTTTATCTATTTATGTATGTATTTCAAAGTAGGTATGGTTAGGGCTAGGGCGATAGGAAGATAGGATTAGCTAGGTTTATTTAGATTATTGTAGGTAGGTACTAGTATTTTTTTTTATAAGTTAGTGTAGACAGAAGTTAGGTTACCTAGGATTCATCTAGTAAGTCTAGAATTAAATTTTAACGTAAACGTGTATAAAAATACAATAGGTAGGATTGGTTTTAAATTTTACGCGGTCTATACGGTAATACTTTGTAATGTACATTATAGGGTTTTACATTTCTCTTGTGTTATGGGAACCCCAATTCTAAATTAAAGGTGTAAACAAACTTCCTTATCTGAAGTTGTTAAAATATTTCTGTGACTCTCAGAAATATCAATATGTCAATGATTTTAAAAGTTATGAGCCTGAGAACAAAGCTCAAAAGTGGAATTTTAAGGAATAGTTTAAGAGGTTTAAGTGATTCTTTCTTTTCCTTAGAGTTTGTTATGGATAAAAACAATCACGTCAAGAGTTCGCTTGAAATGCACGTGTGAGAACTCGATAATGGGAACTTGTTAGAAACAACTCAAGAGTTGAAATTTATTGCGTCGTGTCAAATGACATGCCCACTCGTGAATTAGAGCAAAATTTATTATGACTGATTTTTTGTCACGTCGAGCTTTCGGACATTTTAAGCGGGTACCTGATTTTTTTTTGTTACAAAAGTAAACAAATTAAAATCTAAAGTATAAAAAAATTTACGTTTAGAATCACGTCAATCATCGGTAATTCATATTAATGAATTGAATTTTGTTGAAATGTATTAATGTGTTAAAAATTAAAAGAATCAAAACTAAACTTAATATTATTATGATTTGCAACTTCGTGTGTTTCAATTTAAGTTACCTCTTGAAATATCTAACAAATACTCAATATGTAGCTTAATAATAATTTCACTTAGAATCAAGTTATTCAATAATATGGCATACCTACTATTTAACAAAACGAATTGATATAAAATTATCGCATCTTAATGCACTAACTTTGTCCGCGACGGCATGTTGAGTGACTGCGGACTAGCCTGAGTCGCGGAAGATGCAAGATTCTCGGGTGTGTTACGTTTAGGGATAAAGTAGTACATATTATGCTTTATGATATCTGTTGATTAGGGTACGTACATAGTACATACAGAGATTTGTTTATTTAAACTACAATTGGATTTTCATATTTCATAATATAATAACTAAATGAACTATGATGATTATGAAAGGTTATGTAGGTAATGGTACTAATAAATAGTTTTAAAGTTTTCTTAACTAGATGAAATGGGGGCGAATTTAGTTTTACATTAAACTTGAAATTGTAGTAAGAATTAATGTGGTTTATTGCTATTAATTATGTCCAGCAGTGGACTGATACGGGCTGGTGATGATGATAAAAAAAAGAGAAGGATTTATGATTTTATTAAGAGATTCATTTAGGGATTATAAAATTTATGTTAATATTAACATAAAGGGCTATTTGGTGTTCAATTCATTAATTATAATATTCACAGAGTGAATAAAATTATAAATCTAAAAAGTTTAATTTTGTACATCTAAAAATAATAAGTTAAAAGCAGAAAGCAAAAGCCATTTCTTTTACAAAACAATCAGGGATTTGAACTCAGGTAGTTGCTCAGTACAATAGACAACATCTGTTAACAAGTCATGGTTGCAAAAACAAAACGTACGGCCGTAAAAAAGGGTTCAGGTCAATTCATACAAGATAAATGTTCTTGCACATTTTGCGTTTAAGATTTGGAAATTTGTAAAATAAGTTATTTTAAAAGTAGTTTAGTGTTTAACATGGCGAATTTTATGCATGAGGTTATTGTTATTGAAATTTGATTGTGTAGTTATCGTAGTCTGGAATTTAGTGGGGGCGCAAAAACCAGTGTAAAAATCAAATGTTGCTTGTTTATTTTATGCCGCGATAGTCAGAGTGTTGAGTCATGAGACAGGACGGTCGGAGTGTTCGGGTTCGGTTCCCGGTTGTGTCAAGTTTGTCAGGAAAATCTATTTGAGATTCAATTGATTGAGACCAATTTAGTGAAAACACATTTCAAAGAAAACAAATAAAAGTGTTAAATTATATAAGAAAGATTCATTTAAATTTAAGAATTAGTATTAAGGTAGTTCCTTTTAATTTTGTAAATTATCACTACGGTAAACTTCGTAATAATTTAGGGGGCGATTGTAACGGAACCAACCCCACCCTATCACAAAATTATTTTTCGAATCTAATAAAATTCTATTTGTTTCTAATAACAAAGAAACCCATCACAGCGCCCTCTATGTTGGGGCCAAAACATTAACTAAAAACGTTCAGGATTTCTATTGATTCACTCACTGAGTTGTTAGTTCGCGAAGTTCACGTTAGGTGGCAGGTTCATTTGCTGTATAGTGCAACGGAAATGAGTAAGATGGCGCAATTTGGCAGAATGGCTGAGAGTTTTTTTATAAATAAGGAATCTTGGTCGCGCCCCGTAGGCATCCCATACGTATGGAAACATTAAATGTAGGAGTGGGGAGATGATTATAAAAGGCAAAGTTCAGGAATATTCAGGATCGGAGCGAGGCGCGATTTGATAAAATTAACAAGGGGACGGAGCGAGGCGCGATTTTATAAGATTAATAAGGGAGGGCGATTTTTAGCTAAGCGAACCGATTGAGGGAAGCGTGATTTAACTGAGTGTTTGATTCAGTTTTGAGAAAAGTTTAATTTAATATTTATTTTGGTTTGAATTTTTAACTAAATTGTAGAGTCAGTGAAGTGCGACGTAGGATTTAGGCCTGAAACTGCCGTTTCAGGTCCCAAGTAAGCCAATTAGGGCCACAGACTATTTGTTTAGTTTGTGATTAGGTTTGCTAGGAAATAGGGAGTAGGTTTAGAAATTGTTATTTTGTGGTAATTATTGTAGGAATTAACAGTTAGAAATTTTAATAATATTATGTTCAGAAAGCCTTTTGAAGTGAAATCTAAATTTATCTATTTATATCTTATACCTAAGTATTATGTATTAGCATAATTATATTATTTATATTTTATAATTATTATTGTATATATTTTCACATTACACACACTACTTTCATGCTCAGTTTAGGGTTTTAATAGGTACACTTTACAAAAAGGTAAATACTCTAGATTTTAATAATTTGCTCGTAATCATTTATATGACCACGTGGAGTCATTTCAGTCCAGGTAGGTGATTAAACTTGATGCGTTTTATTATAGGGCTCCCATCTTGGAAAACTCGTGTGGAACTGTCTGGCTCCTATCTCGGTAAAACGAGGTAGTGTATGCGTTTAGAGGGTATTTCTTAGAAATGCCCGCTTAAATGCTTTATGGTCAGCCATTCTAGTGTGTAATACGGTTGAATATTATTATCTCAGAGATTTTATTATTTAACTATGTATTGCCGACTAGACGGTAAAGCAGGTTCCGACCTCTCCTTCGGGACTTGGTTAGAGCAATCTTACGAGTGGTCCTAACTCATATCATGTATTTTGGGCACAAACATAATACATGGTATTGGTGAAATTGTCCTCTTGTGTTTATTAAATTATTATGATCCTCGCTGGATTGATTTATTTAAATTAACTTAACCAAATTAAAGTCTAGAATACAAGGTTTTAAGGTATAAATAAACATTTAAAAGGTGTTGTTTCATTTCACACTGCACAAAAAATCTTAAAATAGTTTATACGTATTTGCCTAAAGCGATTGCACCGTAAACAAAAACAAAACTACTTAAACTTAACCAATTCTTTTAAGAAGTAAAATTAAGACGTAAGTCTTCTCTTAAATTTTACCTATATTAATTGCCAGCAATGGTAACATTCTATTTACTTCAAGCTTGCCTGTTCCTATCTTGGACTGGCCTATAAACAAACTTATTAGTGACTAGACGAAAGTCTTTCCTACCTACAACATACCTGACTCCTGAGTTTACCTGGCTTAATTGCATTGGTAATAAATAAATCATACAAACTATTGCAGCTATTATCCAATACTGCAAACTACATCCAATTTGACAGTTCATGTTTCGTGAACTATGTCATGGTGGCGTATATACGGCCTACCTAATCACAATACAATTTATGGCGGTGCCCCTGCTTATGCAACCACCATTATGCCATTAGGGACCAATTATCATACTAGTATTCTTGGTGTAGTGTCTCAGTGCTGAGCTGCTCCGTTGAACACCTTCATACACTAACGTATGTCGTTGGGAGGACCAGTGTTGACCCTGCCTGTTTCATTGCATCGGTTACTAACTTATGTATGAACCTTATTCGCTAAATCTTACCATGTGTCAGCTCTTTACCGCTACCCTGGTACCACAACACAACAATGGTATTCCGTGTCTGCAAGACCGTGATATACTTCATACAACATGTTGTTAGATTGGATGTTATTCTATCTAACTTTTATAACTTATTTGGATTTGGTGCTGGGTAAACTCCATCCCAATTATATCCTACCTACATTGGCCTTTGAGGCTCAATCACAATCCTACTCCTATTCGGGAAGGAACTATAAATATGGTTGTGTTTCACCGCTTTTAGGCGTGTTTGGGGCCTTAAAGCATCCCTAATACCTACACTATTATACTAATCCTTATCCTAAAGGTAGGAACGATTTCGGTTATTAAGATTTTGATGTACCTTGTTTCCGGTGAAATTATATTTAGGATTCTGTAAGCAACAAGTATTAAATATATTTTATAGAAAATAGACTAGAAATACAAATAACACTTACTTTTTAAACTATCTCTATTAATTATAAACATCTCGTATTGTATTTTAGATCTAGATTACTTACTTACTAACTTCACAAGGCTTTCGACATACGCTTAATCTGAACTCAGCTACCTTCATAAAGAATTTGAGTTACTACATAATAAATTAATACACAACGTAATAGAGTCCTACCATCATACTAGACGATCACAAAGATATTTATCTGGCCAAAATAACAGTTTCTCTACTTATTTCATTACAGCTAAATAGCTATACATGTATTGAAAATATTAATGTAGAGAAGTAACGAGTATTAATTAAGGGTTTATAGTAGTGTTCCCTTATAATATACTCATATATAGAAGGGGGGGTTCGTTACAATGTCCACTGCTGGACATAGGCCCCAATGCTCGCTACTTCGTGGGCTGATGATGATGATGATAGTGTATGTTATCTAGAAATCGTAACTGTTTTCAACTATGGAATATGTGGCAATTTGAAAGAAGATTCATTGGTTTACTTTTCCGTAGAGAATTGGGCTTATCTTTCGAATTATTAGATGATGTGTTTAGATGATGTGATAGGTGAGAGAGGACTTTTAAAAAAATATACAACTGTAATTTTGGATTTCTTAATGAGAGTTTTTTTAAAACAAATGTTACTTAAGTGATTAAAATAAGAAATAGAAAGTTAAATTCAAAAAGATATCAGAGCTCCTTAAAAGATTAAAAGGTTGAATTAAAATAATTTATACCCACCTAAGAGATTAAAAAGGTGAATTTAAGGGATTAGGAAGGTCACTTTAAGGGATTATGGGGTTTTTAGGTCAGGCTAAAATCGTCAGTTTAAACGATCCACTTTAGTATAGATGAGTGAAGTGATGGCTGACACATATAATTATCATACTAGTAAACAACTTATAATTATCATACTAGCAACACACCAGACAGAAAATGTTTCATACCTTGGGTTACATTATTGGACTTTAGTATGGATCCCTAACTTTTTTGAAAAGCCTATGTTCACTGAAGATAGCGTAGTTTTCCAACAATGAAAAAATTTTTCAAAACGGTCATGTAGTTTTGGAGCCCATTGAATGCAAACAAACAAAATAGCAATCAAATCTTTCCTCTTTATAATATTAATTAGTATAAATGTATAAGATTTATGATACATAGGGCAAAGAGGTCTGAAGGTCACCTGGTGGTAAGCGATCACTTGCCCATAAACAACGCAACACCAGGGGCGGAGCTGCCATTCAGTGTGTTGGTTTTTAAAAATCTTGACTAATAAAGTTGACGTCACTTTTGTATTCTGTGGTTTTCGAGATTGGATAATACGTAATTGTGTAAATTAATTAAAAAAAAAATTAATTACATAACTTTAAAATTTATCACAATCGATTGGAAGGTCACAGGTACCTATTTGAAAGAAATCCCATACTTTCACACAGCTTTCAACCGGCATGAACGCGGTAAGTGCAGGTAGCTGCAGCGAGTTTAGTGCATCAAGTGCAATTAGTGACTTAGTTGTTAATTATTTGGCATCGCAACATAGTATTTAATGAACGGACTTCTCACTACACGGTTGCATTGTTATAAAATTTTACACAAATTTCCTTGATAGAATACTCTCCGAACCGATGGTATGTAGGGGAAATAATATAATAATAATAAATGTTTATTTCAGGTAAAATCCACACAATATTGTTAGTAAAGTAACTTAAATAACTATGTTAGTAATCAATTAAATTAAATTGCCTAAATTTTAAATAAATTTTACATAGGGAGGGGCACTTTATTTTCGTTACAGTGAATGTGCACCCAGCGTCTCATTATAGATTAGTCACACATAGTGAACCTATAAACAGTGTTATTTGAAAAACGTCACTCAAAATATTTTAATTTTAATTTGATCATTGGAGCTGGAACACATGATGTTAAAAACACGAATAGACCAGCGTGTCTAGCACGAACATTTTCGAAAAAGTATGCGTAACTTTTCCGTAAACATTTGTATGAAACTTGGTACAGCGCCCCTATCGTGCGTAAGAGGTACTTACTACGTTTACGTACGTTAACGTAGTGAAAATTATCGCCCTGTTTACGGTTACGTTACGCATACTTTTTCGAAAGTGTTCGTGCTAGGCACACTGGTACTAAAAAGAAAACGAAAATGGTGTCTTAACAAAACTGTTCCTGGTGAGCTCTTTTGTTCAGTCATGAAAAATCGAAGACCTAAAACAATTACGAAGAGGTTCCGAACAGACCGTGTGATTTTATGGCGAAAGGATGAGGCAAAACTCTTCAGAACAATCCTCATAGTAAAGGCGATAAAAGCCGCTCAACGATGCAACATCCCTACGGAATTAACCTATAGATACATCATCATCAGAATATCTCAGTCCACTGGTGGACATAGGCCTCTCCAGTTGTTCCCCACTTTGGTTCAACATCTGCAGGCTTTACCCATAATCACCACACTGGGCAGGCGGGTTGGGGATACAGGGTGTAACTTCTCGCTCTGGTCACTGCCCGTCATCGGCCTGTGGTATTTAGCTACGCCTTCAATCGTGATGGTTATCGCCACCAGTCGGTTGCAAGAGCCTCGTTCGTATTGGTTTTGGGAACATTGCTTTTATAGTTTTAAAGAATATATTGACTTTAAAAATTAACCTAATATTATTACTTTTCATTACAAAATATTATTTTTTAACATGAATATATAAATAAAATAAGTATGTACAATAAATTAAATATTAGGATGTATATTTAAATTGTGTAAGATTGTTATTTAATTTTTATGTGACATTATGAGATACTGCTATAGAGATTAATTATTGTATCAATGTATATACATATTTGCATGTCATTGTACTGTACTGACTGAGCATAATGTACTCTTTTATATTTTGTACCACCATATAAACTATGCTTTCTGCAAATAAAGATTATGATTATGATTATGATTATAATTATTCAGCAGAATGCGCCACGGGCAGGCGAGGGTGGCTTGGAGCGAAAAGATGATAGGTCCTTTACATCCCTATAGATACATATTTGGACATATTTGTCTGTTTGTCTGTTGATGTTACCAAACATCCAATCCCATATGTATCAGTGTATGTAATCCCAGCTGTATCGTACAATTAACAATATCCATTTATCAGTTAGAACACAGCTATGGCTCTCAACAGCAGCTACGTATATCCCAGTTAGCCGTCGTCGTAACCCGAGCCTGGGGCTAAGCGAATTACCTCCTGTATTACTAATTCAATACTATTCAGATCAGGTACGATTGTAATGTAAGACGGAGTTCACAGGGAAATAACGGATATTGATTTTATTACTTTAGTTAAAAGACTGAAATAACGCATTGATTTTATACATATCTTAATCTTAACTAATATTATAAAGCTGAAGAGTTTGTTTGTTTGAACGCGCTAATCTCAGGAACTACTGGTCTGAATTGAACAATTCTTTTTGTGTTGAATAGACCATTTATCGAGGAAGGCTTTAGGCTATATAACATCACGTTGCAACTATTAGGAGCGAAGAAATAATGGAAAATGTAAAAAAAAATCGGGAAAAAATGACTATTCCACTCGGACGAAGTCGCGAGCACATACTTAAATAAACATCTAACCCAAAACCAAGTACTTTTTTGATATGATTGATATAAAACTAGTCTGATTAGACAAATGACAAGTGACATAACAAAGATACAAGGCATCAACATTTAGGAGTGGTTTGACGTCACTCTATGGCGAAAAAACTCCCACTGTTTTACGTCACGCGTAATTTTAACGGGCTTTTTATCTTTTTATCCTTGTCCTTTTTGGGCTAATTGACAAATTAAAAAAAAATACGTGTCTTTTATTTTTAAACAATCTAAAAGACGAACTTATTATATTTTTACGGCAAAAGGCCTATTATATAGCTAAATGTTACAGTAAAATTCATCTAACATAAAACATTAAGCAGCTATTACTCGTACAGAGTTTCGCCCAATAAACTTTAGTCTGACCCGGGCGTAGCAACGGATCGTGAAACATTTTAATCAAATCGCTAAATTAGACATTCTACTGTCACAGATATTTCACACTTTGGCCTTTGAATTTCCCGTTGCAATATCGGTCTGTTTGACACCGTCAGACCTTTGTTTGAAATAACGAGCCAACCCAACGTGCTTTTAGTGGTTTACTAAAAGAAAACTGCGATTCTTTTAATAGTAACCTTTATCCTTTCGAGTGAAATTCGGTCAAGGTGCCTTATACAACAAATCTATTTCTCGAAAGAATACAAAATCACTCTTTTACTTCCCATGACTCGTAACAGTCGACTAAGAGACTTCTTGTGATTTAAGTTTCTCAGCGGGTTTATCTGCCTGTCTAGTGACCACCGTACACGCATTAAACCATCCGTTAAGTGGCTTCGGTCACGTTTCACGATCGGTCTGAGTCGGTCATGGTCTGTCGGCAACAGAGCTGAAATATCGAAGACTTTATTAATCAAATCTCTCAAATGACATGTCCAGCAGTGGACCTCTGCAGGCTGATGATAATGATGATGATGAAAGTCATAACTTCCTTCATCATCATCATCATCAGTACATCGCAGTCCACTGCTGGATATAGATGTTTGCCACTTTGGGTAACACCTAAGGGGTTAAGTCTAGGTGGCGAACAACTGGAGAGGCCTATGTCTAGCAGTGGACTGCAATAGGCTGATGATGATGATGATTGGATTGCGTTTCATGTCCTTCGTAACAGTATCTACATCTAAAATCTACTATTTATGCTAGGCCCCGAAACACAAAACTGCCTTAATAAGTTTAAGCAGGAACTTGGTGTCAGGTTTCTATTTTCGTGTTAAGACGTTTAGTTGAGTTACCGTTGAATCCCGAGGGAAATAAGGGAATTTTTGTTATAATGTTCTCACTTTTGTTATCTTGTACCTAAAGTAAGTTTCTGAGAAAAGTAGGCATGTATTTTTTTTTATTTAATCATTTTGTATTAGAAGGTTGAAGGGCACCGTTTAATATGTGTATTATTCTTGGTCAACAACTCCATCTTCTTTTTTCATTAGATATTATGTTTTAACAGGAAAGTAAGGTTTATGCTTCCCTGTTAAAACAATTACAACAAATTACAATGAATTAGTGGTGTTAACCATTGTTAGAGAGTTAATACTAAAGTGCGGATCCAAAGGTACTGAGTTCGTTGCCGGGCCGGATCGATTTAGAAAATTAACTTTTAAGATTGTCTCTTGGTACTCAGAATAAGGGGGATGTAAGGGAGCGGCCTATCACCTTTTCGCTCGAAGCCATCCTCACCTGCCCGTGGTGCATCCTGCCGAACAACAAACAAGGCTCTGGCAAACCGACTGGTGGCGGTATAACCATCACGATAGAAGGCGTAGCTAAATACCACAGGCCGATGACGGGCAGCAGCGTCACCGGAACAAAAAGCTACGCCCTGCGATCGCCAACCCGCCTTCTCAGCGTGGCGATTATGGGTATATCCTCCAGAGAATTGCCCTAGGTGGCGAGCAGCTGGAGAGGCCTATGTCTATGCAGTGGACTGCAATAGGCTGATGATGATGATGATGATGACTCAGAATAATTCTGCAGAACAGTATGGCGTTAGCAACAGACGGATAATTTTTCTTTTGCATTCATTAGGCAACGGGTGGCTTCATATCATCATCACTACATCTTATCATCATTATCAGCCTGCAAACATCCCCCGCTGGGCATAAATGCCTCCAATGACAATTGTAAGTCTCAAGTCAACATAACCAAGAGTATAAATAACCCAAGACATGCCACGCTGGGCCACACAGCGCCACCTAGCCCCAAACTAAGCCGAAGCTTGTACTATGGGTACTAGACAACTGATAAACTTACTTAGATACATTTTTTTTTGTAAATAAATACATATTATACATAGAAAACACCCAGACCAATACAAACAGACATGTTCATGAACACAAATGTTTGTACTGTGCGGGAATCGTACCCACAACCCTTTTTTTTTTCTAAATGACTACGATGATGGCCAGGGCGGCCTTGTCATCATCACCGGACTGTTAACCCACGACCCTTGGCTAAGAGGGCAGAGGTCACTACAAAATGAGCCACCGAGCCTGTCAAAAGTATGGGCGGAAGGTCTATATTTGTGAAAAAACCTCTACACCGCGAATTAGACAATAAGACTGGCGTAAACAGTGACGTCATCTGTTGGCCAGAAACGAAACTAAAAAGAACAATATAAAAATGACGTAAACCTTCAAACATAGCTTCTCGCTCCGGTGACGATACTGCCCGTCATCGGCCTGTGGCGCATTTATTTATTTACTGCTAGCTATAACTTTAAATTTCCGCTTGCATGACGAATGAAATGTGCTCTACACAAACGGAATAAAGATTACATTCGCAGAAACTCCGCACTTAACTGCAGGTTAACTCATTACTGTCTTAACCGTCTCCGTTAGGAACTTTAGCTCAGCAAGCAGACTTTTGGCTTGAATTTATAGTTATTTTGCAGTTTATACCCGAGTAGTGAATTAGTTTAACTTGTACGTTTGCTCTGTGAGAAGCTATATAGCGAAGCTAACGAGTGAAGCTAATTGAACTGGGTTTAAGTTAACCTGGATTGTTTTTCATGTTTTTTTTATAGTAACTCGACATAATGGCTTCCCTCCGCCTGATGGAAAGCGAAAGAGAAGCCCAAGTCGCTGTGACAACGGGCAAGTAACTGGTCAGTTACCTGCCAATTGCCACCGCCATGCGTAGTTTCTTAGAGATTGGCTGCTAAATCATCTTTTTTTTATAGTAGCTCGATATAATGGCTTCCCTACGCCTGATGGAAAGCGAAAGAGAAGCGCAAGTCGCTGAGACAACGGGCAAGTAACTGGTTAGTTACCTATCAGTTGCCACTGCCATGCCGGCCCAACCCTAACCCCCCACGAGCTCCGAAGACCCTACTCACCAGCAGGAACACGACCCGGAGGTCATTTGGCTGCGGTATTGTATCTTCGTAAACAATGGACATTGGACAATGTTTACGTAAGGATGGAACGCAAAGTTATACCTTACTAGCCGATCGATCAACTTGGACCGTGTAACATGATATGCCTAACATCCATACACGCCATGGTTGAAGGTCGGCTTGCAAAAATGGTTCCATACATAGTGCTGTAAATGGTGATACTTTTGCCTTTAAATGTTTTTCTTCTTGTGCAATAAAGAATTTAAATATAGATAGATAGATAGATATTGTTTTATGCACACTAAACATCTGTTTAAAACTAGTTACAATGACAAATTAGACGGCTCGCTTTCAGCGATCTCTTCCAGACAACCTTTGGGAAGAGGATAATTAAAAGAAGAGGTAAGGTGATTTCTTTGATGAGTCTGATTATTTTATTTGATTATACTTATAATAGGCCTATGTCCAGCAGTGGACGTCAGCGGGCTGATGATGATGATGATTCTTTTAATAATCTGATGAAACTTATTTATACTAATATTATAAAGAGGAAATATTTGTATGTTTGTAGTGAGTAAACTCAAAAAATACTGTGCCGATTTTAAACTTTTTTACCATTGGAAAGCTACATTCGCCCTGACTAACATTGGTTGTATGTATTCCTAGAAAATATGAGGGATCCTTACTACAAACATCTATAATGTACTCCAATGAAATTTTTATCTGAAATACTCCAAGCAAAGGGAGAGTGGACCGCTAGTTTTTAATTGTCATCATCATCATCATGAGCCTATTGCAGTCCACTGCTGGACATAGGCCTCTCCAGTTGTTCGCCACTTAGGGCAAACATCTGGAGGATATACCCGTAATCGCCACGCTGGGCAGGGGTTGGCGATCGCAGGCCGTAGCTTCTCGCACCGATGACGCTGCTGCCCGTCATCGGTCTGTGGTATTTAGCTAAGCCTTTAATTAATTGTGATGGTTATACCGCCACCAGTCGGTTGCCAGCGCCTCGTTTGCTATTCGGCAGGATGCACCACGGGCAGGTGAGGTTGGCTTAGAGCGAAAAGATGATAGGCCGCTCCCTTACATCCCTTTTTAATTAATTAAGTAGTTAATTACAATACAGTCACCAACAAGGCCTGTATTAAAGCGAGTATCTCATAATAATAGATCTCCTGAGAAACCGGGACCTCTCAACAGGTGAAAGAAACAAACAGAACATTGCTCCTTCGGTAAGCGAATAGGAACAAATTTAATTTGTCAACGTGTGACTGGATCCCGGGTCGAATTACCTTTGCCTTAGGGGCTATGACGCGAAATACGTAATTGAATTGACATTTACGCTACGGGTATTTTCTTTTGAGGTTGCTTTTGTTACTGAGCCACTTTTTTATTGCTTATTGGTGGCAGACGAGCAAGCGGCCTGTCCGATGTTAAACAGTAACCGCTGCCCATGGACATCTGCAATGCCAGGGGCACAGCAATGCCGCTACCTACCGTGAGGAGAGAGCTCTCTTTAAACCTCGTTTGAAAAAGGACATGTCGTAGCGATCAGGAAACACCACGGCTGGGAGGTCGTTCCAGAGTTTGCAAGTCCGTGGCAGAAATGAACGCTGAAAACGAACGGTTCTGGAGGTAATTGTTTCCAGGTGGTGGTTGTTTTGTACATAAGAGGTATGTCTTATTGGTCTAATAATCACCTCCACCCTATAGAATACCGCAGCAAAATGACCTCAGGGTCGTGTCTCTGCCGGTGAGTAGGGTTTCCGGAGCTTTGGGTTTGGGTTGGGCCGGCATGGCGGTGGCTGGGTAACTGACCAGTTACTTGCTCGTTGTTTTTTATAAGTAGCTTGACATAATGGCTTCTCTACGCCTGACGGAAAGCGAAAGAGAAGCCCAAGTCGCTGTGACAACGGGCAAGTAACAGATTAGTTACCTGTCAGTTGCCACTGCCATGCCGGCCCAACCCTAACCCCCCACAAACTCCGGAGACCTTACTCACCAGCAGAAACACGACCCGGAGGTCATTTGGCTGCGGTATTCTATAGGGTGGAGGTCCTTCCCCGGACGGGCAGCTCAATTCGAGCGAAGATTCGCTATGCCCTACCTACCTCTCTTTGCTTACCTGCGTTCTAAACCAAAGATTATGCGGTCCACCCTCCTACAGATATTCCTGTGATTTCAAATTTAAGTAGGTACATATTGTGGTACCTTCCCATAATACAAGCTACTTACTAAGAAATCGGATCAATGTATGTTCAAGTCGTCTGACATACAATTAAAGACCTTGTTAAAATAAAGTATACGAAAAAAAACATCATATTATTAAGAAACTCAATGTTTTTGCGAAGTAAAAGCCAATTTGACGAAAAGGGACAGCAAAAACCCTTATTTATAACTTTTCCGACAGTTTTCTAGATAAATTAACAACAATTTTTCTTTTGATAAAGTCGCAAGGGTAATTATGAAGTATCAAACTGCGAAAAAGCGTTAAATCGAGGAAAACATCATACGATTCTCACCGTTAAAGGAATAATGAATTTCAGCGTAGAACAATAGAGTTCTTTATTCTATGTACAGAACTAACGAAAACGGAGCGAGAGGGGAGGCTAACTTGAAGTTAAAATACCGTTGTTGTGATAGCTTGCGTCGGAACTTAAAAATACAGCTCTCTTGGAACTTTTGTTAGTCTCACTAGGAATCCAAATGAGGAAAATGTGAATGATACTTTTTACAACTATCTATCTATAAGGAGAAGTCCCAACTGACTGTCATATAGATAGATACACATATAGATACGCACAGCAGTCGCCACTAATGGAAAAAACAAAAAATTTAGACAGTTCTCTTAAATCAAAATGCGGATATATGTACGGATAAGTACACTAAGGAAGGATTTTGAAAATTTTTAACATTAGAAGGGTAAAATAAGGGTTGAAAGTTAATTTAATTAGTAATTAGAGTTAATATCCGAGCTTCCAGATTAGATGAAAAAGATTGAAACACTTTCATTTTAATTGAACTCGCGTGGTATTCCTAGTTCTGTTCCAGCTTTTTATATCTTTTATAAAAGCATTCAGGACCTAAATTCACCTTGAGAACCTCTTACCTCCCAGTTGTTCCGTTCTTCCACAGAATTCCATCCGTTATGCCTGTTTGAAATGTTCGTGCGTTTGATAGGACCATCAATCAAGTAGGTAGGACCCTAAATTAGGCGCCCGCATTCTGAAACCTTAATCAAGTCCAGAAACTAGATTAGGTCGAACAATTTGGACCCTATAAATTGTATTTATAGTTACTAATAGATGTTGCTAAAGTGGTAACTATTTAGCTAGCCTTCTCACGTTTAGGTCAATGGACGATAATTGGTAACATGTACAAAGTAAGCTTTTTACTTAATGACAGGCCCAGATCTATTTATGCATGTCAAGTGAAAAAGTATGTTCCCGAATGGGAACTCTTTTTTGATATAAATCTATGTTTTTATACTTTTTTTATTATTATTGCTATTGTATTGTTTTATAAACTTCACTGTTCCTGTAATAACGGAAAAATACAGTCACATAAAATAATATAGACGGCGTTTCATTCAAATTTAAGCGCTCAATCGTCCATAAAGTAAATAGAGAGAATCATTTCAATAGAATAAAGGTTAATAAAGTTATATCTGGCAACCGACTGATGGCGGTAACTGTTAATGTATACAATGCAATATTATTATTTATAATCTGTGCAACAGTGTAATTGTCTTTGAACTGAAGTTTTTTTTTTCTATTGTCTATTGCAAATGGCGTACAGTTATAGTTAGTGAAAACTGCAAGTCAACATTGTCGTGTCGGTTGTATAATATTGTGGAAAGTACAAATAAAAACCTTCTTATATTATATAAAGTGGCTTCATTTAACCGCAATAGGTTATGGGCCCAGACACAAAAAAGTAACAACTGCATAAAAATATCGTTGGCGGAAAAGTGCCATTTTGGAGGTTAAAATACCGGCGTACCGCACCGCGCACGAGAAAAATACTTGTGAACAGAAAAGTAGCAAGGAAGGCGTAAAGTATTGCAGGAAGGAAGAAGGGAAAGATGAGTGACAATATGATGCAGCAAGGAACAGTAATTAAACTGGAAGGATGTCAGAACTGGAATATTTGGAAATTCCAGACAGTCATTTTGTTGAAAAGTCAAGACTTGTACAACGTGGTTACGAAAAATAAGAAACCTACGAAAGCAGAAGAAATTACCGAATGGGAGAAACTGGATGTGAAGGCACAAACTATTTTAGTTACAAGAATGTGCGAAAATGTAATGCTTCATATACTTTCATGTACTACTTCTGCCGACATGTGGTTAAAACTTCTAAGTATCTATGAACAAAAAGGCGAAACGAACATTCATATAAAGCAACAGAAATTTTTCCAATTGAAATATGATGACACTACAGAAATGGCAGTATTCTTATCCAAAGTACAAGAGATGCGAAATGATTTGAGACAATTGGGTGAAAATATTTCGGATAAATTTGTTATCACTAAAGTTCTCATGTCGCTACCTGATGGCTATAAACATTTTATATCGGCCTGGGAGTCCGCCCCGGACGACAGACAGACACTAGAAAATTTAATTGCGAGATTATTAGTAGAAGAAGAAAGATTGAAGGAAAAAGGAGGCCCGTCACAGCCATCATCATCAGCTTTTGTTGCGAAAAAGACAGAAAAAAAGGACATACAGTGTTATAAGTGTAGAAAGTTCGGACATTATCAAAGCGAGTGTAGATATAATCAAATGAGAGACAATCGTAATAATAACTATAATAGTGTGAACAGTCGTAATAACTCTAATAATGTGAACAATAAGTGCTTTTATTGCGGTAAGCCTGGACATACGAAAAATCAGTGTCGTTTCAAGAAAAATAAGGAAAGTAATGCGTTTGTGGTGTCGGGATTAACTGATAATTTCGAGGGTTATGAACATTCAAAATGGGTGGTAGATTCCGGCGCGAGTGAACATATGTGTAGTGACCGGAACTTATTTACGTCGTTCAAATCTCTGGAAAATAAAGTTGTTCTTGGCGATGGTACGCAAATTAGTGTCCATGGAATTGGTAAGATGGCAGCACAAGTGTTTGACGGTCATGGTTGGATCGACACTACCATAGACAACGTACTTTATGTCCCAGCATTAAAAACAAACTTATTATCTGTCAAATGTATTACTGCCAAAGGATATGTCATTGTGACAGAACAGAATTGTTGTAAATTTCTGAGAAAAAACAAAGTGTGTGCTATTGCGGAAAGGAAAGGAAATTTATATTATCTCGACTTAATATACAAGAATAGTAATTTACATATTGCGGAAACTACACAAACTGCACGTAAAAGTCAAATCAGTTTAATTGAATGGCACCAAAGACTGGCTCACCAAAACATGATTTACGTAAAGGATATTTTGAAAAACAATAACATAGAAGTGATTGATTCAAGTGAGAATGCAAAATGCGAAAGTTGTCTGACAGGAAAAATTCATCGTTTACCTTTTCCGAACAGCGTAAACAAATCTACAAAAACATGTGAATTGATACACGCAGACGTATGCGGTCCGATGGAGGAGTACTCGGTGGGAGGCTCCAGATATTTTGTAGTTTTCAAAGATGATTATTCCAAATATAGACAAGTTTATTTCATCAAAGGAAAGCATGAAGTTAAAAAGTGTATTGAGAATTTCTTAAATAGATCGGAAAATGAGACTGGCAACAAAGTGAAATATTTTAGAAGTGACAATGGGTTAGAATTTGTTAACAGAGATGTAGAGGAAATGTTCCACGAAAGAGGCATAATACACCAGCTAACTGTTCCATATACACCTGAACAGAATGGGTCAGCGGAGAGAGAGAACAGGACGCTTGTGGAGGCAGCGAGGACATTGTTATGTTCGAAAAATTTACCGAAATCACTGTGGGCTGAGGCAGTGAACACAGCTGCATTTGTTCTAAATAGAACTGGAAAAAGCTCGGAGAAAAATAAAACACCTTATACTTTATGGACAAATAAATGCTTTGACCTGCACTCATTGAAAGTATTTGGGTCAGATGTGATAACTCATATACCAGTTGAGAAAAGAAGGAAGTGGGATCCTAAAGGCGAGAAAGGGATATTAGTTGGATATAGTGAAACAATCAAAGGATATAGAATTTATTTCCCGGACAAGAAAAATGTTGAAGTTAAGAGAGATGTGGTATTCATTTGTGTAAAATCCAAAGAAGAAAATGAGAAAACAGTGAAATGGACAACAGAAAATTCAGAAACAGAAGAAAGAGAGGAGTCAACAGAGGAATGTGCCGATGAAACATGCACAACTTCACTAAGTAGTCAAGATCTAGTCCAAACTTTTGACCGATCGTATGATAGTGACTATAGACCATGTGATGAAGAAGAAGATGATGATTCTCAAGACAGTGATGAACCAGAAACATGTAGTGATTCTGCTTTGACAACACCTGATAATTCTCCTCAAGAACGTCATCCTCGACGCATAAGAAAGCAGACATCATTTTATAAATGTAACTATACAAACCTTTTAGATGAACCAAAGACCTATCATGAGGCGATGAAGAGGGAAGATGCAGCCTTGTGGACAGAGGCTATCAATAAGGAACTCCAGACTTTGAAGACCAATCATACATGGGATGTGTGTGATGATCATGCAGGTGATGGTAACATAATAAGCAGTAAGTGGATTTTTAAAATTAAAAGAATAGGAAATAAGGTACAGTATAAGGCTAGGCTTGTGGCCAGGGGTTTTGAGCAGCAGGATTCAATTGATTTAAATGATATTTATGCACCCGTTGCAAAACTAACAACATTTAGAGTCTTTACAGCTGTAGCAACTAAATTAAATATTCCAATTTACCAGATGGACGTTACTGGTGCATTCTTATATGGGGACATTAATGAGGAAGTATATAACAGAATTAAGTCAAAAGACATATTTAGAGAATGTGTTAAAGAGATTCAACATGTTTGACTGTAAACCTATTTCCACCCCCATGGACCAAAATTTTAATGTCAGAATACTATGTGGTGATAAAAATATTGTAGATAAAAATGTTGAAAACATATGTAGAAAAATGATAGGCTGTTTAATGTATGCCGTGTCAGGCACAAGACCTGATTTGTGTGTATGTGTGTCTATACTTAGTCGTTACCAAAACTGTGCCAATCAAGAATTGTTAACTGCTCTAAAACGTGTATTTAGATATATAAAGTATAGTATAGATTATAAACTAGTATTTAAGAGTAATAATGAGCACTTAGTGGGTTATTGTGATGCAGATTGGGGAGGTGATCTTGTGGATAGAAAGTCTACAACTGGTTTTTGTTTTTTATATGCGAATTGTTTAGTATCTTGGTGTTCGAAGAAGCAAAGTTCGGTCAGTTTATCATCCACTGAGTCTGAATACATAGCAGCTAGCATGGCCGCTAGTGAAGCCTGCTGGCTTAGAAATTTGTTAATAGATTTTGATCTCAATGTTAGTAATAAACCAGTAAAGATTCTTTGTGATAATCAGTCTGCCATTATGGTAGCCAATACAAATTGTGTGAAACGCTTAAAACATATTGATATAAGGTATCATTTCGTAAAAGAACTAATTGAAAAGGGTGATATTTCTTTAGTTTATATTAAAACAGAAGATCAAGTGGCAGACTTGTTAACTAAAGCTTTGAATAAAAATTTAATTCTTAAATTCACGAATAAGATGTCCTTGTGTTAACTTTAAGAGGTAAATATTGCATTGACGGGGAGTGTTAATGTATACAATGCAATATTATTATTTATAATCTGTGCAACAGTGTAATTGTCTTTGAACTGAAGTTTTTTTTTTCTATTGTCTATTGCAAATGGCGTACAGTTATAGTTAGTGAAAACTGCAAGTCAACATTGTCGTGTCGGTTGTATAATATTGTGGAAAGTACAAATAAAAACCTTCTTATATTATATAAAGTGGCTTCATTTAACCGCAATAGTAACCATTACGATTCAAGGTTCAGCACGGCAAACATCGGCCAATGATTGGCAGTAGCAGCAGCGTCACCGGAACGAGAAGCTACGCTCTGCGATCGCCAACCCACCTCCTGGCAAGCGTGGCGATTATTGATAAAGCCAAAGTGTTTGCCAAAGTGTCGAATAAATGGACAGGCTCATGTCCAGCGGTGGACTGCGATAGGTTGATGATGTAAGTTATATCTTTTATGTTAGTTGCTAGGAGTCGGTATTAGCTGTATTTATTATGCATGTCTCAAGCAGCATATTATCCACACAACGAGCTACTCTACACTCGATGTATGCTTTAAGATGATTTATTTCAATGTTACTACTTTACTGGAGTAAACTACGATGTATGACAAAAAAAGAAATAAAGTAGGTCGACCATACATCCAGTTTAACTATTCCCAAAGAATCTTCATAGTTAGTTGATCTCATTTAGATAGGGTTTAGTTTAAACAATAAAGACTCGAGGTAAATTATATTATCAAGTATTATAATTTAATGTATTACTGTACCTTATGTTAGTAATCTAATAAATAGTTAAAGTTAAGTTTCTATTAAGATTAATTTCTTTAAAACATTGATTAATCGAAAACGAAACATTTGATAAAACATAATCGTCTCATTTTGATAAGAGTTTAGTTAAAGGAATGGTTGAAGATAAGTCTTTAGTAAGATTATGCATCAAAAATATACTCGTATTTAAAACACATAAATAATAACTACACATATAGATATATAAATCTACCTCTGGAATCGATATGTCGCGTCTACCAACAAAAGCCAGCTAGAAACTATGTAGTTTACAGCTATGTAGCTGCTGCGGTATCAATCTGTTTTCCGATTTCAAATAAAGGACTTGTTAACTACACTGAGTAAGTCCCCAAAACACAATAGACTCACCCGAGGGAGTCCTGCTCTGAATATTTGTGATCATAATAGATACTCCCCTGACCTAATTTCGGCTACAGCGGTGGAGACTAGCCAAGTATACAAGAAATGTAAAGCCAAAGCTTAATAGATAAACTAAGATACTTTTTTAAAATAAATACATAATAAACAGCTTATCTTATGCCCAGGCTAATATGGATGCCAGGCTCAGGATGTCCAGGAGTGGACATCCGCAGACTGATGATGATGTTGAGAGAGCATCAAAGAGCAGGTGGAAGATGGTACGACATAACGAAAGATTACAAGACATAAGAAGAATTAAGCCTACAAAATTGTGAACAAATTTATCGACCTCACCTTGATTTTCTAACCGGTCGCGTAACCCTCGAACCAATCCCGATCCTGATCCAAATAAAAAATCGTTTCCAACAACGCAACTCTCAACACATCCGCTCATATTTCGGACATATACCACTGATTGGACGCCGATATCCCGTTGAGTCAATTTTGAAACTAACTGTTTCAGATTAGCTAAGGTCACCGGGTGGGGTCATATCGTATGTACGAGTACATATCCAATCATTTATAATCGTATTTTTTTTTAACTTCTAAAGGCCATCCATTACTAATCAATACATAAGTATATTATGATCTGGACACTAGTGCGGCTGGTCCAAAAGTCGCTCCGCGAGCTATGGAAAGGCTGTGCTCGGCGTCTCTCTGCGGGATCGGATCCAAAATAAGGTGATCCGGCAGAGAACCAAAGTCACCGACATAGCTCACCGGATTAGCAAGCTGAAGTGGCAGTGGGCTGGCCACATCAGCCGCAGAACCGATAACCGTTGGGGTAAACGAGTTCTGGAGTGGAGACCGCGTCTCGGCAAACGTATTGTACGTCGCCCTCAGGCCAGGTGGAGTGACGATTCGCGCAGGACGGCTGGCGAGTGCTGGATGCGAGAAGCCCAGAATCGATCAAAGTGGCGAACTTTAGCCTGTGCCCAGCAATGGACTGATAGAGGCTGATGATGATGTGTGTTGTGCCATTACACAAACCTTCCTTACTACAACAGAGCTACCCAACCGCTATTTCACATTTTAATCCCGCCAATAGGCTAATAATGGCTAAAAATTGTGATTAGTTTTAGCTTAATCAAAAATAAAAGACACGTATTTTTCCTTTTTTCATTTAAATAAACAAGAGCAAAGATACAAGGCATCAAAAGTTAGGAATGGGAGTCTTGACGTCACTCGCTCCCGTAAAAATGCCTCACCGAGTGACGTCACGCGTAATTTCAACGGGCTATAATTTTGTAATTTTTAGTCTAATTTATAAATAAAAAAATACGTGTCTTTTATTTTTGAATAAGCTAATAGACGGACTAATTAAAATTTTTAGCCATAATAGCCTATTAAACTCCCTACTCCCAGGAATCAAAGACGTCTTGCGACATACTTTGTTTACAAAACCGATCCTGATGTGTGCCCATTTGCTTCATGCGCCAAAGAGAACGTGATGCGTAAACAGATATATGGAATTCGATTACGATCACGAATTGGGTTCTGGGCGCCCTTATGTGTATTAAATAGGACTGGTGAGATGTTTCGGTGATTTGAACGTTTATATTAAAGCAACAAGAGTCAAGTTTGGGTTGTCAAAACGAAATGCAATTTGATTTGATGGTTCCCGTAAGTGTGATGTTGTTAAGTACAAGAGGCGTTGATATTCTGTTCAGGATAGTTATTTGTAAAGTTGACTGATGATAATATGTAGGTCGTATTATAAGTTAGTCCCACCCAGGACAAACGTTCGTGTGATGAATTCGGTTGTTTCGTGTCTGGGTGTTTGAATTTAGTATACGTTTTACCTATTGCTAGAATTAGAAATTGCCAACGTGGTAGAGAGATGTTCAGGTGGGGGTACTCTGATAGGTCAGACCTTGCCTGCGAGTGTGGTGCCTCTCTCCAGAGTATGTCTCACCTGGCCTGCTATCCCACGAGTGGAGAGACCTGCTCGCTCACCGAACTAATATCCGTGACTGGGGGTAAGGTCGGGGTGGCGGAGCACTGGGCACAGCGTGTTAGATTTCGATTTGCCATCGAAACGCAAAGAAGAAGAAGAATTATTCATGCCACACTGGGCCACACATAACCATCTAGCCCCAAACTAAGCCGAAGCTTGTACTATGGGTATGTACTAGACAACTGAGAAACTTACTTAGATACTTGTTTTTGTAAATAAATACATATTATTAAACACCCAGACCTATTGGTCTGGGATACAAACAGACATGGTTATGAACACAAATGTTTGTACTGTGCGGGAACCGAACCCACGAATTGGAAGGCAGAGGTACCAAAAGAGCCATCGAGCCAAAATAGGCCTGTTTCGGCTGCAATTTTCGCTAATGTAGGCATTTTCCGAGTTTCAGTTAGATTGGTTGCTCACATCGCTCCCATTTTCATACCGCAAATATTATAGTAGGCAAATTCACCTACCCGGAGCGATGTGCCGTTAAAACACACTCAAACGTCCTAGGTGGGTATACGGAAATGTTTCAACAGATTTAGAGTGGATTCTCAGAAATGTATTTACCCGTATTCCCCTAAGGGTGGATGTTTTGGGATAAGTGGACGTCGCGGGTGGTACTCCCAAAACAAGGTACATGCATTTATAAGATTTTTGCGGTTAACTGCCGAAAGACGTAGGTACTGTGTACATACCTACTGTGGTTTTTTGTTTAAGTTATCACTACATTTTTTTTAACGATGCCACGCTGGGCCACACAGCGTCATCTAGCCCCAAACTAAGCCGAAGCTTGTACTATGGGTACTAGATAACTGATAAACTTACTTAGATAATTTTTTTTTTGTAAATAAATACATATTATACATAGAAAACACCCAGACCAATACAAACAGACATATTACATATTATGAAACAAAGTCGCTTTTTCTGTCCTTATATGCCTTAATCCCTACCTATGTGCGCTTAAATCTTTAAACTACGCAACGGATTTGATGCGGTTTTTTTTAATTATTAGATAGTTAATTATTACTTTTAATTCTAATTCAAGTGGAAGGTTTAAGTTCATGAGGGAGGGTCGCTAGTCTATACTTATAATAAATCTGTAGAGAGGTCAATTCTGTACAAATTGTGTATTAAAGCTGGTAGGCACTTACTTTATTACATAAATAAAAATAAATAAATAACCTAAGACATGCCACGCTGGGCCACACAGCGCCACCTAGCCCCAAACTAAGCCGAAGCTTGTACTATGGGTACTAGACAACTGATAAACTTACTTAGATACATTTTTTTTGTTAATAAATACATATTATACATAGAAAACACCCAGACCAATACTAACAGACATGTTCACAAATGTTTGTACTGTGCGGGAATCGAACCCACGACCCTTGGCTCAGAGGGCAGAGGTCACTACCAAATGAGCCACCGAGCCTGTCTATGTGTATGTATAGACCGTTGTTTATATATGTACATTCTTTTCTATGCGCGATAAAGCTTTGAATCTACAAGGTTTCCTCTGCGAGTAAAACTCCTCTACATCCCAAACCTCCTTCGAAAACGGAATGTATGTTTCATTCCCTCCAAACGGTAATAAATAATGGAGAACTGAAACTAGGTTTTGCTACATTTATCTTCCTGGTAACCTCCTAGCTCTAACTTAAGGAGATTTGAATCTATTCCGCAACGAAAGCGTAAATCCGAAGCTTTCAGACTTGCATGCTAAGTATACTTGTACTTGTGAGACGAATCTGATTTATTGGAAAATCGAAGCCAACAGAATGACGTCTAGCCTCTGCATTAATATCAGTTGATATTGAACCTAAAAGAGGCAGCGTATTAAAAATTCTCCTAACAATATAGATAGATAAGAAAAGATAAAGATATTTATTTCACATTAGAGTTCGGGCTCGTGGGGGGTTAGGGTTGAGCTGGCAACGGACAGGTAACTGACCAGTTACTTGCCCGTTGTCACAGCGTCTTGGGCTTCTCTTTCACTGTCAATCGGGCGTAGGAAAGCCATTATGTCGAGTAGGTACTATAAAAGTTCCCGGGTTAAAATTTCGTTCGATAAAAGGACGCAAATGCAACAAGAGTACCTACATACGTAAAGAATAGTTATCTATACATAAAAGTATAGATAGATGTATTATTTATTACACACCATACAATAGGGGTGTTTCCAGGGTCAAAATAATTACATTATATTTAGTCCGTATTTTAGATTATAAAAATATATTGGATACGTAGATAAAAAAAACAAAGATACAGGGCATGAAAATGTAGGAGTGGGCTCTTTGACGTCACTCAGTGGCGAAAAAACTCCCACTCTTTGACGTCACGCGTAATTTTAACGGGCGATATCTATGTAATTTTTGGTCTAATTTAAAAATAAAAAATTACGTGTCTTTTATTTTTAAACAATCTAAAAGTAACTAATTACATTTTTACGGCAACAGGCCTAACTAAAAACAAAATATGATAGACATTCGTTTCCCTACGATGTTTTTCTTTACCGTAATGCCGCGTTTACACACTCGCGTTCAACTCGACATTCAACGGGCACGAACACAAGCACAAGCATGTGAACGGGCTGTTCGTCTGTTTGAATGTGCACGTGCGTGCGCAATTTGTAGGGCAGGGCTGCTTGCCGGGCTGCGTGGCACGCGTGTAAACCTAGCATAAGAGTGACGAGTAAACATACATATTTGAAAACACATTGTAACCTGCTGCCCGCTTTCTGATGTTCCCTTAGTCGTCTTCTATGACACCCACGGGATGAGATGAGCTCTAGTACATTATGTTTCGCCAAATTACGAAAATGTACCAAGAAACGAATTCTCAATAGATCCCTTACTTATTAATACCGCCACTTGGTCGCGGCAATCAATTTTAGATAAGAGACTTAAATAGGTAGCTATTACCTACCTATCTAATTGTAAAAGTTTCAAGTATTTGTTACTAAATCGTGCCGTTACTTCTAAATGGATTTACTTTGATGAAGTTTAGAAGATTGGAAATGTATTATGAAGGATAAGGTGCCCTAAATCTAGATAAAATACAATAATGAAAGTAAAGTTTATCTGTTCTGGAGAACTTCTAAGTGTGAAGCAGTGATTTAAGTCGGGCTAGCTTAGAATCGTTCAAGGTCTGCAGTATATAAAAAGTAGTCAGATAAATCTATGAATTTCTACCGAGAAACGTTAAAAGCACCATGCTCCACTAGGGTTTGATGTCTTATGATCCAACGCAAAAGTGTAAAAGTTATCATTGTCACTAAGGTTGTTTGCAATGATATTCGAAGCTAAAACAGCCTTTAATCGAGAAACTTCAAAACACACATCAAAATCAATTCAAACATTTATCGATAAGGGCCTACAGACAAAATTCATAACACCCCCTTTTAGCATCAAGGTTGCGAACAGCAATTACCTACCTAATTAAACTCTTGGCGTGAATATGACGCAGACGCATTCTTAGTGCATCGTAAAAAACATTCTTAATGAGTAAAAATAGTAGAAAAAGCTTTTTTTAAAAGTTTCTATAAAATATCCAAAATCCTATGTCAAAAATTTTACATGTTGACATCTAAAAACAATCTTCTAATGTCATCGTTTGATCGTCAAAACATACGTGAATGATAGGCCTTATCGATTTCGCTTACCTACATTCATATTTAATTAATTCGTGTAACGTGCTTTTAACACATGTCATTTTTCATTTTTGATCAAGGAGATAAGACTGCATATTTAAACGTTAATTGGTATGTTGCCACTAACGCAAATAAAATCCTAAATAACATTCTAGAAAAAGAGGACATAATATTATATCGGAACATTTTAGTTACTGAATGATATACCTACCTACAATTTGCATTTTTAATTTCATTCAAACCGATTAATATTCAGTCAATTGGCTAGCAAAATTCGTAACGTCACATCTTTTTTATATACGGAGTAATCATGTTTTGACAGCCTTCTTAAAAGTACATAATATCAATTGACTTAACGTACACATCGCCATTACTTATAAAAAAGTATGTTGACGCTTTCCATGTTAAATGTTTGTATTAACATTACCCACTGTTGAACGTTAAAAACTGGATCCTACGTTTGACATTGGCGAGACTATCACGTTATCTCTATGCCAGATTAACTCTAAAAAAAGTCGTTTACATTGCATAACATTACTTTTTATACAGCTTAACACTTTTTACAACATTTACGTACTGAAAAAATGCCGCTTTCCCAATTACATAAAAAACGGTATCAAAACAACATTACCAGATCCGGCAGCTACAAATCGCTTAATCCAACACAACACACACAACGAATAACGCAACCTGCAAAGCGACAGAACACCGAAATCGAACGAAAAACAACTGACGATCGAAATTTACGATTCGATCGAAAGATACGTTTCGAATTTCGAATTTTTTGGATACATACGCGCGCGGTCTTCGTTCGTACGTCGCGACGCTCCCCCGAGTGGTCGGGTAGCGTTCTATGCCGCGAGTGAGCGGCGGCGCGCCGCGCCCGCCCTTATAGTCGTCGTCGGTCCGACGGAACAGTGGGCGGGATGTACACAGAGCGGCTAGCGTGTGCGGCGCATTCGTATGGTGCAACGAAACGATTCGTCATGTCTTTTGCAGCCGTTGAAAAGAACAGCTGGTTTTTGTTTTGAGAGGGTTGTTTCTTTTATTTGGGGTGACTAAAATAAGTTACACGTAATACATTTCTATCAACACACTTACCCAACCACACATGGATGGTTACACAGGTTGGCTTCTTATAACACAAAAATAATTTAAAAGAAATTGCAGATCCTTATAAATTTTAGTTTGTACTTGACACTGTACCTAACTGATAGTCATGTACCTAATCTTAAATTTTTTATCACAGTGCATCTATCTATATTTAATATCATAGGTATGCTACACTGGTTTATAGGTAATAAGCCATTTATTCCTCAGACGTACTTTATGTTATATTTATTTACCAATCACCAGTATACAATTTTATCGACATCTTCAAAATATGCAGTTAGATATAGGTACGTACTTAAATTTTCACATAAGTTCTTAAGTCATGCCGTTTATTGAAATACATGTTATACCTAGTTTATTTAGATCTTTTTCAACAGTACTAAGTACTTTTAATTCTACTTTTTTTACGTACAAATATTACATCGAAACCAAGGCTCAATATGTACGAAAATGGGCATACACCTACCTAATATCCGCCTGAAATCTTGAGAAGTATGTATAATGTCGTACAAATTTATTTTTATAACTATTATTATATGAATGCGGTATTAACAGCTCGTTATAAATCCGAAATGCCACGTCACGGCAGTTGTCAACAAAGTGTTATGGCTCGTCATCACCACCCTTTACTGGAAAAATTCTCAAGTGGACTCACTAGTGGACACTGGTAGACAAGTTTGTCTCTAACTATTTACTAGACTTCGCGGAAAAAGCGAGCCTTTTTAGAACTTTTAGCACCAATTTCATATGAAATACATTTTCTAGTGGACATAGAGGAAGAGGAAGACCGAAAAAGGAGTGGATGGACTGTGAGAAATGATATGCGTGTCAAAGGTGAGTGTGGAGATGACGGCTGATAGAGAAGAATGGAAGGAAAAAACATGTTGTGCCGACCCCACTTAGAGCGGGATAAGGGCAGGAGAATGATGATGAGTACATTTGCTAGTGGAACACATTCTTAACCGAGAGTTGTCGACCTGTCGAGATAACATTTGAACCTCACGACCGCTTACCACCAGGTGGAGTGAAGTCATCCTAAGCGCTCCTTTTATAAAAAAAAAACATTTGTGTATGTCCTATCTCTTCTTTTCTCAAGCTGTACCCACCCAATGCTCGGTGTAATGCTCCTGTAACTCTACACGAGAAATGCAGGTTTCTTCTTCTACGAAGGAGACGGTTGACACTAACCAGGATCCGATTTCTTACTTCATCCCGTCCACTTTGTCCGATTTTGGACAGCCTTCTACTGGAGGTACTCAGGTATCATCTCACCCACTCGCAACCCACCGCTAGACATAGGCTCCAATTGATCGTCACTTTGCTGGATTCTGCCATCCTCAGTACTTACTCAGGTATATGAAGAAACATAACAGAATTCTTGGACTTCCAGCAGCTTTTACGACCATTAGACCAACGAGGCTAGACGAAAGGCATCGTTTATTTCGGCGCTGTCATTGTGTAGTTGAGAATTGGGACCCATTCGGGATGTTTCGGGATGTAGGCCGGGTCCCGAGGGAGTCACGGAGTTTGGGCACGTGATGTGGCAAACCTGTTCAGATCATGCAGGCTGGTTTGTGCTTTAGTTATTTACTGACGACAAAAGAGTTTCGGACTTAGAGGATGTGAACAAAACTCTTTGTTTAAGTTTAGACAGAAACATTGTTTCTGATTCAATCAAAGCTTTGGTGACAATGGCTGCAGTGAAGTAGGTACAGCTATTAACTAAAGTATGTACTAAGTTGCCTTTTCACTCCTTTGAGATACAACAGAAAATCTATCGTTGTATATAAGAATCATTGGCATTCATTATAGTAATTGCAGTTTGTACAACAGTATCTTTTGAATAAATATGGTACCAAAATATGCTATCGAATGTTCACTGAATGTCATCAATCATTGATCAGTGAGAACAAATACACTGACAGAAATTATTAATGTTCCGATGAAATCCAATTTTTTTCACTTTCGCGAGCATCCCTGTCCAATAATGACACTTTGATACTTTGGTTTCAAACTTTTCGACGAACGATGGAAAGGTCATGTATGAAAACAGGGGAAGAGAAAAGTTATTTAAAGACCGCAAAAACATTAGCTACAAAATCCTACGGAGTATTATATCCAGTGGTCAGGTAAATAAAATCAGTCTTTCGTAGTCCACTGCTGGACTTTAGAATAGGACCACCCCATCTCATCCTATGGGGGTTGTCATCATCATCATCAGCCTATTGCAGTCCACTGCTGGACTTAGGCCTCTCCAGTTATTCGACACTTAGGGCAAAGGTCTGGAGGATATACCCAAGCCAAGCGGGGCAGGCGGGTTGGCGACCGAGGGCGTAGCTTCTTGCTCCAGTGACGCTGCTGCCCGTAATCGGTCTGTGGTATTTAGCTACGTCTTCAATTGTGATGGTTCTACCGCCACCAGTCGGCTGCCAGTGCCTCGTCTGTTATTCAGCAGGATGCACCATGGGCAGGTGAGGTAGTTTAGTCACGGGCGGCGGCAAGGCGTGATTCTCCGGCGGACGGAACCTCAGGTACAACTTTAGTGGACGATTTGATGTGAAATAATAAATTAATTAAACTTCAAAATTTATTTTATTTATTTATTTATTTAATCTTTATTGCACAATATAAAAAATAACGTACAAAAGGCGAACTTAATGCCGCGGGGGGGACCCATTCTCTACCAGTCAACCTTCAGGCAAAACAGAAACAAATAAGTGGGTAGTGTGCTGCTCAATTTATGTGGAAACGTTTGATAAGATATATTAATATTAACATGCCCCAAAATAAAAAAATAAAATAATAAACATACTTGATTGTTGGGACAATGCATAAAACCATAATATATATTAATTAATAAATAAAATACTAATAAATACAATATAAATCAATAAATGAATATAAATATAGATAAATAGGTATATATATATATATATATATATATATATATAAATATAAATATATAATAGGACGACGACTAGATGTAAAAAAGGAAAAGAGAAAGGAACACTATTGAGCGGAAAATTGGAGCCGATAAAACTTTTGGACTCTCACTTTAAAAGATGCCCTGCTTGGAGCACTACGGATGCTTTCGGGTAACTTATTCCAGAGTCTGATGGATTGCACGCAGAAGGAGTTGGAGACGAAACTAGAGTGGTGCAGAGGAATGGCTATTTATTCAGAGTTTCTTACTCTAGTAACAAAATTATGCTCGGAGGCTACTGACTGAATGCATCCTGAAGTGAGATGTTCGACTTATATACCCATCACCACTAGGTCGTCAACGTTAATTACTTTTACTGTTGACTGTACTACGTAAGTCCCAAACTAGGCGTATCGTGTGACCTTTCCCAGTAATTGAGTGATCAGTATTGTAAACCAGTTAGCAATGCTACAATACTCTCGGTATTGAGTTAGGCAGTAATTGAACACTACGTGAACAAAATACTTACTGAGAGAAATACGTGCTGTTTGCTGGAATAATATAATCTTTCTTGCATTATTCAATTTTCTAGGAAATATTTGTGTGGATTGTATACCTATATCTATATGAAAAGGATGTAACCAGACCAATCGGTCGACCGTCGAATAATGAGATCGGTCGGTCGAGGAGAAAATTCTCGGAGATGTTCGATTGACGTCGAACATTAGATATAGAGACTATCAGTCGATTACTATGATTCTACGACTGATTGATTTTGTCTACCATCGATCAATGTTGTCGATCGGTAAGTCGATCTATCGGTCTAGTAACACCCATGGCCTGCTTCAAGAGCGCTGAGCGCATGCTGTCTGCCCTGAGACCCTGACTAAGTTAAATTGTATGAAGTTCTGGGTAGTGTTTTTGAACAACGGATTAGAATTCATACATTTTTATATTCAGAGCCGGTAGTAAGCGCGCGGTCAGCATGCGGTCAGTGTACGGTCAGCGTGCGGTCAGCGTGTGGCTAGCGTCCGGTCAGCGTGTGGTAAGCGTGCGGTCAGCACAAATCTCAAACTATTCTAGTACAATCCTTTTTAGCAAAACATTTTGTGGTAGGTATAATTTAAGCGGTCCTATCTCTATTATATAAGGGAACGTTAACAAATATAAAAATAAAATAAACTGAATGAATTTTGTAATTGCCATACCCTTACTTGGGTCTATGTTCTATATAAGTTTTTTCATTATGTATGAACATCGTTGAAATAAATAAATAAGAAACATAAAACCTGCCTAGTGTAAATATTTATTTTCTAGCAAACAGTACTTGTAACATAAACATGTTCAAAAAGACGAGTAATATTTCTATGAATAAATCTTTTGAATATAAATATTCTATAAGCATTGTATATTTTCTTTTGTGCTGGTAATCTTATTTTATACTAGAATGTTCAAAGTGTTTGCTTTGATCTATGTTCAACAATAGATTTTTATATAGACCTATCTAAACGTAAATAATAAATATATACCGATATTTGTTAAAACGTAAGCTTGTACTAACATAAAGATAGGATTTAGCAACTTCAAATGTATATTCCGTTAGAATATCTACGTATTTTGTACATATTTCAATGAAAGTATGGATTCACTGTTTCCTACGGAAACTTGTAACCAATATAATAATAGACAATTTATTAAGTTCAAATAAAACTCAAAAAATTGTAAAAGCTCTCAGTTTTCATACAAAACTTTCCGAATGAATTGCGTATTCAATTCCGCCGCATTTTTGTTTGGTTTTAGAGAAAAGTTTGTGCTGACAAGAAGAAAAAAAGTTTATCCAATTTTGTCTCTATTTCAAACACACAGCACACTGTTTCAGACATTATTCGCGTACATTTTCAGCGATCCATTTTTATTTATATAGACGGTGTTAACGAAACATTCGCTATAAAGTGTAACATCAAGCTACAAATGCAGATAAATGTATACCACGAAAGCCTCAATATTTACGAGAGAAGTTACAAAAAGCCTGTTACTATATAAACAAGCCGCAATAAACACTATATTCTCGAGACAAAAAGTCTGTTTTCGTGACTATTCCGCGGAAAACGGCATTTGGACGTAACAGCTCCTGAAATTCTGTCTAAAGCTTTTCCTGCGACACTTCTACACCAACCTTTAAATCGGTTTGCCAAAGAAAATTGAACTCTAGTTTATACGTTTCAGGAGTTTTTCGAAGTGTAAACGCGTTAGGGTAAATATACACGGTAGGGAGAAACGAATTTTATGTTCACGATTCAGTTTATTCGAGAAAGATTGTAATGAAAGACGATGCCGCGAGCGTGGTGAATGCTAGTGGTCCGAAATTGGGACACTCGAGTCATCGATGGCCAAATATTGGAGGTCAAAGTACTTACGTATCTTTTTCTTTGTGATTTTTTTATTGACTAGCGTATCGACCCTTCGTTATTTTAACTGAACGCAAGAATCACATTTCGCTGAACAGACTGTATTCAAAACGGTATGCAATCAAGCTTTGGGTCAGATTTTCATACTTATTGATTTATCACATGTATTCTAGATCGCATTTACAAATTCGCTTTAGACGTTTCGACTGTTGCAACAATCGTAGTCACAGGATTCCCACACCTAGATGTGGGCTATCTCATATAAACATTGAATTATAGACTCTTAAAAAAACAACAGTGTCAAATTGGAATCTCGAGTTTAGAGCACACAAGGCCGTTCTATCTTTGAAGCATTTCTGTGGTTAGGACTATGAAATAGCATACTGCCAAATCCCCTCTAGTGAGAAAGTGAATGATAACATACTTTTTTTTTTTAGAGGGGAATGCATTAGGCACCTTCATGCCGTCTCCGGAGGGAGGTGGCATGGTGTGTGGGACTCGCGTCAACAGTAAGGTGCTTTTGTCAATAACTTTTTTAGGGTAAAAGCAACTCTTATCGAGGTTAATTTTCGCTAATGTCAGAGGAAAAGTAAGATTATATGATTGTTTTTGAATCCACGATCAGTTCAGTGGCATAACTATCACTGGACAGGTTTTCTGGCTGTAATTTATTTTATAATTAGGAAGGCTTACGTTAAGCAGAGGTGGCGATAGGTTGATAAATTGAGCTGTTAAATATTACCCAATTTAATTATTATTCCCCGTTAAAAAAGCCTGAGATGACGCATAAGCATGGGCCATTCTGGCGTAGGCAATTAATAAGTGTATTTGGTTACTTACCCATTGTCAAGATGACTTGGGTTTCTCTGTCGCTTTCCATCAGGCATAACCAACCATGTATTTTGCTACAATAAACCAGCGTCGGGGCGCGCCCGCGCCGCGGCTTATGCTGAGTGACAGCCATTTTGGATGCATAATATTGTTTTAGTTAAGTTTGTTTTTTTAAGTATTCATAAGTTTTATGTTCCAAATAAAAATTATTTCATTTCATTTCATTTCAATAAAAGATAGCACGTAACTCACTTAATACATTTAAAGTTTACCTTTACTAATCAACCGGGATCGATCAATCGACTCCCCTAGGCAAGATATCACTAAACCGAAGCTTACGTGTCATCAGTTTCCTACCGCTTAATAATATCTGTAATTAATTTCACCCTTATTACTTTAATCAGACTATCGAATTATGTTCAAGCAACAAGCTATCTTAACACGATGGAGCTAAGTCAGTAATCCGCTGACTAGTTAAGTTTCTAACGAATCGCCGGCTTTCTTGACATGTTATAGCAAGTTTTGACACGGGACTTAGATGTTGAGTGTAAACATCTTTCGCCCCGAAGGGAAATAATAAGTAAATACTCCACGCGTCGTGTTATCGCGGATCTAGTGATATGTTACTTGTCAAACGATAACTTGCTATAATATGTAAGCTAGATCAACAAAGCTGGTAAATAATTGTAGATAAGGATAGAATTAGACAAGATGATTTTTGAAGAATTCCTTTTTGGATCAATTTTTTGCTCTCTTTTTATAATACGATACGACGATACCTTACTCATGGATTTTTTCGGGGTGTAAAGGAGCGACCCATCATTTTTTCACCCTCACCTGCCCTTGGTGCATCCTGCTGAATCACAAACGAGGCTCTGGCAACCGTCTGGTGGCGATATAACTATCACGATTGAAGGCGTAGGTAAACATGCCGATGACGGGCAGCAGCTTCACCGGTGCGAGAAGCTACGCCCTACGATCGCTAACCCGCCAGCCCAGGAAGGCGATTATGGGTATATCCTCCAGGTGTTTGCCCAAAGTGGCGAACAACTAGGGAGACCTATGTTCAAAAAGGAAACGCACATGTAATTTAAATGATTAAAACACTGATTGAACTTCTCTGCTCTGCTCCCCGATGGAAGTCAATACCTTTAACCACAGACTACAAAAATATATCACTATAAAGCCCACTGCGCAGAGATGACGGAAGTCTGGAAAAACTGATTGTGGTTGGGAACACAGAGGGCAGAAGATCGCGCGGTCGTTCACCAACCAGATGGACTGATCTAGTGAAAGACTCGTCATCCTCCAAGTTCCACACGGTGGTAAGAGACGCGCAGGACAGGGGCCGGTGGAAGCAAATCATCCGCTTCAGATGCGACCCTGACGCTGACCACAATCCTCAGATATGAGGGACCGACCACAGAGAGATAAAGCCCACTATAAATCACGAAACTAATACCTAATAATAAACAATTTGTGACCTGATAAGCCGCATAGATCATGTTCAAACATTATAATCCAACTACTATTACATTTCACGTCGTTTAAACACGGTCCTGACAATTTGACAGGGTAATTAATTTACGGAACACGTTTTGGTGGAAAACAATATCATCAAAGTAATTTACTATATTTAGCTGCCGACTTTGCCCAATATATCACTCAGTGAATGACGTCATAGCTCGCCGACGTTTATTTATAGCTGTGGAGAATGCAAGTATGGAGACAGCTAAATGAATGCAATTTTGATACGGAAGGGGTGGGTTTGTTAAGTACGGGTTACCCGACGGGCAATGGATCTATTGTGACGTCTCCGAAAGAAAGAGATGATCGTAGGCCACAGTATGTCCCATCTAGAGGATTCGATCCCGGTCGATTTTTCTAATTCCGGGATACGGGATTATTTACAGCTCATGATTGTATTGGTATTACAAAGTGGTAACAAAAAGACAGTAAAAGATCTAATTACAACATCAATCTTTAGTTGTACTTTTTGTGACAATTTTAGTGACTTATATAAAAATATATCAATACCGAACATCCCGGGATTCATCAAATTTGAACCCGAAATTTTCGGGACTAAAATATGACCGGGATCCCGAGATCCCGGGAGTCGGGATTCCGGGATAGAATCCTTTAGTCCCACCTCATCCCATGGTGTCGTAGAAGACGACTAAAGGAATATCAGGAAACGGACGGCAGGTCTTACTTGAGTACAAATAAAACCTCCTGCGGACGCCAACCCGCTTGCCAAGCGTGGTGACTAAATTAAACTGGTAATTTGACGCGACTTATATCCAGCAGTGGACGTCTACAGGCGTTTTCTTTTTTTTTTGTTTTTTGGTGGCAGACGAGCAAGCAGCCTGTTGTTAAACAGTAACCACCGCCCATGGACATCAGCAATGCCAAGAACATAGCAATGCCGATGCCAAAAGCACAGCACTGCCCGTACTTACCGTCAGGAAAGAGCTCTCTTTAAAAAGGCTGATGATAAAAGGCTTGTTGCCGTAAAAACAATTATTAGTCCGTCTTTTACATTTTTCAAAAATAAAAGCACTTAATATTTCATTTGTAATTAGACCAAAAATTACAAAGATATAGCCCGTCAAAATTAGGCATGAGGTCAAAGAGAAAGGATAGGCGGCAGTCTCGCCCTCCTATCTAGATATATACTAGTGGGTTTTTACCTACATACTGCTGTAATTCAGCTAAGTTTATTCTTCACATTATGTACTTATCTAACTATATGCACTAGATTTATTTTCTTCCCAATTGACGAACAAATGATTTTGACACTTTGCCTGTGCAATGAACCACCGACCGTTGACAAATAATAAAACTTCTATTGTATCTATTCTCATATCTATCGCACGAACTGTGAATGGGTTAAAAATCCTAACAGCGCCCCAAGCTTTGAAGTTTATTTTTTCCCATATCATAAATATTATACTATGACTATAAAGAGTATCCTTTTACGCATAAGTAACGTTGTCGCATTGTATTATTACGAACGAAAACACTGAAAATAAAAGAAGTGAAAACATCAAAGGGAACAAATACTGAAATGTTTATCTGAATCCCGTAATAAAATTGAACCATAAATATTTCATGACGCAGTGTTTTCTTGATACCTGAAAAATGCTGTTAAATTCTTCTGTAAGCCTTTTGTGAAAGGCAAATGAGTGCTTTTAGAATGTACTTTAAACCTGTGCGTAAAGTAAAAATGTTTTGATCTATGTATTGTTTACCTGACAATAGGATTACTCTATGGTATTTATTAGGTAGGTATACAGAAAATTTGATATTTTCATAGCTCAAGGTAGATAGATAGATAGATAGATATTCTTTATTGCACAAAAACAAACATTTACAGACAAGGTATTAAAATAAACTAGTGGTACAATTTAGGCGGTCTTATCGCTATTAAGCGATCTCTTCCAGACAACCTTCAGGTAGAGGAAGTGTGCTATTCTGAAGAGAGGGGCAAGGTCGTGCAAACTGTTTAATTATATACCTAAATAAATATATATAAATATGTACCTACATATATACAAATATAAATAAATACAAATGTATAGTATTTTTATTAACTGACTACAATGATAGCTTTAGATGAGATTTCAAAATCATAAATGTTTCCTATGTTATATAAGTTAGTAAGTATACCTTGTATGTATGTACACTGTACACTATATATGAACATGGTGCAATAAAATATTTTCTTAAGGCGGCCTTGTTATCATCACCAGACTTCGTAGAAGCGCCTCGTTTGCGGCCCCGAGGTAAACGATGACATGTGCCTTCAGGCACAACGGTCAGACGCGTCGCATAGCATAAGGTCCCGGGAGGATACCACAACGTCCTCCCGAGCAAAACTGCTCAGCGTAACCGCACTTGGGGGCCGCGTCGACACCCTGCGGGCATCTCGACCCCCTCAGACACAGTGCTCGTAGCGGACCACCGTCGGTTTAGTAGGTCATCATCATCATCATCAGCCTATTGAAGTCCACTGCTGGACATAGGACTCTCCAGTTTTTCGCCACTTAGGGCCAATAACTGGAGGATAGACCCATAATCGCGACGCTGGGCAGGCAGGTTGGCGATCGCAGGGCGTAGCTTCTCGCTCCGGTGACGCTGCTGCCCGTCATTCTGTGGTATTTAGCTACGCCTTCAATTGTGATGATTATACCGCCACCAGTCGGTTGCCAGCGCCTCGTTCGTTGTTCGGCAAGATGCACCACGGGCAGGTGAGGTTGGCTTGGAGCGAAAAGATGATGGGTCGCTCCCTTACATCCTGTGGGTATTCACCGCTAAATAGGAGTTAGCCACACATAACCCAAGTGTCTCGTACCCAGGGCCCTTGTGTATGCGAAAAGCAATCCCCACCTAAAAGCTAAGTATAGTAATTTCTTTTAAGCAGCAATATTATAATAATGCTAACCCTTATTTACACCATTAGGGTGGCAAAATTGCTGCTGGCTTGCCTGTTGCTATGCCGTTACCGCTGCCCATGAGAGCCCATGAGCTCGGAAATTCTGTCAGGAGAATATTTTATACAACCTGTACGAACTTCACACTTAGAACATTGTATTAATAGATATAATTTTGAAACGTTCCATGGCACAATGAATAAGTATTTACAAAAGCAATCACTCGAGTTAAGCCAAAGGCACGTTTACAAACAAAGAGTTTCTTAAACATAATGAATACTTTATTAAGAGAACCTTAAGTAAATTGAAAAGGGAACTTAATGGTTATTTTCTTAAAGTGCCTTGATATTGTTTGAGAGTGAAGGGCATTATGTAAAGGTTATGAAAGGAATGTTCGTTAGGCCTTGTTATAAAGGATTCAGTTTCTATACGAGTATATCGTACTCGGTAGGCTGAATATCGGCTACTCGGTACTTCAAGGATGAACAGTTTTCTCACTCTTTACGCGTCTTTGGGATGGATCAGCTAAGTAAGAACTTGAGATGTTGGTGACAATCGAGAGGCGTGCCAGGAGACAAATGAGTCTGGTAATGTCTCCTTCTGTGACGCAAGATTTCAAAGTCTTGATCACAGAAATAATCAGTTAAAACTCTATATTTATAATAAAATATGTAGAGAGTTCAATTGTGTACATTAAATGTATTTTCAAAATAACTATCCAGGGATGAATAGTGATCGATACTGGTGCCAAAAATGCAATTAGTAAAATAATTGTCTGTCTGTATGTTCGATAAAGAAACAAAAGCTACTCAACGGATTTCAACGAAACTTGGTACAATTATTCTTCATACTCCTGGGCAGGTTTTAGTGTACTTATCATCACGCTCCAATCAATAGGAGCAGAGCAGTGAAAGTATATGTTGGGAGAACGGGAGAAGTTACTCCTTTTGTATGCTTCCGTCGCGAGTTAAAGCTACACGGAAATAATGTATTATGACGGAAATGTTCCCCTTAAAACTTTATAGGAAACATTTATGTTTGTCTTGCAGAAACTAGTTTTAACTGATATTCGATTCAGACATCAGTAAATTCTAGTATTCAAGGCGTTAAGTAACAACTAGTTCTTACTAGGGAAAACGCGTTCTATCTACTAAATAGTTTTAACGGTAACATATATTGGTAGTTAGTTTGACCGGCTCGTAAACCGCCAGTCGACCTCTGTGCTGCTATTATGCTCGTAGATATGTGAATTTCAAATATGAAATCACATTGGTACGTAGCAAAGTTTGTCAACTGACTTAGACCACCGACGAAACGGGGGTTTTGTACCAAAAGCCTAAGTTGATAACGACTGCTACCATTCCGGGAAGAGGGCTTGTGATGTAAGACAATCTCGTTTAATAATACATCCCCCGACGCCGCTTGTAGATAAATAAATCTGATACTTAAAGTGCTTTGCTATCTTAAAGCCAACTCCATTAAGGTTAAGGCAGTGATTTTAATGGACGACAAACTCGACGAAGTTCAAATTTCCAGCTATTTTGTTTACAAAAAAAAACGCCTTAGTTTTAAGGGTCTGAAAAGGTCATGAAATCTAATTATATTTTGTTTTGTCTTCGAGTTTTCTTGGAAAAATTTTACGGTTACATCGTTCCACTTTTGCTGTTAGAAGCCTAATTGAAAGTGACGTAGGCAATTGATGTACAATTAAATTGCTTTTTCAATTTTGATAAGAGTAGATGAGAGGTATGATTGGCAGCGGCTAATTAAAACCTTTTTATTCGCGAGGAATCCAAATAAACGTTTCTTTATACAATTAACTAAAAAATTAAATCGATATCGATCCTGTCACGTTGTAATCTATATTAAACTCATGGAAGTATTAAATACTATTTACTTATTACTTCTATCATTAAACTATTAGACTGAGTGAACCTTTTCACCTTCATCATCAGCCTATTGCAGTCAACTGCTGGACATAGGCCTCTCCAGTTGCTCGCCACTCAGGGCAAACATCTGAAGGATATGCCCATAATCGCCACGCTGGGCAGGCGGGTTGGCGATCGCAGGGCGTAGCTTCTCGCTCCTATGGCGCTACTGCCCGTCATCGGCTTGTTTATTTAGCTACGTTTTCAATCGTGATGGTTATACCGCCACCAGTCTGCTGCCAGATTCTCGTCTGTTCTTCAGCAGTGTTACGTACTTTTTGTAGCTGACCAAAGACAGACTTGACAGGACAGCGACGTTGACGGGGAGAGTGTCAACAGCGACAAAAGGATTTAAATATAATATTTTTGTGTTTAACAAAGTGGTCCTTCGAGCCGGATAATATTGACCCAGACCGTGGAAAAACAGTGACTGAGAAAGGACGAAAAAATGCTCACCAGGAGCAAAAGCGCGCAAGCCGTGAGTAACATGACTGACCCGTTACCGCGGCCGCCATCAGCCGCGTCGTCGACGCCTTCCGACCGGGCGCGCCGACAGCGAGCCCTAGACGTAAAGCGCGAAGCTGCAGAGAAATTGGCCGAGGTTGAAAGAAGTTTGATAGAAAAGAAAATGGCTATTGAACTTGAGGCTCTGGAACTCGAATACGAGGCGGACGATTCTGTATCCGTAAATCAAGCAACCAATTATAATACTGCCAGATATTGCGACCAGAATAAGACTAAAATTGATAATAATATGACTTATCAGCAGCAGTACACTCCATCACCAAATTCAGATTTACCAATTACTAAATTTTTAGCAAGACAATCAACTTCGAAAGAACTTCCCGTCTTTTCAGGAGCACCAGAAGAGTGGTTGCTATTTTACAGCCAGTTCAAAGTGACGACCCGTTTATGTGGCTATAGCGATGAAGAGAATATCGCACGACTGATGAAGTGTCTGCACGGAGAGGCTCGTGATTCCGTATTCGCTTTATTGGCCAGCGCCTCTAATCTGGACAAGATAATGGATACTTTAAAATTACGATTCGGTCGAGCGGACACGATCATAGACGCCATGCTCAAGCGAATTCGATTGCAACGAGATATACGTGAGGATGATATGACACATTTACTGAAATATGCCACAGATGTCCAAAACATAACAGCTGTCATGATTTCTACCGATCAGTTTAATCATTTGAGAAACCCGTCTCTTATTAGAGAAATCCTAGCCAAATTACCATCAAACCTGAAGTACCAATGGGGGCTCGATAAAACTCGCCGAGGCTTGCACGATATTTCTCTCGAAGACGTAGCAGAATGGCTCATGGAAGTGGCAAAATCAACCGTTGAATTCACCACACCTCCTGCTTCATGTACAGTCGACCGGAAAAAAACCCATCAAGGTGATAAATTTTTTCCTATAATGACAACTGGTAAATTGAATAATAAACAATGCCATAAATGCCAAGACGCTCATGATCTCAATAGTTGCCCTGAATTTCTACGTCTCACCATAGACGACCGTTGGTCTTACGTAACGAAGTCTAAGCTTTGTTTTTCTTGTCTATCACCTAGACATCAACTGAAATTCTGCAATACCCGGACTAAATGTGGAGAAGCAGGGTGCGATCGTGTACATCATAAACTGCTTCATGCTGATCCTCGACAAACAGCTTCAACTGAGTTCAACACCATCCTGCATGCTAAGGAGACAAGCGGCCACGACGATGTCGCCCTACACACTGCGGAGAGAAACGACTCCATTGGTACAATCACAAAACCACCCCGTGTTTTATTGAAAGTTGTACGAGTAGTGGTAAGCGGGAATGCAGGAGACTTTGAAACATCTGCCCTACTTGATGAGGGAGCTTCAGTAAGCCTGATTGACGCCCAGTTCGCCGAGCGCGTCGGCATCAGCGGCCCGACACGACCACTGCGCATTTGCGGTGCACATGGAATGTCTTCGACAGACTCTACATCGCGATGCGTTTCCTTTAAAATTCGCGGCCGTAGATGTAATAAGATGTACAATATGTGTAATGTTAGAACTGTACGTAATTTAAAATTGCCAGTGAATACTTTTTCTGAGGATATTGTAAATAGGTTCGACTATTTAGTAGACTATGTAGACCGAGATGACATAACCTTTGACAGCATTGACTTACTGATAGGACAGGATAACATCGACCTTATTGTGACGCGACAATTCATACGGGGACCGAAGTATGGACCGACTGTGTCTCTAACAAACTTGGGGTACGTAGTACACGGTCCCATCTCTGCCAGCAATATACCGCATGATGTAACTATACTCCACTGCTCTTGTGAAAACTTAGACGAACTTTACAGGAAATCCTTTCGCACAGAAGACTTTGGTGTTAAAATCTTGTCAGATACCCCGCGTTCTCGAGAGGATATGAGAGCCTTAGACATCATGAAGGCGACGACCAATTATATTGTTGATCGCAAACGGTGGGAAACAGGTCTTCTATGGCGTGATGGTAGTTGTTGCTTACCTGATAGTTATGATCAAGCTTTCATTCGATTGCAGGGAATCAAGCGTAAGATGGGCAAATCACCAGAGTTCGCTCAAAAGTACCGTCAGAAAATTGATGACTATGTACAAAAGGGTTATGCACGTAAGTTGACATGGGAAGAGGCTCAACACCGCACTGACAGGACTTGGTATCTACCTCACTTTGCTGTGTTCAATCCAAATAAGCCAAACAAGCTGCGTTTTGTCACGGACGCGGCTGCTAAATCGGGAGGTAAGTCTCTGAATGATTTTCTCCTGCCTGGACCCGACTATCTAAATTCATTACCAGGTATGTTACTTCAATTTAGATGCCATCGATACGCTGTCATGGGTGATATTCAAGAAATGTTTCATCAGGTTTTAATCACAGACCAAGATCGACAAGCGCAGAGATTCCTGTGGGATCACGACCACTTCCAAATGAACGTCATGATTTTTGGTGCAGTGTGCTCTCCGTCATCAGCACAGTATGTGAAAAATATTAATGCTCTCAGGTTTGCAGAGACGCATCCCGAGGCTGTCAAAGCAATTACTGACCATCACTACATGGATGATCTGATAATATCAATTGACACGATTGAGGAAGGGATTAAGCTTGTGGACGACGTCATTTACATCCACGATCAGGGCGGATTTAACATGACGAGCTTCATGAGCAACTCTAAAGACATTCTGCGACACTTACCCGAAGCCAAAGTGTCCACTTCCGGAATCAAAGTGCTGGATGATATAGAAGAGTTGCCAGTGGAACGAGTCTTGGGTGTCAAATGGAAATCAGGTGAGGATAATTTTGTATATGCTGACCTCACAGACATGATTGATCGACAAGATGATGAACGTCCTACTAAGCGGCACGTCATGAGAATATGTATGTCTATCTTTGATCCCCTTGGCTTTTTGTTGTTCGTTATCATTAAGGCAAGAATAATACTCCAGGATATCTGGAGGACAAAAATAGGATGGGACGATGAAGTCACCATTGACCTCAGCGATAGATGGCGTTGTTGGTTGCGGGACCTTCGGCGAGTCGTTGACGTGCGAATACCGAGGTGGTTCCTGGGAACGCCATCGAGTGAAGTAAAGTCAGTGGAAGTACATATATTCTGTGACGCCAGCACCAGAGCGTTTGCGTCAGTGGCTTATATGAGATCAATGTCAGAAGACGGACAGTATAACGTGTCATTGATCATGGCTAGGGGTCGAGTAGCTCCACTAAAGACCTTGAGTGTGCCTCGACTAGAACTCCAAGGGTCGTTGTTGGGAGCAAGGATGGGACATTCAATAAAGAAATATGTAGATCTCACAATTAGTAGAGTCGTCTATTGGTCCGATTCCAAGACAGTATTGAGCTGGATCAGGTCGGAATCGGGGCGATTCAAGCCTTTTGTTGCGCATCGCATCAGCGAGATTGTGGACTTGACCAATCAGGGTGAGTGGAGATGGGTGCCCAGTCATTTAAATTACGCAGACCTCGCCACGCGAGAAAAAATCACTGAAGAAACCAGCAGTCTTTGGATTAGCGGACCCGACTTCCTAAGACAACATGAAAGTTCGTGGCCATCTGAAGATACGCATATGACGGAGACAGATCTTGAGTATGACCCCGAAATGAAGACTATATTTATTGCTACCACGACATCCTCTTGTGATGATTTACTAGATGTTACAAGATTTTCATCTTATTGGCGACTCGTTCGCACGACTGCCTGGGTTCTACGCTTCAAGAACAACTTGGTTAGTCAAGACCACCGGCGAATCGGTGAGCTGTTAGCCGATGAGATCAGGGAAGCCGAACTCCATCTCACCAGGGAGAGTCAGAAAAGAACGTTTTCAGTCGAATTTCAAGACTTGCGAAAGAGGAGCGTCGTAGACAAAAGTAGCCGTATTTTTCAGTTAGTGCCATTCGTCGATGAAAATGGTCTTATACGTGCACATGGCCGCATTAATGCTGCGCCTACTAGCTATGACACAAAAAACCCAATCGTTTTGTCGCCTGCAGACAACTTTACGAAGCTGTTAGTCATGCAATACCATGTAGACGCTGCTCATAGTGGCAAAGAAAAGGTTTTGAATGACATACGTCAAAAGTATTGGTTGATCCGTGGTCGGTGTGCTGTCCAAGCGGCATGGCGGACTTGTCAGATATGCAAAAATCGCCGCGCGGTACCTATACCACCACTTATGGGTCAGATTCCCATGAGCCGTCTGACCCCCGTAAAGGTCTTTGCCTATACCGGGCTTGATTATTTTGGTCCGATGTCAGTCAAGGTAGGGCGACGGCATGAGAAACGCTATGCAGCCTTATTTACTTGTTTGTCGGTAAGAGCCATTCATATCGAACTTGTCGATGATTTAACATCGGACAAAGTAATCATGGCTATAAGACGGTTTATAGCTCGACGCGGTACACCCTTAGAGATCTGGAGCGACAACGCGACGACCTTCAGGGGAGCTGATGCGGAATTGCGCCGTCATATAGAAAACATTGACGAAGACATGATGCGCCAATTCTTGAGTATCCGTCGGGTGCAGTGGAAATTCATCTGTCCAAATTCCCCTCATCATGGTGGGTGTTGGGAGAGAATGGTACGGGCAGTGAAGACTGCACTCAAAGCAACCTTGAAGGAACACACACCATCCGAACAAATTCTCCTCACTGTATTGGCGGAGGCTGAGTTCATGGTCAACAGCCGACCGTTGACTCAGGTTTCCCTCGATCACCATGATGATGTGCCGCTGACACCTAACCACTTCATTTTTGGCTTTCAAAAGGAGTTTACCACCCAAAGTCTTGGAGAATTCACCGATCGAGACTTGCTTCGCAAATCATGGCGCTGTGCGCAGCGGCTTGCAGATCTCGTCTGGAAACGATGGCGAAAAGAATACCTACCTACTCTAGCGCGGCGGGGCAAATGGTTTTCGAAAATGGACCCATTGAAGGTCGGCGACGTTGTTATCGTGTGCGACGATCAGCAACACCGTAATCTATGGCCTAAGGGTATAGTGACCCAAACTTATCCTGGTACGGACGGACAAGTGAGGGTTGTGGAGGTGCAGACTCAAACTGGAAAGTACAAGAGGCCTGTGACGAAACTTTGTCGATTAGACGTTCGACCACCAGCGTCTTCGGTTTAGGTGGCTTCAAAACATGCTTTATTTGGATTCAACTTTTTTAATAGGATATCATGCTTACGTGACTGCATTAGACTTTGACATGGAATGCATCAGACTCGACATGGACTGGACCAGGACTGATATGGACTAACCTTGACTTTCCTGCCTCCTGACTTCCCTCGGGCCGACTTGACTGAGTATTGCTCAGCAATACTGGAGGTGGGAATGTTACGTACTTTTTGTAGCTGACCAAAGACAGACTTGACAGGACAGCGACGTTGACGGGGAGAGTGTCAACAGCGACAAAAGGATTTAAATATAATATTTTTGTGTTTAACAAGCAGGATGCACCATGGGTAGGTGAGGGTGGCTTGGAGCTAAAAAATAATGGGTCGGTCCCTTACATCCGCAAAACAATTTATAGATATGCAAAGAACGAGCAAATGCTAGTATTATCCTCTTAGATCATAACTTTGGGCAACCACTTAATCATTTTTAATATATTTTTATATAAATACTAGCTTTTGCCCGCGACTTCGTCCGCGTGTTTAAATTTATACATACAAAAGTTTTTTCCCGCTAACTCCCGTTCCCGTGGGAATTTCTCAAAATACAGCCATAACTAAACTTTATATTTACTAAGGTACCTGCATGCCAAATTTCAAGCGTCTAACTTAAGCGGTTTAGATTTTTCATACAAAAGGATTTTCCCGCTAATTCCCGTTCCCGTGGGAATTTCGGGAATTCCTTTCTTAGTGCACCCCTACGGTACCTAAGCTACGTCCCTTCCAAATTTCAAGTGCCTACGTTTAGCCGTTTGGGCTGTGCGTTGATATGTCAGTCAGTCAGTCAGTCAGTCAGTCAGTCAGTCAGTCAGTCAGTTTCTCCTTTTATATATATAGATAGCCAATAACAATTTTTAACACGCTCGATCAAATTTTAAGAACGCAAACTTAGGATCACTTCAAATTTATTTATACTTTATTACACAGTTAAAAGCTTAATACATTAAAATTTTTATGAAAGTCTCCTATTTACATGTTATTTATAAAATAGTGTTTTATGAATATAGTCTCGAGAAATTTTATAACCGTCTTGGAAACTTTAAATTGGAAATCTTAACTTTCAGGTTCATTAAACGACTATATTACTGCGAAAGTTACCCGATATTGTTTAAAAGGGGATGCACCGACTTTTGAGGCGGGGAGTAATGGATACGCCTTTTCCAAGTCGGTTTATTAAATTGTGCTTTTATACTTAATGAAACCACATAGCGATGCAACTCTGAACCGGTGTTTACAATAGAATTCGGTATAGTTTATAATAAACTGAACATTGATGAAAAAATATCTTTACATTTACTTTTCTTTTTTTATTTATGTTTAATTTAAATCAATATACGACATTGTGAAATACATGGATGCAAGAAGCCCAGGATCGATCAAAGTGGTAAACAATTGGAGAGGTTCAGCAGTGGAATGCGAAAGACTGACGGTCATGATGAAGCACATGTTACTCAAAACAAGATTTCATTCATTCATTCCATAGGTAATCGCCACACTGGGCAGGCGGGTTGGCAACCGCCATCGGCCTGTGATAATTAGCTACGCCTTGAATCATGATGGTTATACCGCCACCAGTCGGTTGCCAGAGCCTCGTTCGTTATTCAGCAGGACGCACCACGGGCAGATGAGTGTGGGTTGGAGGGAGAAGATGATAGGTCGCTCCCTAACATTCCCAGTAAACAAAAAAGCAGTATTAGAAGATATTACCAACTCTCTGCGACAGTCTTTCCGAACCGCTACGACCTGGGAGCCTTCAAGAAACGAGCGTAATCTTATTTAAAAGGCCGGCAGCGACCCCAGAACTCGATTTGAGTTGCGGGTGTCCATGGGCGGTGTCGACTGCTTACCATCAGGCATTACATTTGCTCGTCTGCCGCCTCTTGCATAAAAAAAGAATTATGTATTTGGCATATGAGTCTCAGTATTTACCCAAGTTGATTGTCGAGAGTACAAATAAATACAATTTCATTTGCACTCCCATACTCACGGTAATATGTCAACAAAAATAAAGCCAAAGCTGAGAACAAAGTAGAGTCTTAAGAAATTTAATTTGAGTCGAGAGAGCGTTATTTGAACATTCGTTTGTTAGGATTGTAAATACAAAAAGTACTTTTATAATAGCAATCCCAACTGAGCGATGCAAAACTTCTTACTTCAAAGAATTATTACAGACTAGCTGTGCCAGCGGCGTCGCACGCGTGGATATCGGGTTTGAAAAATAACGGACTTCCATAAAATACCTATCTATACATAGTGCCTAAGTTTTAAGTTAAACCTCTAGCAATACATTGGTGAAAACAGTATTCAATTTCATGCAGTAGTTTATGAGTGATGCGCGTTCCAAAAAATTCTCCCGTTTTCCTAACATTTCCCTTCACTGCTCTGCTCCTATTGATAGTAGCGTGATGAAAAGTACCCTATAACCTGCCCAGGAGTATGAAGAATAATTGTACCAAGTTTCGTTAAAATCCGTTGAGTAGTTTTTGTTTCTATAACGAACATACAGACAGACAGACAGACAGACAGACAAAAATTTTACTGATTGCATTTTTGGCATCAGCATCGATCACTAATCATCCCCTGATAGTTAATTTGAAAATATATACAATGTACAGAATTGACTTCTCTACAGATTTATTATAAGTATAGATAACAGGGATTTCTTACTCTGCTCTGCTCCTATTCGTATGATGAACATTTGTGCTTGCTCTGTCTCTGGATGTTATATGTGTACTTAAGAATACATTGTTATCATCATGTACCATCATGATCAAAAACGAAGCTAAGTACCACAGGCCCATGACGGGCAGCAGCGTCACCGGAGCAAGAAGCCCTGCGGTCGCCAACCGTCCTGCCCAGCGTCGTGATTAAAGCCTCCAGCCCAAAGTGACGAACAACTGGAGAGGCCTATGTCCAGCAGTAGACTGCGACAGGCTGATGTTACACGAGACAGTCAACGTGTTTAAGCTAGTGTTGCCAAAGACAAAGATCTCATTACTTCTACAAAACCGCACAATGTAAATTCGCATTATAGATTGTTATAGGACGACGAAGCTTCATAATACATTATTAACGAGCATTCCATATTTAGAACCAGAATGTAGCGGCGACCTGACATTCAACGTTTAACCGACAATAGGGTAACCATGATTATGCACTTTGATGGACTTTGGGAACTGAAAGATGGTGTTGCAGACGTCCATAGGCTGCGGTAACCGCTTAACATCAGGCGGGCCGTAGGCTTGTTTGCCACCTTAAAGGTAAAAAAAAAACCTTTAACCCTTTGAACGCCCGTGACATTTATATGCGTCGATAATAACAGATGGTTATCTCTTTCTCGGCGGTTATCTCTTTCTCGGCGGTTATAGGGATAATTAGGTAGGTATAAGAAATCATCATCGTCAGCCTGAAGACGTCCACTGCTGGACATATCCATTATAATTATATAATCGCCTATAACATTTATCATTTGGAGGGATTTTCCTTAGTCACCACGATTGGAAGGCGGGTTAGTAGCAATTGATTTATTTGTACCCAGACAAACGCTGCGTCCCGTTTCCTGATATTCCCTTAATTTCTACGACACCCTTGGGATAAGATGGGGTGGTCCTATTGGAGTGGGCGTTTATAAAAAATTAAGAAATGTTTATCATTTTATTCGGAAGCTATTCAAAAGTCAATTTCATATTATTTTATTTTATTTCAATATATAAAAATAAATCTATAATAGACAAATAGCAGTCACCGTCATACATATCCGCTTGTGTTATGGGTATCAGAACAACAAAAGTTATAACCACATATTTAATGATTATTAATATTTATCCTAAATTAATGGCAGTGTACTGGACATCACTTTAATATACTATTTTTGCACTCACATCTATTTTATATAGTAGTTAATAATACCATAAATTAGCCAAGGTTGTATATTTTGTGTGTACCAAATAAAGATACTCTATTCTATTCTAAGGTGTTCATAGCCACCCCACAGATCGATGTTCCCGTTCGGTGTCGGAACTCTATTAATATCACTTTATATCAACTATCAGCTATTTTGAGGGAACCGATAGGAAATGTTCATTTATATAATTCAGTTAAAAATAAACAAAATCACTTTTATACATATTATGTATAAAAGTGATTTTGTTTATTTTTCACACTTTCACGGTCTGAATGTTCACCGGACATATTTATACTATGAAGAGGGTAGCCGGAAGATTGACGTCAAAAAGAATTTAAGGTCCCTCGGGTGTAGTTTATATGAAAATCTTATTGCGATTCACAGATTACATCTACTTACCAAGTTTCAACAGTTTAGTCCTTATAGTTTCGGAAAAAATGGCTGTGACATACGGACAAACAGACATGACGAATGTAGAGTTCAGAGTTCCGTTTTTTATTATATGGCCACGAAACTCTAAAATCCATGTAACATACGGGGTGATTCGGATACACGAGGGAATCAAACTTTTTTTGTGTTAATCTTTTGGCCACTAACGTGTACGGTAGTGGTTTTCGCCGAGAAGTAACAAACGTCCTTCCATACACAGTATAATATTAATGCGATATATCTATAAAATATAATCCGGTGAGGGGTTTTGCGTGAGGGAGTCACAAACATCGCATCATACGTCCAATCCTCCGTTGTTGTTGGTCCAAAGTATAGGTAAGTATAGCTAGAACAGATACATACTTTGGAATCCGAGCAATACTCGTATATGCGATGTAGTCTGATATTTATTTTATTTATTTATCACATCAAGATATAAACCTTATTTCTGCGCTCGAAATGTAAAAATATACATTTTCGCTACGCGCCCGTTGTTCTGATATTTATTACTCGTTATACCCTCGTACGGTTGCAAAACATGGAATACTTATTTTTATTTCACAAGCGTATCCTTAAAACATGGAAATACTGGAGCGTATATTTCCGGACTAAAGATATACGTTATCTGCTAGTGTAAAATGGTATTCTGAAAAAAAACTTTTGTGGAAACTACATATATTTCGACATTTTACCCACAAATTTCAACTAAATTCACGTATCAACAAGCAAGAGCCCTCTACTAGGTAAAATATATTTTTCTACCTGAAAGCTGTGTGGAAGACATCGTTTCTAAACCGCTTGAATTATTTGAATTTTTGCAATAAAGAATATCAACCTAATAGTAGAAGATCCCGCTATACAACGACATACACCGAGACCTTTATTTATTTGTTGGATAAAACTTTTTAAATATGTAATTAAATATATCAATAAATATAATGAATATGGGTTGCCGATCAAATTTCGGTCCAGGGTATAGGTATCCATATAAGTATATATAATATTCATTGAAAATGTCGACCATACACACAAGCAAACTTTTTTTCTCGTATATCAACTATTTCCGTAATTGAATATCTTTCACAAGCCTCAACTTATTCCAGCACTTTCAGATTTCCGACAAACGAAACGGGTTAAAAAGGAGTGTTTCCTTACACCCCAAACTATTAACTAGTTCAGAGTAAACAAACAGACAGGCAACTGCATGAATATCATGAATAAATAGTGGGAAGAAATCCCGGATAGATGGGAAAAGTTTCAGGTGCTTGAGTTTATACCACCTTCCGCATTGATTACAGGACATGCCGCGACATACGAAAGAGCTCTTTAAAAACTCTTCCTTCCTTCAATGTTCGATTGAAAAGATGTCTTGTAGACGGGCAAAGTTATGCGCAGCTGCCGTTCGGCTACTTGAGTAGTCTATGCCACAGAAATGCATAGAGAATAGAGCGGCCAACACTACTTTAAAAAAAACTTTAACATATTAGTATTGTCCATGACTGGAGGCTCTGCATTATGAGTGTGGCAACTGAGTGGTGGAGCTATAACCATCGCAAGTATAGTACCACCGGCCGATTACCGACAGCAACGACACCGGAGCGAGAATTGTGGACTTGCGATCGCCTACCCTCCTGCCCAGCGTGACGATTATGGGTAAAGCTAGAAGCTGTTTGCCCAAAGTAGAAATAAAATAAAAAACTAGCTGTGCCAGCGGGCGTCGCACGCGTTGATATAGGGTTTCAAAAATAACAGACTTTTATAAAATGGTGCCTAAATTTGATCTCAGAAATACATTGGTGAAAACCGCATTCAATTCCATGCAGTAGTACTCGCGTGATGCGCGATCAAACATCAAAATTTGTCCCGTTTTCCCAATACTTCCCTTCACTACTCTGCTACTATTGATTGTATCGTGATGAAAAGCATACTATAACCTGCCCAGGAGTATGAAGAATTGTACCAAGTTTCGTTTAATCCGTCGAGTTGTTTTTATTTCTATAACGAACATACAGACTGACAGACAGACGGATAGAGAGACAAAAATTTTACTGATGACATTTTCGGCATCAGTATTGATCACTAATCACCCCCTGATAGTTAGTTTGAAAATATATTTCATGTACAGAATTAACTTCTCTATAGATTTATTTTAAGTATAGTGAGATAGAAGAAGATAATAAATATCATCCAAGGGCTGTTGACAGAGAGGTTCAAGTGGAAATCATAACCCTCTTATCTTTCGCACGGGGCTAATAGTGAAATACATATGACACTTCTCATATAATACAAAATACCAATGAAATACTGTCCACACAGAAATCTCTGGCAAATTGGAAAACTTTCAAGTGCTCAGAGTTTGTAGTCCACACCGCAATGATTACGGACCGTACAAGCTTCCGACAAATAGTCGTGTCGTGTCATACAAAGTCGCAAATAAGTTTTAGTTCGAGTATAGTCTAAGACCCCGTTGAAAAAAAAGTGTACAAGTATTTTTATATGAAACTTCGTTCAGATGAAAGCTTATGACAGTAAAATTGTCTCAAGGATAAAAAAAGGGTTCCTTATTGATAAAATTTATACCAGACCAACAGTAGGGCTTGTGTTTAACCACACATAAACACAAGCCCTACTGTTAAATTATCCATAGAGTTCATTATTACATAGTTGTAGATTGTATTATGCACAGGTTGAGCTTCCAATAAAAACAACAATATGTGGTAATAAGCATAAAACATCTATTACAATATGTGGTAATAAGCATAAAACATCTATTCTATAACACGATCGCGTACACAAATAGCGGAGATTGGGCGAGGAAATTGCGCGTGCATCCTATATTACTGACCCCATGGCTCATTTGGTAGTGACCTCTGCCCTCTGAGCCAAGGGTTGTGGATACGATCCGCGCCCAATGCAAACATTATGCGTGCATAAACATGACATGTCTGTTTCTATTGGTCTGGGTGTTTACTATGTAGTATAAATAGAAGAAGAAGATTGCATATTATTTCATTAGATTACATTTGCCGTCGTTTACAATGCAGATGATGTTTCATTAAAGTAGTCGCGTAAAAAAAAGATGCTTACACTTTTTTTGTCGTGGGATCTCGTAATATAAGGACAACAAAGTTGACAAAGACGCGTCGACGTGTGAATATGACGAGCAAAGGAGTTAACGACACGTGTTGAAGTTAGCAGCTTCAATCTTGAGGTTTAATGGTGCTTATTTTGAACGGGCGTATTATATAATAACTACCTACATAGTAAACTCGAAGTTATGCAATGGGAATATCAAATGTTCAGCATCAGTCTACAGATACCACCAGATAGGGATCGAATCCCGATCGCCAACCTGCCTGCCCAGCGTGGCGATTATGGGTAAAGCCTCCAGATGGTTTCCCAAACTGGCGAACAACTGGAGAGGCCTATGTCCAGCAGTGGACTACGATAGACTGATGTTTAGGTTCGATTTCCGGCCGGGTTGAAAATTTACATAATACATTCGATTTGTGTTAGTTAGTTAGTTTGATCGGGCCGATTTCCGCAACTCGACGTATGACCGATTATTTTGCGTTGGGTGGGCCGAGTTTGTTAGAACATACAGAAATGGTGTTTATTCCCGCCATCCCAGCTCGTCCAGATACCTCAGCAAGCCATTTAGCTTGCTGAAGATGTTCTGGAGAGTGTCGGGCTAGCCAAGATGTTTAAGCCAGTATGTTGCCACTTCGGGACATTCCAGCAGAATGTGGGCGGCTGTTTCATCCGCTTCTAGGCAAGCTCTGCACAAGAGGCTATGCAGATTTGATTTGGGTTATGAACGAATATTTCTAAATTGACACAAGTCTAGTTCTAATCAGAACAATGGGAACCCTAGTCTAAGACCCGATAGTTGATAAGCATCTTCCAGCTTATTTATAAAGTAATTGCCATTCACATAGGACCCCGTAGCAGCTTACATGACACACATATAAAATACTTCCCGCGTTACTTTACGAACTTTTAAGTTGTAAACATGACTTTGCATGTATTACGCGTGGCAAAGATTTGCACTTTATATGTTAATGTCCTGCATGCCACGAGTTCATACTAGACTAAAGAAATAGTAAAAGCAAAAATGCAAGTGGCTTGCATTTTTAAATTGAGTGCAGTGGGCAAATAAGTGACCAATGCGATCATTTAGACTGGCTCGGTGGCTCAATTGGTAGTGACCTCTGCCTTCTGAGCCAAGGGTCGTGGGTTCGATCCCCACACATTACAAACATTTGTGTGCATGAACATGTCTGTTTGTATTGGTCTGGGTGTTTTCTATGTATAATATGTATTTATTTACGAAAAAAAATGTATCTAAGTAAGTTTATCAGTTGTCTAGTACCCATAGTACAAGTTTCGGCTTAGTTTGGGGCTAGATGGCGCTGTGTGGCTCAGCGTGGCATGTCTTGGGTTATTAATTGATTTAACAAGATATCTAAAAGTAATGTTAGCAAATTGTTCAAATGGGTTTGTTCTATTTTGCCTGTCCGCCGACCGCTTACCATCAGGTGGATTGAGGCCACCCCCCACGAGCTCCGGAAACCCTACTCACCGACAGGAACATGACCCGGACGTCATTTGGCTACGGTATTCTGTAGGGTGGAGGTCCTTCCCCGAACGGGCAGCTCAATTCGAACGAAGATTCGCTAAGCCCTACCTCTCTTAACTAAGTATCTTTTATCAAAGTAAATGCAATGAAATAGTGTATCCAAATTCCTTGAATATTCTTCTTGCATAGAACGCTAAGCCCTACCATTATTTCTACAGTCAAGTCCAAACAGTACCCATTACGAGTGTTGTACATTTAAGAAACGAAATTTATTTGCCTTTATTGCTTCAGATTAACAATTAAGAACAGCAAAGCCGTTACAGTTCACTGAGCGCCATTTTATTGAAATAGTATTAGAACAAACGATTTAATTAATTATTAAGTATCCCTTTGCTCTCTAAGGACCTAAATATCTTAGCAACCAGACGACGCCGCTTATTTGAATGGGGATGAGTTTAAAGATTAATATAACGTAAAGCCGAGATCGTTTTAAGGCGTCCGACGGGGATTAAGCTGTAATTTATTAATACTAGGTCGACTAAGCAATGTCTATGACAATGATTTTACATTACTTTGCTTTTATTAAATTTACTAAAAGGTATATGGTAAATAATTTCAAGTTTTTTTTTATTCATAATGAGTTTGCGCTTGACTGCAATTCACCTGATAGAAAGCGATATACTCGTAGCAGTTTAAGCTGGTGCTCACTGAAACATTAAAAAATTTGCTTACTCTCACCTTGAACATCGGAAGATTAATAACCATCTACTCGGGAACTAGGAGCCGGCTAAGAGTTCCATAGTTTGGCTGATCGTACTATGAATGTAGAGACGAAACGTGACTAAATATATGTGTGTATATAACTAAGCAAGTGTGTGTACCTATAATTATTGCCTAGGCCTAAGAGATGAAAAATCGTTTACAATGGCACGAAGAGAATAAGTGAAAACATGTTTTAAAATAAGTTGAAGCTGCAAGTGTATTAAAGAGATTAAACAAAACTACCCCAAAATTAATAACAACGATATTATCTGACGAATATCATTTAAAAGAAATTTCATGTTTTTGTCACTATTCATCTCAATAAAATAATAATAATAATAAAACAAATACTGGCGTACTGTCCTAGCTGGTCGATGATAGCTCACACTGAACTGAACTGAAACACTGTTACTTCTTGAAGATACTTTTATTGCACTGTTGAACTATTTATTTACACTGTTTATTTGAACTGGTTTTGAACTGAATTTTGAACTGCCCATACAATGGGCCGGTGATCTTATATACAGACGGGAAACAACAACGACATCGCGGTGTAACTAGGTACATCGCCATCTATGCGATGTACCTATGCACTGTTCAGAATTAGTATGTCATAAAATGACAGCACGCGATGTTATTGTTATTCCGCGCCATCTACTAAAAGATGATTGTACTAACTGGTCGTAAACATTCCGCCCACCAAGGGCATTTATGAAAAATGGCCTTAAACAGATGAACAAAACAATGAACTGAACTTAAAATCAACTTAAACTTCCTTGGTAAAAATAATATGTACACGATCCGCCCACCATAACCTACCTTTACAAAACATAAACATAACAAAATATACCTAAATCAAATATGAACTTACTTAAAATTAACCTAATATGTGCACTATAACATTAATTAATAAACAAAACATAATAATAACAAAGTATAGATAATTGAACTCAAATAACGATTACACGGGATAGATTGGCCTCTTTACAGCTATTTGCGGTGAACTATTATAATAACCCTTGCAACGAGATTGTTTTTGCCGAAAAGGTAAATGACTATTTTCAAAATTGCTTCTAGTTGAACTATTGAATATTTCTTTATGCTCTTCCTTTGTCCTACTCCTTGTACTAAGCGGTTGACCTTTAATTTTATAAAATGGTATCAATGAATCGTGCTCGTGTACCCGTGCATGCATAACCGATACTGGCGCAACACTAGTCGACGAACTAGTGCGACCATTGTACTCTCTTCCATTACTCTTCACCAATTCTGGGTGTAAGAGTGTATGATGACGTTTACGACAAATTTTACATGTCGTTGACTTTTTGCAATTGTAAATAATGTGATTTCCCCCCAAACAATTAAAACAAATATGGTTCTTATATACAAATTCCCGCCTTTTCTCTGTACTTAACTTTGTGAACTTTTTACAGAAACACAATTTGTGTCTGTCAGAGCAGTACTCACAGCTAATACTATTGTTGTTGTTATTTCTCGTAAATAAAACTACTGGTCTTTCGCGGGGAACGTTATCATGATGAGGAGGTGACGGTTTTTCGGGATCTATAAATTCTAAAGCTCGAAAACGATTTTCAAGGAACTCTTGAAATTGTTTAAGTGTTGGCAGTTCACTTAAATTGGTATTCGAAACATGTAACTCCCAATGTTTTCGAGTTTCATGATCTAACTTACACGCGACAATATGTATGATAATTATGTCCCATGAACTGACATCAACATTTAATTTATTTAATGCACTTAAGCAATCAGATGTGTTGTCTAATATTTTTCTCAATCCGGAAGCCGATTCAAAATTTAGTTTTTTCTGACCTAATAATCTTTTTAAGATACAGTTTGATAAGTACCGTTTATTATTGTATCTTTTTTCCAATAACTCCCAGCACTGACTATAATTAGCTCCCGTAATGGGCGTGTGTCTGATCAACAGTTCGGCTTCTCCGCTAAGATGCCCCTTCAAATAGTGTAACTTTTGTACACTATCCAATGACCTATTCGCATCGATCAACGAAACGAACAAGTCTCTGAATGTTGGCCATTCAGAATATTTACCCGAGAATATTGGAATGGATATTTTCGGCAATTTCACAAAAGAACTATGGGACTCACTCTTAACTGACTCCTTTACGCTTTGACTTTGACCTACTGAAAGTTTTTTAATTTCTGATTTCATTAACGATTTGTAAATGACATATTTGTCCTCCGTTTTATCGGGACAAAGAAACAAATATTTTCATAATGCGTACATATCTTTTCATCACGAAATTAGAGACTGACTTAACACAATACAGACCAATATTATCCGCATAGTCAGAAAATTCCTTCAATTAGAATCAGATTCAGAGCCATAACTATATTATATATATAACTATATATTTTTCAATTTTGCTTGGTTAAAAACCCGCATAATTGAAATGTTTTCCCTTTTTAAAAGGAGATAATTTTAAATTAAAGAACAAAATAATAATAATAAATTGTTTATTGTCAAAAACAAAGTACACCAAAAAATGTATTACCAATGACTGCCACACTAGGCTGTGCCTGTCTCGTGGCAATCATATTAATTTTCACAAATGTTGATACGTGTTACAAGATGACGGCGGCGACATTACAGTGAATATTACTCTTAAGAGAATATCATAGTAAGAGAGAGTAACAATTAAAACGAAATAAAAGTTAAATTAAATTAGAATAAAAACAATCAATAAAACATTACAATTGATGAACATGCAGAAGTAGGTACACAGTCAGTTTTTTGTGAGTGCTGATGAGGCAGGTTGGCATTTAACAGAAGGCAACGCGTTAGTGAATAAGTACTACTATATGAATACTATCAGGCAACAAATTTTAGATGTTCCAAGGTAATGTTAAAAATGGTCAACCCACGACTCGAAGAATATTCTCAGATTGTTCATAGGTCCAAGATAACAACAGTTCCAGAACTTGTTTTTTGGCTTGGTAAATTGAGGATCGTCTGATGTCTGTTATGTGGGCTATTTTATTGTATATTCGTGGGAAGAGAAATGATTCAAAACGTATCTAAACGTAATCTATAGAAAACTGTCCAAATACATTTTCGCACGAGCTCTTTTCCAATATTCAAATTACTAAGCATCTCAAGATTTTTTAATAATAAAACTTGTCAGACGGCGCCAGAATTCTTGAGACGAAAACTAAATCAGTGGAATTCCAAGACCTAGTTTGTTAGATTCATTAAAATTCTATTACGATCAGGATGGAGATAATGAAAGGCAGACTAACTTTTCAAAGATTTCTATTATAGGTAAAAGTGAAGACAACAACTTTCCATTATCTATCGCCTGTTATCTAAGAAGATGATAGTAATACAGGCGTAATCTTCAGATTTTCAAGGCGAGAATGAATCGGTTCTTTTGAATGAATAGAAAGTATTCATTCAAGTATCGTAGGCTCTAATGGTTTACCAATCGGTCGATCATCATCAATCAATGTAATTTTTCGATAGAACAATCAATTATTGTCCTCGATCAATAGTTTCTTCCATACTGATCACTATCGATCGACGTCTACCAATTGATTTTTCCATCGATCGACCAATTTCTTTTTGTAGTAGCTCGTCATACTTAATGGCTTCGCTACGCCTGGTGGAAAGACGGATGACACAGACTTGTCTTAAACAAATTCGTATTCTAGATTAATAATTCAGTATCTTTACTTTATCCTCCATTTATTACTTTATAATAGAAATGACAAATTATCAATGACTCAAACAGTAAATGGGTAAGAAAATGTAAAGTAAGACGTACTTTGTTAAGTTTCCATTTAAATCAACGTTGCTCAAGTTATTTGAAACTTGCCTTTTGCTGGGAGTGCTTTATGAACTTGAATAAATGTCGTAATGTGTTTGAAACTTTGAAATGACACCTCTCATTTATAATATGGTAGGTACAGAGATATACTTAAATAAAATAGGGAGATATAAAATAGGGATTATTATATCTAGATAAAGTAGGGAGCTTATCCCGAAATGTGTTTTTTCCATTCAGTGACAGAAAAGAACACAAACCACCGCCTCATTTCTTCCTGTGGGTGTCGTAAGAGTCGGCTAAGGGATTTCTTGAGATTTCGTGGTATATCGTTCTGAAAAACGGCTTAAGTGGTTGGTTGTGATGGTAAATAAAAGGCCGATGACGGGCAACAGCGTCATCGGAGCGAAGAGCTACGCCCTGCGATCGTCAACCCGCCTGCCCAGCGTGGCGATTATGGGTAAATCCTCCAGGTATTTGGATGAGATAGCGAACAACTGGAGATCCCTATGTCCAGTAGTGGACTAAGATAGACTGATGATGATGAAAGTTTAAGTACAACTTCAAGACGATAAACAATAGGCTTGTTACCTTAAAAAATGTAATGAGTTCGTCTTTTAGTTTATTTAAAAATAAAAGACACGTATTTTTTTAAATTGTTAATTAGACTAAAAATTACAAAGTTATAGCCCGTTGAATTTACGCGTGATGTCACTCGGTGTGGCATTTTTACGGGACGGTGTGACGTCAAAGACTCCCACTCCTAACTTTTCATGCCTTGTATCTTTGCTATTTTTTATTTGAATGAAAAAAGAAAAAATACGTGTCCAATACATTTTTGTGATCTAAAATAAGGACTAAATATAATGTAATTATTTTGACACCCAAAACCTCCTTCTTTTGTCAAAAACGGACGCCTAAAGCACCTTTTGAACTCCACGGCGATGTTACAGAACAAACTTTATAAATAACATAATAAACTTACACAAAACTCGGTACGAATTAGAAAGTCAATCAGGAAATTGGAGAGGACCTCGACTCGGCAGTTGGTATTATTAAATTAGTCCGGGCAGGTCGGATTATAACTACACGAAGCTCAATCTACGGTCCTTCAACACCGTTTAAACCGACCTCAATTTATTCTCATTAATTACTTCCATGCTACTTCGGTGTCGTTAAAAATTTCGCCTTTGGCAAGTCAAACGCAATTTGAATTAAAGATTTCCGACCTTTTAAAGTTACGCTTTTCCGAGAATGGTCTTTGTCCGAAATGGCTTAGATGGGACTTCAATAAAAAAGATATTTTTATTACTTAGATCAAAACAACACATCGACAAAAAACAAAGCTTACAAACATTATTCGATGTCCGAAAAAAGCCACTAAACTAACTGTTTGTTTATACTTTTTATATGCTTGATTAAATGTATCAAATAAAAAAATAAACAGTTTATATTCTATTTTACACTAGAAGACGTTGTTGCAATATTCGAAATCAAAGGGCGCCCTACAATAACAATAGGAATACATCTTTCGGTGAACGAATCGCGTATTTTTGAGAACTACGAACTCTTGTGGATCTGTCAAAGATCGACTTTGACAGATCCACAAGAGTTCGTAGTTCGTTTTTTATGGCACAAATCGATCGTTTTTTTGTTCGTTCGATTGTGACCAGTATCAATGTACTCGTATTTAATGTAATATACGAAAACGTATTAACATACTCTTATAGTACGTGGGTATAACAATTGCCCCTTTATTTTTATTTCGTTTAATGTTTAAGTAACCAAACTGCGTGCATGCAATGTTTATTTTGAATTTCTAATTAAATGGGGCAATAACTTCCGTCATTGCTTTGTTTTTAAACGTTTGGGAGGGGAATGGCCAAAGGCATTTCCATCGAATTGAAGCGAACTTGCGGTTAAACGAATTATACTCTCTTTCGGGGCGTGACTTTTGATACAAATGTTGCTCAATTTGCGAGGTCACTGACCTTTTTGTTGTTTTTCGCATACAATGTATTTTTCACAGTAGAAAATATTTTTTTAATTGCTGAGGAAGGAGCTTCGCTATTGTCGTAGCAATTTCTATTTTTCCCTGGATCATGGGCAGCACATTCACATAGAGAGTGGCAGATTTATGTCATTAACTTTTTTCTTCAATTGGTGCGTATGAGTCCGTTTTGGCCTTTCTTTTCTTCGCCTGCCTGCTATTTTAGTTTAGTAGACAAATAAGAAAATAGTATATAGTTCTTTCTACCTATAAATAATCGTAAATCTGAAGGCAGAGAGCATAAATAACAGCCACTAATAAAATAATCTGGGTAACTATAACGATTTAGTTTTGGGGTGACACCTATAAAATCCACCCCGGGTACCACCTATGCTAGCTACGCCACTGGGACTGATACGCGCTGATGATGATGATGATAGTAGCTTTAATCTATTTATAAAAAATAGATGGAATATGTCTGAAAAGTGTCTGAAACATGTCACGCAAAAACTGAACGGTCGCCAAACATAAGATATTTGGTGATAAAGGAACCAACGCCGTTAGCTTTTTATGTTCAAATAATGAGTAAGGACGCACAAAAAGCTTATCCGGCACAAAGCGGCTGCGAACGGTGGCCGCTTAACGACTCGGTTCCGTTATTAAACGCGAGCGGTTTATGATTACCGCACATTTGGTTGGTGTTATAATGGATGGGTGAGCGGAGTCGAAGCGTAGAAGGCGTAGAATCGTGGTCTAATTTTTAGAAGCTGCATATGAGAAGTTCTTTCTATGGCGTTACTACAGGGTGGCATTTTGACAAAACGTAAGGAAGGGTCTCCTTAAGGGAAAAATCCAAAGTTCCAACATTTATTATTACACATCATCATCATCATCAGCCTATTACAGTCCACTGCTGGACATAGGCCTCTCCAGTTGTTCGCACTTAGAGCAAACTTAGGGATATACCCATAATCGCCACGCTGGGCAGGCGGGTTGGCGATCGCAGGGCGTAGCTTCTCGCTCCGGCGACGCTGCCGCCCGTCATCAGTCTGTGGTAATTAGCTACGCCTTCAATTGTGATGGTTATACCGCCACCAGTCGGTTGCCAGCGCCTCGTTTGTTATTCGGCAGGGTACACCACGGGCAGGTGAGGTTAACTTGGAGCGAAAAGATGATAGGCCGCTCCCTTACATTCCCTATATTACATCACCTATTATTACACATTTAGTAAAAATTCGATGAATTTGCCACGGCCTTCGAATGGTATAAAACTCCACTGGATGCAGTATAGTAAGTACTACATTAAAAAACAATATTTCGTAATTCAAAAAAGTTAAAAAGTTATCACTGGCCTAAGGCCTATGATTTTAACGCTAGAGAAGTAGCGTTTCAAACCTAGCCGCATATCAATAAATAAATAAGTATCAGACAACATCACATACATTGCCCTAATCCCAAAGTAAGTAGCTTAAGCACTTGTGTTATGGGTATCAGAACAACGAAGGTACCACAAATAAATACCTACTTAATACAAATATAAACACTCAGACACGGAACAAACACAAGTGTTCATCACACGAATGTTTGTTCCGGGTGGGAATCGAACCCACGACTCTTGGTTCAGAAGGCAGGGGTTACTACCAATTGAGCCACCGAGCCAGTCAATGTGCTGTCAAATTTCAAATCTTATCTTCATTTATAAAAAAATATTATCTTCTTTTATTGGACGTTCTTGCGGTGAAGCAAAACATCTTTTTCAAAGAAGCTGACTTAACTTTCTTTGTATATTATCAAAGCCTGGTGGCCTCCCCTTGTCTGATGGAAAGTGAAGGAAAAGCCCAAGTCACTGCGGCAATGAAGTGTCACTGCCCCACAGCCATTTGTTCTGTAATGATACCTCTGACTATACATCCTATAAGAATACTACAAATATTTTAAGCCGTTGAGCACATCCGCTTTACAACTAATGGCATCGCTTCTCTCATAAACATGGTATAACTCCGTTCATATTGGTGCTGTTACAAAAACATATCCATACAGATTACGGGGTTTATTGTGTGCAAATAGACCGACGTTTATTAAAAATGCTGATAAATGTTTAATAAAGACCAAAAGCCCGTATAGCCTCAATGATGTAATATTACTTTGGCGACATGTTTTTTCAGGAAATAACATTTCTCATTAGAAAGGGAAAATATATTCTTAGCTTCATAAAGAATACTTCTATGATAAATGTGTCGGGTCAAAAATATATAACTGGATATTTTCGTGTAGAAATAACTACTTAATGGCCAATTTAGGAAATTGTACAGGAAGGGTACATTACTGTACAATTTCTGCATTGAAAGACATATTAAACCGTTAGATCCTTCGCTTAATTTCTTCTGCCGAGCATAATTCATTAGCGAGCTAAAGTTATAGTGGAACGCCTTATCAAACACAATCGCTGGAGTAAGCGAGTTCTGGATACTGCGTCTCGGCAAACGTGATGTAGGACGCTCTGAGGTCAAGTAGAGTGACGATTTGTGCAAGTTAGGCTGAGGCTGGCAGAGGCTGAAGAAGAGAAGCACAGGATCGAGAAAGTGGAGTATTAACAATTGGTGAGGTCTGTATCCAGCGGGATGTAAGGGAGCGGCCTATCATCGTTTCACTCCAAGCCAACCTCACCTGCCCGTGGTGCATCCTGCCTAATAACAAACGAGGCGCTGGCAACCGACTGGTGGCGGTATAAACATCACAACTGAAGGCGTAGCTAAATACCACAGACCGATGACGGGCAGCATCGTCACCGGAGCGAGAAGCTACGCTCTGCGATCGCTAACCCGCCTGCCCAGCGTGGCGATTGTGGGTATATTCTCCAGATTTTTGCCCTAAGTGGCGAGCTACTGGAGAGGCCTATGTCCAGCAGTGGACTACTATAGGCTGAAGATGATGTATCCAGCGAAGCACTACGATAGACTGGCAATAATGATGAATCTATCACGATGTTCATCTCTTAGGCTAAGTCAGCCTAGGGCCTTAAACAGTTGTAACTGAAATTCGATCATGACAATGTTAATTTTATGGCTACTACTGATTGAGAAAACTGCACCTTATTTTATAGAAAAAGTTATAATACCAATCGTGAAATCTTCAATTTCGTAACGAACTCTTCTCAAGCACAGTTATTTTCTTTATAAATGATGGTTCTTAATCTTTGTGGGATTCGTTGTTTCACATAATAAAATCTAGCAAACTCTCAAGAGAGCCGTAAGAAAACTGACGGAAAATGATGTCTCCCATTAGTAGCAAACCGAGTTTCTCTTGAGGGTAAAACAGGCGAATAGGGAGCCAGCACGCTATGCTATTTGGAATAGAACATTAACCAACAATTTTTGCGCTATGGAAAGGGCTATTCCTGACATCTCGTTAAGAGAAGGGGTACGAAATGAGCATGAACGCCAGAAGGAGAAAGTTATCAAAATAGTCTAAAGGATTAGTACGCTGAAGTGGCAATAGGCTGGTCGTGTCTGCCATAGAAACGACAGTCGGTGGTTCAGACGAGTCTTGGAGTAGACACCGCGTTTAGGACGCCCTGCAACCTGTGGGTGGATGACCTTAGAAAGACTGCTGGCATTGGCTAAATGAGAAAGCCCGGTATACAAAAATGTAGCCTTCGTTCAGTAGTGGACGCATTTCCAACACTGAAATTATGCTAATACTGCCGCATTCCATAAGAAACTAAGAGAGGTAGGGCATAGCGAATCTTCGCTCGTATTGAGCTGCCCGTCCGGGGAAGGACCTCCACCCTATAGAATACCGCAGCCAAATGACCTCCGGGTCGTGTTTCTGCTGGTGAGTAGGGTCTCCGGAGCTCGTGGGGGGGTTGGGGTTGGGCCGGCATGGCGGCGGCAACTGACGGGTAGTGACCCGTCAGTTGCCACTGGCAAGTAACTGGTTAGTTAACCAGTTACTTGCCAGTTGTCACAGCGACTTGGGCTTCTCTTTTGGCTTTCCATCAGGCGTGGGGAAGCCATTATGTCGAGCTACTATAAAAAAAGAAACAGGTATTTTATTTTGCAACTGTACCTAAAGATCTCGCACTCATTACGTCGTAAATTTAATTATGTCAAAACATATTGCTTTAAAAGCGCACACATAATTCCACGATACTCCCGAAATCCCTTCGCAAAACCCACGCCTAATTTGTTTTCTTCCCGCAAACATTAATGCAACCTACATCCGGTGTCGTTAATCCGTAAATCTGTTTCCATTTTAAAACTCACATTTCCTTTTCAAGTCCTTAAAAGCCGCAGTGGTATTAATGTTCGTTGTAAAATAATGGTCTTCGGGTTTTCTACGTTTTTAGTGTTCTGTAGTAGAATTACTTAAGAATTGTTACTGAAGATTTAAAGTAGTAGGAAAAAATAGATATTCATTTATGACTGCCAAATGCTTTGCACAAGAAAGCCCGAAGTGGCGAGTATTGGGAGAGGCCTATGTCCAGCAGTGGACTGATGTGGGCTGATGATGATGATGATGATGGTTATGACTGGCTCGATGGCTCATTTGCTAGTGGTCTTTGCCTTATGAACCAAGGGTCGTGAGTTCGATCCCCGCACAGTATAAACATTTGTGTGCATGAACATGTCTGTTTTGGTGTGGGTGTTTCTATGTATAATATGTATTTACTTACAACAAAACAGGAACTAAGTAAGTTAATCAGTTGTCTATAGTTCATTCGCGTTAAGAAAATAGTGACTCATCACCGACTGCCGGCCACTAGCCAATTAAAACGCTAGAAATTATAATTTCTACCTACCTACCTACCCATGGTACACTTTCGGCTTAGTTTGGGGCTAGAAAACTTGTATGGAAGGTGTGACGTGTGATGTATAGGCGCGACCTATCATCTCTTCGCTCCAAGCCAACCTTACCTGCCCGTGGTGCATCCGCCGAATAACAAACGAGGCGCTGGCAACCAACTGGTGGCGGTACGATCATCATAATTGACGGCGAAGCTAATTATCACAGGCCGATAACCGGCAGCATCGTTACCGGAGCGAGAATCTACGCCCTGCGATCGCGAAACCGTCTACCCAGCGTGGCGATTATGGGTATATCGTCGCCGTAGAGCGAAAAGTCACTAAGTCGACATATGGCCAAAATGGAGTTAAATACCTAACCTGATTCCCCAAAATTTTCTGCACAAATTCTTCTTTTTGACATTTCTGTACGCGCCATAGTTTTTGTTTTACAGAGAGCGAAAACACATTAACTTTACGTTTGCACTACTCATTGGCAGTCGAAAACTAACCAATTTTACTTAACACTTTTTTTTATGATCTAACAAAGCAAATCTGTACCTAAGTCGAGTTGGTTATTTCTCTCTTTTACAAATCAAATCATAATTTTGGACCCAATCCATACTAAAAATTACCTAAAGTGACTTAACTACTTTTAGAATTACTGGTTCGGTACAAAACATGAAAGCGAAAACTAACTAAGTCGACTTAATGACTCTCGATATGATCCAAATATGAGTAAAATAGTCACTAACTCAGTTTTTTTGTCATTATCTCAGTAATTAAACATAATTAATTGAAAGTGATATTACAATCTTATTTGTCTATCTATTCTTTAAGATATATAGCAATGAAATTAGAGTTATCTTTTACTAAAATTAAGTTATATTTTTTTTTGTTTTATAAAACTTTAAACCGCCATAACTCAAAACACGTCATGACCGACTTAGTGACTTTTCGCTCTACGGCGACGATATCCTCCAGATATTTCCCTAAGTGGCGAATAACTGGAGGGGCCTATTTCCAGTAGTGGACTGCAATAAGCTGATTATAATGATAATAAAAACTCGTGGTTACAAAATAAACTCATACCTTACTAGCAAATGTTGATGATGATGATTATAACGTTACTCGTTCCTTAAGATTTCTCAGGAACTCACGGCCAAACTATACAGTATACACTTACACAATCGATTTACTCAATTATCGGGATATCCGAGTGAAGTCGAGTATACCCATCCCCCGGTAACGAAGGGTCGTCCATCAATTTACTCATTGGTGTCATTTTCAGACCCACATAATTCTCAAAGGAATAAAGATTAATTGAATAATTAATCAAAGGTTGGTACACGGGTTTTCGTATCAACAGTTACAGGAACTATCATTTGATATGGGATCCTTTAAACGGAGCCTGAAGAAGCATCATACGGGCCGGCATGGCGGTGGCTACTGACAAGTGGCTGACCGGTTACTTGCTCGTTGTCGCAGCGACTTGGGCTTCTCTTTCGTTTTCCATCTGGCGTAAGGAAATCAATATGCCGTGCTACTATAAAAAGAATGTAGGAACAGGAACAGGTGTTATAACCAAACTGTTATTAATTTTACAGTGAAATTAAAAGCTTTCATTTCACTGTAATTAATAACAGTTTGGTTTACCCTCCTATCTAATAAATGAATAAATCAGTGACATCTATTAATATTCATTCGCCATCCACCCACCCCTATTACTTGAATTGCTTACTATCCACCAACAATTTTATGGTTCCCAGAAGCTAAATCTAGCCTTATGACTATTAATGTTATATTATAATACGCTGGAGCTAGGAGACTGGCTCTCAATTTATTCAGCATTAAACTTTAAAACTAAATGCAGCCTGATGCAAATGTCTAGCTTTTCGTTGCTTCAGTTCTAACAACGCATAAGTCAAAAATTACAACTTTTCTTAGGTTCATAAGGCAAAGGTTCTACTAATACTTTAGGGAACACAAGGCAGATGTAACATAAAATGCAACCCTAGGTATATTTTTGTGCCATATTTTCTTCTTCTTAATTCTATATAGATAGAATATAGATTCTATCTATATACTTATAATAAATCTGTAGAGAGGTAAATTCTGAACATAAATTATTTTTTCATCATCATCATATGTACTTATAAATAATAAATCTGTAGAGAGGTCAATTCTGTACATAAATTATTTTTTCAAAATAACTATCAGGGGGTGATTAGTAACCGATACTGATGCCAAAAATGCAATCTGTAAAATTTTTGTCTGTCTGTATGTTCGTTATAGAAACAAAAACTACTTAACAGATTTTAACGAAACTTGGTACAATTATTGGTCTAACTCCTGGGCAGGTTATGGAATACTTTTCATCACGCTACAGTCAATAGGAGCAGAGCAGTGAAGGGAAGTGTTGGGAAAACGGGAGAAATTTGTACCTGTATGTTTGAACGCGCATCACACTAAAACTACTGCATGGAATTGAATCCGGTTTTCACCAATGTATTGCTAGAGGTCTAACTTAAAATTTAGTAATAACTTTTTTATGGATGTCTGTTATTTTTGGAACCCGATTTCCACGCGTGGGACGCCGCTGGCACAGCAGAGAATAATAATTGGTATATACAATTACAAAAGGTCCTAATCCTCTATGCTCATTAGATGATTTAACGATCTCCAATTGCCCTCTACAACTCCCGGAAGAATTCAAAGGCGTTAAGTTAAAGTTCTACCCTGTTCGTTGTCAAAACTAATTTGTATGGAGAGCGCCAACAGGGCTGCAACAAGGGGCTTAATTAACAAAATGAAACAAGTTTTTAATTGTTTCTTCAGACAGGCTATTTATCTCTTGTTCCTTTGTGTATAGAATGCCGTTGTTATTCATACACTAAAACTTGCCAACTGTACAAAATTTACTCCAGCTACAATACAAAAAATCTGAGCAACATTTTGACAGCACAACGTCAATCATATTCTTAACGCATGTACTCGTATTAGAGGATTTATCAATTTTTTAATTTATAATTTCGGGAAAATATGTTACGAAATGTTTACGAACTTTTTGAAAACCGATGCTCACGCAGGCAATGCCGCGGGCAGCAGCTAGTACATAATAATTTAATGATACAATCCCAGTTAATTTAATCGAGCCAGTTTCCGCAACCAGTCTGAGCGCCCATTTTGCGTGTGGATAAGGTACAGTTTTAACGACGTTAAAAGTCTATAAAATTTTGTCAAAATAATGTTGGAAACCCAGTATTTTTGGATGAGTTTTTGTTCCATAAAAGAATGGGTTCATTTTCAAGCTCTCTTTGACTGCTATTTAAAAACAATCCACGTACAACAATGGGAGTCGAAATGAACCCTATCATAAAAACAATATAGTGGTTCTGAAAACAATACTCGCATGGGCAGCTCTGCCGGTAAATTGGAGTTTTATTCGTGTTGAATGACGCCGCGATAGCAATTTATAGTTTTTGCGACTTTTCTGTTATGCAAATAGCCTCTGGGTTGGTTGATTGAAGAGAAATAGTTCGGTAGTTTGTTTTACGGACACCACGTGTACAGTGTAGATACTTTTAATGTAACACGTACCTACCCGTATTCCAAATACAATATTACATTATATTGCAGCCCAAAGGCGTTTGGCAGGTTAAAGATTTTTTTTTTCTATGTGATGAAAAACTACTGAACTGATTTGAAAATGGGATTTAAGGGAGGGATTTATTTCACTTATAACCACTTGCGACCAAAACCGCATGCTGCAGCTAGTAGTTCGTCAGTAGTAAGAGATGTAGGGAATAGATAGCGAATGTTCGCTCGAATTGAGCAGCCCGTCCGGGGAAGGACCTCCACCCTATAGAATACCGCAGCCAAATGACCTCCAGGTCGTGTCTCTGTCGGTGAGTAGGGTTTCCGGAGCTCGCGGGGGGTAAGGGTTAGGCTGGCATGGCGGTGGCAACTGACAGGAACTGACCAGTTACTTACCCGTTGTCACAGCGACTTGGGCCTTTCTTTCGTTTTCCATCAGACATAGGGAAGCCATTATGTCGAACCACTATAAAAAATAAATAAAACAACATCATAAAAATAAAAAAAAGACCAAAGCCGTAAACTGCAGCTAGTACCTACGCTATGAAAGGTGATCGTTATGAAATTAATGAATGTAATGAAAAGCTATTAAAATAGGTCATGTTAACTCGTCCCCTTTCGCTATCAGTGTCCAATCAAAATCAAATCAGCCAATCTGCCATTGCATCGCTCGTAATACATAAACATTATTGTTTCACGTATCAAACAATGTGATCACAATGCCCATACGACCTCAGATCTGGTCGATTACCATAATTGCTTTAGCTTCATCCACGCGACCTTGAAATGTCACTCGGAATACATTGGAACATATTATGTATGTACGAGTATATGTCGTGGGCCAAACGTTTAATTGGCCTGATCAAGATCTACCTGGGCAGAGTGAGATGTGACGTCATTTTTTGATTTGACTGCCTTAAAATCGCCACATCGTTCAAAGCACAAGGTTTGACATTAATTTCATCATTATCATCATCATCATCAGTAGCCTGCAAACGTCCACTGTTGAACAAAGGCCTCCAATCCGCCAATGACAATTGTCATTTCGGGGATTTGTCTTAGTTTCCATGCTTGGCAAGTGGATTGGTAACCACATCATCATCATCAGCCTATCGCAGTCCACTTTTGGACATAGGCCTCTCTAGTTGTTCGCCTTTTAGGGCAAACACCTATAGGATATACCCATAATGGCCAAGCTGGCAGGCGGGTTAGCGGTCGCAGGGTGTAGCTTCTCGCTCCGGTGACGCTGCTGCCCGTCATCGGTCTGTGGTATTTAGCTACGCCTTCGATTGTGATGGTTATACCGCCACTAGTTGGTTGCCAGCGCTTGTTGCACGGCAGGATGCACCACGGGCAGGTGAGGTTGGCTTGGAGGGAATAGATGATAGACCACTGCCTTACATCCCCACTGGATTGGTACCCAGCTTACTCGGAAGAGCGGAAATCTCTCACTGTTATAAAGATAAGCTCCCTAGTGGGGTTCGAACCTCGGCCTTTCTGGAAACGATATTTTGAGGAGAGAGCAACCAGTTGCGATTCGGTTTCGCGGTCGGGATTGGGCACATCGTTAAATAATTGGCCAAATCGAGAAATGGCAGCACGTCCTTGTCATTCCCAGGCAGATCTCAATCAGCCCAACTTAACGATTGATCCACGACATTTAAACCAATTTAGATGCGTTTTCGATTAACCGCAGCAACCATTTTCGTATACGTATAATTGTCAAATGAGTTTTTCATTCCCTATTTTATTGTTTTGCTGTACTAATTCTTATTTGGCACATTTTTATATTGTAAACAGAATCCAGTTGTATGTGTAGTGTGCCTTTAAAAATAATAGGCCCAAGTACTCATGAATGGATATCGTTTTCAGTGTTACAGGTATCGCTCTTCTCAATATAATACTATATTAAGGTAAGCTGAGCTATATCTGATTTCTTTTTTTCTCTATCTTTGCCAAGTATAAGCTACTTACGAAGTTATATTAGTTTACTGTGTCCAATCGGTAATTATGTTCACCATTTTCTCGTCCTAGATAATAATCATCATCAAAGACTGTACCTAATTATCTCTGGTAATCTAGAACACTAGGTTGTACTAGCAATTACTGGAATAAGACCCTGATATCAGTCGTCTCATTAATTGAATACAGTGCTCTAAGATCTAATGCCATATTAACTTACATAACTTAACCAGCATTTCCTCGGTGGTCCTATCAAACCTGTTTTGATAACCACTACGTTTAAATATTATAGTTTTGGCTGTTATTCCAAAAGCACGCGCCATATTCACATCGAAAATTTCACTACCCACGTATCCGTTCTTGTGTAAAGGAAAATCTATTTTTGGCATTAGTGGACCAATATTCGAAAACATTTTAATATTGCTCGCCAAATCGGCTGTACCGACGTCATCAAGAGAAGCGGAAATTGGAAAACTTGACGGGCACAAATTCAATATAAATTCTTGAAGCATCTAAAAAGGCGTCTAGCAAACTAACGAGGTAAAAGAGGGCACTGCTAAATTTGTTAGCGGGAGGACAGTGTGTCTTGAATATCTTATTCGGATTCCCCTTTTTGCGTCCCACTTGCTGACTGATTTAATAGTATCAGCCAAGGGCGGGATACAACCTTAATGCAATCTTTTGGTAACCATGAGGTAAAAATCTTTTTTCTCCCGTGTGACCCCGCGTCTGTCATGACAGATAGGACGCACGGATTGTGGACTTTCGTCTTTAGACACTGACTCTGTAGCACTGTTTTGACGTGGTTTCCCAAGCCCTGTCCTCAAAGCACTTATCAGTGCTTCCCAGTGTATAGTCCATTGACAGCACTACCTACTTACGCGTCAATAGCTCTGCAATTAGCACGTGCCAACCGACTACCGAGACTCAATCACAGCCGTCGAAGGGTCACTACGCCGGTAATTGCCGGCTACCACATACACTGAGACGTATCAGCCTAAAGCCACAACGCATCGACCTAGTCACATATATGAAGCCCTTTCTTCATTAGAGACAGTTACATTTTCTATAGTTATATTTTCTACGGGTCAGTAGACCCGGCGATGTTTATAAAAAGAAAAACCTTGTCCTAACAATAACGAATACATAAATCCAACTTGGTACAGTCTTTCGAAAGTTATGTTAGTCAGGTCACATCCATTTTCGAAAATACATATTTTAACAGGAATATAAAACGAAAGGAGACAAAAATACATACATAGAAAAATCAAGACTAAAAAAAGTAATACACAAAACGAAAAGAACAGACATGGCGTTATTGCGACATCCAAAGCAAAAGGGCCTAACTCAGCATATTAGCCGCGATCAGCATGGCAGCCACGGCGCTGGTAAAATAGTGCACACCTACTTCATCATCATCATCATCACCAGCCTATTGCAGTCCACTGCTGGACATAGGCCTCTCCAGTTGCTCGCCACTCAGGGCAAACATCTGGTGGATATGCCCATAATCGCGACGCTGGGCAGGCGGGTTGGCGATCGCAGGACGTAGCTTCTCGCTCCGATGACCATGCTGCCCGTCATCAGTCTGTGGTATTTAGCTACGCCTTCAATTATGATGGTTATACCTCCATCAGTCGGTTGCCAGCGCGTTTGTTGTTCAGCAGGATGCACCACGGGCAGGTGAAGTTGGCTTGGAGCGAAAAGATGATAGGCCGCTCCCTTACATCCCCTTCACACATCCCTTACACACCTACTTCTTACGGTACCTATAAGGGCAACACGAAATCATGAAATTATAACAATATTTTAATAATGTATTCTTGGTGTACCTACATATTTCATGTTAGATATCTTTTAACAAATAAACTTAAAAGTATAATAATTAAGCAAAATGTAAGTAAAATCTTTCCCAAGTTGCGTAAGTAATATATGTTACTTACATGTTGATGTTTTCTGTTAGGAACATATCAATTTTATTTCGTTATACAACCTGACATGTATCCTTGAAACTTAGATAAGAGGTGCTTGCCAAGTTGGTACATACAAACTTAGGTATATAAGTAACTTCGAATTGGACTTATATTGTAACTTCTAAAGAAAAGAATAACATTATTCGTAATACTTGAACATACATCTAAATAAAAGAATAGAAATCACCGCCCCATTTTACTTAGTACTTTTTTTATAGTGGCTCGACATAATGGCTTCCCTACGCCTGATGGAAAGCGAAAGAGAAGGCCAAGTCGCTGTGACAACGGGCAAGTAACTGATTAGTTACCTGTCAGTTGCCACTGCCATGTCGGCCCAACCCTAACCCCCCACGAGCTCCGGAAACCCTACTCATCGGCAGAAACACGACCCAAAAGACATTTGACTACGGTATTCTATAGGGTGGAGGTCCTTCCCCGGACGGGCGGCTCAATTCGAACGAAGATTCGTTATGCCCTACCTCTCTTAAAATACTCGTGAAATTACTTGAATCGGTAAAGCATCTAGACGTTTGCCCAAGGTGGCCAACAACTGGAGAGGCCTATGTTATATGACTGCAATAGACTGATGAGGATGGTGATATCCTTCTGTACCTACATATAAATAAACTTTCTGTATAATTTCAGATATCTACTATGCGATTGAAACAATGCACTCAATTCAAAGGAATCTTATACTACTCTTAATTCTACTAAGCTGCATGAGTTCTTCATCACACCCTTGTTATATGTACGGACGGTACCCCTCAACTGAAAAGACCACACCTTCACCAGACAAAGGAAAGACTACCACGAAGAAACCACCATGTAGAGGGTTCTGTTTATTGAGAAAAGTCGTATTGTACACGATTGAACAACTGATGTCTGATGAATGAAGACTCCTGAGGTTTATCCAAGTTTGAATTCAAGAACTTCCGGAAATAGGGAATGGAATCCGGAGACTTCTCAATCAAAATTTGATTTGCATTATGTGCTTGATATAATATGATATTAAAAATATGGAATTGCTATTTGGTACACAGATTATTTATTCAACATCATCATCAAGTTATATATGTTCCAAACAAGGGGCAAGAGCCTATCCCAAACTAAGGTCATAGTCGATGCCAGCCAAGTGCGGGTTTTCTTCGTCAGGAATGCCTTTACGCATACACCAGGGGCCCTACTACAGAAAACGAAAACGATCGTTCGTTGAACGGATCGCGTATTTTTGCCCCATAAATCCCTCTCATTTGTTCGAATATACGCACTAAAATTCGTCAACGTCGATTTGCAACGATTTATTTGATATATTAGAACGCGAGAGGGACAAATGAGAGGGATTAATGGGGCAAAAATACGCGATCCGTTCAACGAACGATCGTTTTCGTTTTCTGTAGTAGGGCCCCAGGGCCTTGGGTACGGGACACCTGGCTTACATGGGGCTCACTCCTATTTAGCGGAAAATACCCACTTAACGGGTAGTGGGTATTTTCCGCTAGATAGGAGTGAGCTCCATATAGGTAAGCTACGAGCGCTCTGTCTGAGGGTGGTCGGTATGTGATGTTAGGCAGTGCGGTAGCGTTGTGCCGCCCAGCGCGTGGCCGCCACACCTCGGGGGGACGGTGTGGTGTCCTCCCAGCATTCTGTGATGCACGCCGCCACTGACCACTAAGTATGGTGGAAGGCACTACGTGAAATCAAGCGAGGCGAAGATTTATTAGGTTTGAATGAAAAAAAACAAAATAAAAAAAAATCCTTTAAACGAAGCGCGAAATAAGCAGTTGATAGGAAACTATATAGTATCGGTTGACACAGCGACTTGGGCTCCTTTTCTCTCATTTTCCATCAGTTGAGAAAGGAACCACTATGATGTGCGCAAAAAAATGACTCGTTTTTTTTTCATATTTCTGCTTCAGTACTTACTGTACTTCATTCGACGGAAAGCTATCAAGTGAAGAGCCGCCCCGTGAGAAATCAACGATCTAAAGGAGATGAATGCGAGAGCCGAATGGACGCCCAATCTCGGTAACTGCGCAGATCTTATGAGATCCTGGTAATAAATAGTACACGAAATAACTTAGTACAAGTCGGCAGAACAAATTGTACGTGATAAATCCTTTGAGATATCACCTGTAATGTAATGTGCTGTTGGCTATAAAAGTATGTAGCTATTTAAAAACACACTCCGTATATAGGGGTAGGTATTCCGTACATAGTATACCTACTATGCCCGCTATGGGGCAGTCCTCTCTCCTTACTTTTTATATTAGCTCAGCATACCTTCCCTTCCCCTGCTTACTTGCAACTTGGAAAACTTGAAAGGAATCCCTAGTCACGCTGTCAACGAGCGGGAAATACATGCTTGCAGATCGACATTAAATAAATAAATAAACCAAGACATGCCAGGCTGGGCCACACATCGCCATCTAGCCCCGAAATAAGCCGAAGCATGTACTATGGGTACTAAACAACTGATAAACTTACTTAAATACTTTTTTTTTGTAAATAAATACATATTATACATAGAAAACACCCAGACCAATACAAACAGACATGTTCATGAACACAAATGTTTGTACTGTGCGGGAATCGAACCCACGACTCTTGGCTCAGAGGGCAGAGGTCACTACCAAATGAGCCACCGAGCCAATCATTATTAAAAGACAGACATTTAAGAGTGAGATGCATCATCATCATCAGTCTATCTTAATCCACTACTAGACATAGGCCTCTCCAGTTGTTCGTCACTTTGTTTAAACGTTTGAAGGCTTTACGCATAATCACACCACGCTGGGCAGGGGGTTGACGATCTAATGGTGTAGCTTCTCGTTTCGGTGACGATGTTGCCCGTCATCAACGGATAGTTATACCGCGACCAATCGGTTGCCAGAGGCTCATTTGTTATTTGGTAGGATGCACCAAGGGCAGATGTTGGCTTGGAGTGAAAAAATTACGGCTCGCTCCCTTACGTCCCCTCCATCTCTTACATTCTTTGCTTACTTTCTTTCAAAAGGCAAAAGAACATCAATGGTATTAAACATAATAACTAGATGCACATAATACCATACCTGTATAAATAGCCTTTAATATACGGAAGTAACATAAAGAGACCACTAATTAATTGATATTCCCAGAACCAGGACGCAATAAATTGCTTTCAGAAAAAACGCATTTACGAGTAGGTACGTTAATTAATTTTTCCTAGAAACGCTTGAATGCCGCTATTTAAGGAAATTCTCTCAATATTGGTACGCACAGCAAATTAGTTTAGTAGGTAGTAGGGGACACGGTATAGAGTTTAGTAAAACTTCGAGAAAAGTAATGTATGTAAAAGTAAGATTTGGAAAATATGCGACGGAGTTATTTAATTTGATTCCTCACACCACTTTTTATCATCAGACGAGCAGGGATACGGCGAATAGGCACCGTTACTTGGTGCAAGTTCCAAAGTTTCGCCTCTACTTTCATAGTGCGAATCTCCAAGCTATGGAGCTCTTTGCCAGGCTCCTTGTTCCCCAAGAGATCTTTCGATGTTCAAGGCAAACGAGTTGCCATGGTAGGCAGACGAGCAAAGGGTTCGTCTGATGTAATCTGCAAGCGGTGTGGCCTGTCCATTGCCATTTGAACTTGCTAATTCTTTTTGTTATGTCCGTCGCATTGGTTTCCTGCAGATATCCTCATTACGGTTTCTGTCACACAGAGAACCTCCGAGCATAGTTCTCTCCATAACTCGATGAGCGACCTTTATTTTATACATCATACTAGTAAAGTACCACGTCTTTAGGAAAGCGTAAGGAAACAACGGTATATTCCAAAACGAAAACTAAAAGTATATTTTCCTTAGCCAAAGCTTCATTACGCAAAAGTCCCTTTTAAATTTCTATTTTTCTTCCCCAACACCTGGCGGAACAATGCTCTAAAATTCGCCCCCTTTCCGCCTTATCACAGCTTCTTTGAAACAATGGCCGATTGTTCCACGGTAACTAGCCGGTGGTATATAAAACACTAGAAGTAAACACAACATGAATTCTTTACAGCACGCACAGAGGGAAAATATCAAACAGTTGGTTATTAGCTTTCAACGCTACGTGTTATAATGAACTCTTGTAGTTTCTCGTGATTTGATGCTTAAGTATTACATAAACAATGGAAAGTAAGTGTTTTATGTTATTTTTAATCAAAATTTAGAATTTTCGACTAAGATTTTGGTTCTAATACTAGATCGGTTGAGTGACGCCATCTTAACAGCTTTCTTTAACTATGGTATGTGTTATATAAACCTATTCTTCTTTCTATTAAAGACACTGGGCAAAAATTATATAGAAATTGATATCGTTTTTGTACGATATGTAACGCATTACATTCATATACTTCAGACTATTTTAATTTTCCATCAGCCTCTGTGAGCTAATTAGCAAGTCATTACAAAACTGTTTTACTCGTATCTTGTCTTTCCCAAAAATCATAGATTCAAACAGGTTATCATACAATGGATAAATTAACGGGAATCTGACATAATTGTACTACCTCAATACCTGTGGTATTTCTGTAAATTCTTGTAAGTGGTAAGTTTATCTGGTATTTCAACAAAACTAGACGCTTGAATCAATAGAAATAGCTCCAGAAGAGAGCGTTATTTTCTACCCAATAAGCTACCACTGCGTAATACGCAGTCATGCAGAGAGCAGATTTATTTGCGGTGAGTGTAGAGTGTATAAATGGGGGAATCGCAAGCTTCATAAGAGAGGTAGGGCATAGCGAATCTTCGCTCGAATTGAGCCGCCCGTCCGGGGAAGGACCTCCACCCTATAGAATACCGCAGTCAAATGACCTCTGGGTCGTGTTTCTGCCGGTGAGTAGGGTTTCCGGAGCTCGTGGGGGGTTAGGGTTGGGCCGGCATGGCGGTGGCAACTGACAGGTAACTGACCAGTTACTTGCCCGTTGTCACAGCGACTTGGGCTTCTCTTTCGCTTTCCATCAGGTGTAGGGAAGCCATTATGTCGAGCCACTATAAAAAAAAAAAAAAAAAAAATACAGCAATAAGTAAGGTGTAACCTCAATTTGTGTGTGATTATTTCACATTTTCTTTTGGTAAATAAGACTGTGCTAACACAAATACAACATTCGTTCACACTCTAATTCGCAAGGAGGAAAAATGTATTCCGAATTTCCGCATTCATTCCTTTTAATCATGCAAAAACAACAACAAACAAAAGGGGCGGAATCCTAAGAATCCGAATGCAAATGCAAGCGGAAATATTTCTGAGAGTAAAATCTATTTCTTTAGAACTCGCTATGTCTTTACGATGAAAATTTTACGCGTTAAGAATTCGCACGCACAACAAAAGAAGATTTTAAAGGAAAGAATGGAAGTTGTGATTAATCCTTTTGTAATAGATCTGAAAGATTTACAAAAAAAAATAAGATCGCGTAATATGGAATACGTAAAGAAAAATAATCAAGATCATAACAGAATGCACATTTATAAAGCTTTCCGCGTCAATCCACTTTTAATTTTATGAGTACTTTCTTATTCTTTGTAAATTCGGTCAAATAAACATCCTAAAAAGCAACAATTTAGTAAGAACAACAAAAAAAAATTAAAATTCGGTACATAAATAAAATTATTATTTAGACTTTATTGCACAAAATGGGAGATGCTGAGAGCATTCTCTACTAGGTACCCTTTAGGTCATGCAGAGAGCAGATTTATTTGCGGTGAGTGTAGAGTGTATAAATGGGGGAATCGCAAGCTTCACTAACTTACATATACCTACTCGTGTCGTACTTACCAAAATATTCAAGCTTCATACAACATTCGTAGTCAGGTTTCAAAGTTTCCATAAATCGATGTGATCATATCGAATTCGGGCCTCAAGTATAACCAAAGGCAAAAAATATAATTAGGCTTTGTTACATCGAAGGTAAGTTTATACACATTTTATTTTACTTTTGTTTAACAAATACGCTAGTATAAATCTTCTTTGTTACAAACAAAAGACAGGCAGGTACTATTTTTTAGAACAGAAATATGTATTTTCCTAATGAAACCGAGTCATGTTCGTTACCTTTGAAAGGGCTTTCCCTAAGGCTAAAATTTATATGCAAATACTTTTTCAGCTCGGCCGCTTGAATATTATCAACATTACGTCAGTTCGGGTTCTATATTCAACAACATAATTGGCTACTAGCTGTTATGGTGAAGAGTTTTTAAAGGAAATTAAATATTTTCCTCGATGACTAGAAAAATATGGGAATATCTAATATTATTCTTAAGGATTTTCACGGGTTTCTTGTCGGTATATACTCCGTAGATTTCCGAATTTCAACTCGTGATTGGCTCTTGCCTCGTGAACGGAATTTTTAAATAGGTTAACCTAATAATTGGAACATGCTTAATTTTTACCCGAAGTTAACAGTTAATAGATGTCAAAAACATTTTATTACACTTTGCCATGAACCGTACCTATACCATACGTATGTATATGTCACCGTATCATTGTAAATACCGTTATAATCCGTCTTACGATATTGTAAACTGTCGATAGATTGTTAACCGTAATAACTGCTTACAATTCTACGTAAGTAGGTATTATTTTTGGGTAGATTGTGATCGATCAAAGTTTAACTGTTGATACTCGTAATTAGGTACACGCACGACAGATTTCAATTTAAGAATTTCACTTCGATCGATTACAACCTACCGAAAAATAATAGTTATACTGTAAACATTACGTTACAGTTCAAAATCTTTCGACATTTTTCAATCTCGCGAGACATATTATAATCTAACAGTATTTACAATTTCACGATGACATATCCTATAATAAATATACGTACCTACACGTTCAAATGTAAGCTTGCAATGAGATTGTATGAAATATGCAATGCAATACACGTAATATTGTGTTTGACATTCAAGACCTGCGCATTTCTCTTATACGTGTCTCACAGCGTCTCGTACGAGTAATAAGTTGAAGAGGTATTCCTACTTAATATGATTTGCACATACGAAAATATGTATTAGGCTAGACATATTAGGAAGGTACCAAGCCGATTGATCGATTCTATTTTGTTCTCGCTGTGACTTATGAAGAATATGGTGACGTAAATCAGTTCTATCTCCTCTCATGGGTGTCGTAAGAGTTGACTAAGTGACTTATTAAGCTTTTCTCAGCCGGTAGTGATTGACTGCCCACTCTACACTCAGCGAAACAGCAGTAAAGCGACTTTAGTCGTGTTTCCGGATCAATCGGTTAAGGTATAGCCAAAGCCATCATAGAAGCCGGAATCTGATAATTTTCCGGCTTATGATTCGCTTAACTTGTGCATCGGGCATCTCTTTCGCTTTCCATCAAGCAAGGAAACCCCACTATGCAGTGCCACATTAGAAGAAACTAGGTTTTGTGTATCCGCCAGTTTTTCTAACATACCTACAAGAGTTACGAACTTTATTTTTTATAGACTTTAAAAAAGGAGAAGGTTGAATGAATGAATGAATGTCCTTTTTTTTCAATGAATATTCTTCTTTTTTTGTATGTTGGTTACCACATATCTCCAAGAATTGTAAACCAATTTGGAAAATTTTTTTTGTTCGAAAGGGTGTACTTCCTAGTTAGTCCCGTTTCACCATATTAAAACCGGATTTTGTTTTTGCTAAAAATGCTGTTAATGTGTAAATGCTAATAATATTTCCAGAAATACTCATCCTGACAATACTACCGCTGGCATTGACCGTGAACGCGTTCAAAAACAAGTTTTTCTCGCAAAGCCTCGATTCGGAACCCTCAATATCCATCCTGTACGCTCGGGACAAAAGAAGCGACAAAGTAACCAACGATTGTTTAACAGAAATGTACCCAAGAAATTTGTACAAGTACCCTCTTCATATAGACAGGAATGACGTACCGTGCATCATACACTGCGTGCTCAAGAAGTTCGGTATCATGTCCAATGACGGGTTAATCAATATCAAGAATTACTACAAAAGGGTCCAAGCGATCCACAGGTACGATCCACGGATCCTTATCTCTGATGTTGGCGAGACCTGTGCTCAGAACATCAACGGAATGAATTTGGAACATGATGTGTGTAAGAAAGCTAAAGTTTTCAACGACTGTACTCAATTGTATGCGATATCTTTTAGAGATACTGAAGATTGGTAGCAATATTATTACAAATAAATTAATTTTGATACATTATTAAATTAAATATGAACTGTTTTGAATTTCTTTTATTGTCAACCCTACCACTACCTACATTTGTTTCTGCTTAACCCAATGGTTGACCATTAGAGAATGCCTCTGAGGCATAAAGTCAACCTTTTGTCCCTATTTCTATTGTGCAAAAGAGACTATATGTATAAATAAAATAATTTAACCCTTTGAAGCACCGAAATATATCACGAATAGAACGGTCTTTAAACATAAATATATTAATATATAGGTATGTAGCTTATTAATTTTGTTTAGTTACCTCATTTTATTGCAAATATGATGATATTAGCAATAATAAAAGGTAACTAAATCGTAGTTTCCTAGGTTGTTAAACACTCATATTGTACATTTAGTGATAATTTGAAGATTTGAATTAGCGTGTTAAAATTGTGCCAAAATCTTGCACTATTGTAAATGATTCGTCAGTCAAATTTGAATTCATCGTAGCGGTTCACGTTCATTTTTAAATAGGTATTTTAACCTAATCATTGGAACATGCTTAATTTTTACAAGAGCTACGAACTTATTTTTAACCGACTTAAAAAAAGGAGGAGTTCTCAATTCGACTGAATATTCTTTGTTTGTTACCACATATCTCCAAGAATCGTGAAACGGTTAGTACATTACGCGTTCTGCATATATTTGCAAGCGGTCGTCTCACGGAGAACGCGCAATCTAATTAAACTTGAGCGACACGTGTGCTGCGCTTTTTTCAAATTCGCAAGGTTCTTATACACGTGCTGAGAAGAAGAAACAATGACCGTTTCATGTCTTTTAAATTTGTATGCCTCTGAAATACTTATATGCGAAGACTTTTGTGATTACGTTCCAGCATAAAATGAATATATCTGCATATCAAATAGTCTCCGAGACTTTTCATTAGAAGAGTGATTTAATGTAAAATACATTTTAATAATTCATGAAAGTATCTTAATAAGCTTTCTGCGCTAATATTAAGCATATGTGACTTTATTAGATCAGTCATTGATACCAATTATGAATTTAAATTTTTAAGTCGAGAAATTCAGAAATATAGTGTTAAGGGTATAGAGTTGTGAGCTCTATGTCCTATTAATTTGAAATAACTTAGGTGTTTAACCAAATAAATAGCAAGGCGTCCCACACTACGTCTACCTAAAAGCATGTACTAACTCCAAGACTTGTCTGCTACACTGGTTGTCGATTCTATAGCAGGGCAGACATGACCAGCCCCCTGCCACTTATTACTCTTATTTTATTCGAGGTCCTTACTTCCTTTCAATGATCTGAACTGACGACAGTCAATTTGACGAAACTCTTCAATATAATTGAAGAACTCAGTTCCTTTCAAAGATCTGAGTTGAAAGATCGAAAATCTACACTTCTACATCGACACTATCTACATCTACACTAATATTATAAAGAAGAAAGATTTGTATTGTTCTATGTAACGAATAAACTACATTAGAAAGCTACGTTATTACTGAGTAACGTAGGCTATATTCCGTTTAAAAATGTTTACCTGACACACCCGAAGCGAAGCGAGGGCAGGTCGCTAGTCTTAATATGTTAAGGACGCTACAAGCACTATTTTGAAGAATGATATTTTCCAGTGAAATCGAGCCGAGATGTGTGAAATGAGCAATATGACTGGTCAACTTTTGTTAGCCTCAGCTTAACTCCGCGCAAACCCGCTTCTAGGGAAAAGCTCTAGAAATATTCTCAGTCATGGTTCAGTATTTTCAGTTATCTTGGGAAAACCGAGACTAGTTTTAGCCCAGTTGTAATTCAAGAGTCTATTTGAAGTTGAGTAAATGTATTTGTAAAAATAAATAGGCACAGAGAATACTTTAATAGCTATTAACGTAACATAGGTTAGGTACCACTTACTCGTAGAAATGCTAGGACAATCCAATGACAATTCTTATAAAGCAAAAAGTTTATTTTTAGTGCGGTATACGAACTTCGGTATACGATCGCCAACCCGCCTGCCCAGGGTGGCGATTATGAGTATATCCTCCAGATGTTTGCCCTGTGGCGAACAACTGGAGAGGCATATGTCCAGCAGAGGACTGTGATAGGCTGATGATGATGGTGATACGAACTACAGTGTACGAATTCAGCAAGTGGTAGCAATAACTGCCTAGGAACCAAGCGGTCCCGGGTTTGAATCCCGAGTAGAGCCAAAAATAATTATTAGGATTTTCTGTCAAGAAATTCCTCAGTAGCTACTCCGAAGTTAAATAGTTGACTATGATACTATACCCTCTCATTTTAAATCACGTCAAGCCGGTGGTCCTCTCTCCGGACGTGTCGAACTATCGTCCCATTGGATTATCATTCCATCGGATCATAAGAGCGAAGGAACAGAGGACCTATGTCTGCGCACTTGTGTGCTTTAATATCACCTGCGTAGGTGCTTGACTACTCTCCTAGAAGGTTGACGCCGCCAAAACTCGATCAGAAGAGGATTAGGTATAACCTTCTTCTTTTTTCGAGTCTTTAATTTTCGATGACTCTCTTGATAAATTCCATAGGGTGAAACTATAAACCCTTCGGCTTTTCTGTATCTAAGTATTTCTAAACCACTGAAATTAGACAAGATGATTGGCCTGTAGGAGCTGTTAGTTTGTACAAGTACGTACATTTCATTATCGTTTGACACTGCCTTGCCTTGTAACTCGTGTGTGGCTTTACCTACTAGACACCTTCAGTGGCATATTATGTAGGGCGTTCTTGCCTTTAAGCGCAGATGGTTTCGGATTCTCTGTTGGCCTCATATTGTAACGCTATAATTTTAACCGTCATAAACGTATTCATTGTAAACGCTATTGATTTTCTAATCTATATCTTTTATACTTATAATAAATAAATAACCCAAGACATGCCACACTGGGCCACACAACGCCACCTAGCCCCAAACTAAGCTTATACTATGGGTACTAGACAACTGATAAACTTACTTGGATACATTTTTTTTATTAATAAATACACAAACAGACATGTTTGTACTGTGCGGGAATCGAACCCACGACGCTGGCTTCAGAGGTTACTACCAAATGAGCTATCGAGCCAGTCATAATAAATCTGTAGACTGTGTGCATGTTCGTTAGAGAAAAAAAATACGGGACGGATTTTGATGAAACTTGGTACAATTATTCTTCATACTCTTGGGCAGGTTATAATATACTTTTCTTCACGCTACAATCATTAGGAGCAAAGCAGTGAAGGGAAGTGTTAGGAAAACGGGAGAAATTTTTATCTGTATGTTTGATCGCGCATCACGCGAAAACTACTGCATGGAATTAAATGCAATTTTCACCAATGTATTGCTAGAAGTCTAATTTAAAATTTAGGCACCATTTTATGGAAGTCTGTTATTTTTGGAACTATCCACGCGTTCGACGCCGCCGGCACAGCTAGTAAATAAATAAATAACCTGGTCGTGTTTCTGCCGGTGAGTAGTTTCCGTAGCTCGTTGGGTGAGTGCGGCATCAGCAGCCCGGCGTTTGTATGGACAACCCTGGAGTTGCACGCCTCCCCCATTGAATGCGGTAACCGCTTAACATCAGGCGGGTCTAGGCTTGCCATGTGTCCGGCTTTAGCCGGACATGTTTGGCTTTTTGCAGTCGCGTCCGGCCAAATATGTACGTGTTTGGCCTGTCCGGCTTTTGTCAGGCTTTATGCCGCGCGCGGCGCGTCTGGCCCACACGCTATCTTCGATCTCATTCTCACTTTACATCACGTATAAATACCTACTTTTTTCAACAACCGAACTGTAGGTAAAAACATTAAGTTTGGCAATAAAAAAATATGTCCGGCTTTTAAGGCAAAATGTTCGGCCTTATAAAGTACGCAGTCCAGCCTTTGCATTTAATGACCTAGGCGGGTCGTAGGCTTGTTTACCATCTTTGTAGTATAAAAAAGCACTTATTCTCCCTTTGTTGCAGCAAGATTGTTCCTCATCCTCTTTCTGCCGTATTTCACACACGCAAGGATCTCAGTCATGTACACACACGACAAGCTGAGTGACGTACTGGCTCAACAGTGTTTCACCGAAATGTTTCCGAAGAAGCACATCGAAGTTGAGGAGTCAGACGAGCCCTGCATCATATTCTGCGTAATGAAGAAGCTGGGCATCATGTCGGCTAGTGGTGTTATCAATGTGGAGATTTACAGGTGAACTATAGATTTTGTCCGTTTGGTGTCAGTATTTAGAATAATCATCATCAACCTATCGCAGTCCACTGCTGGATATAGGCCTCACCAGTTTTTTGCCACTTTATCTGGAGGCTCTACCCATAATCGCCACAATAGGCAGGCGAGTTGGCGATCGCAGGGCTTAGCTCTTCCCTCTGGTGACGCTGCTGCCCGTCAACGACCTGTGATATTTAGTTATGCCTTCCATCGTTTTGTTTATACCGCCACCAGTCGGTTGCCAGAGCCTCGTTCGTTATTTGGCAGGATGCACCATGGGCAGGTAAGACTGGCTAGAAACTAGAATAGGATTTAGAATAAAACCATCCCATCTCATTGCGTGTGAGTGTCTTAGAAAGCCACTAAAGGAGTATAAGAAAACGGGCAGCAGCTACGTGGGTACAAATAAATACTGCGGTCAACCCGTCAAACGTGGTGACTCAGGCAAATCCGCTGAAACGACAATTGTCTTTGAGAGAGACCTCTTTCCAGTCCAGTCCAGTGGACGTTTGCAGGCTAATGCTGATAATACGTTTCTATATTTTGAAATGAAATGAAATTGAAAATAATTTTTATTTGAAGCATGTTACAGGCTAACACGTAGGAATAACTTACAGTATGCATACAAAATGAGTGACAACTCAGCATAATTATATCATGGCGCGGGTGCACCGCGATGCTAGTTTTCAGTGACACCAGAAATGAGAGTGCTTGCTTGGACGAATTTACATCGGACAATATACTGTGTCTACATGTTATATATGTCACCGGAAATTAGCAAGAATCGTAAGTTGATCAATTTCCTAGGTAGTTGATTAACTTTCGGCATATAACAAACGGTAGTTGAAATGTATTATTTTACGCAATGGATTTCAGTTAGTTGATCAATTTACGGTAGCCTGACAGTTATTTAATAATTTACGATTTTGTCACAAGTAAAATCGTCCTCAAATGGGCCAATTGTTGCTCAATGTACTATTTAACGGTGCACTATTACCCGTAACTTAATAGGGGAAAGTGGTCACCATTCGTACGTGGGGCACATTCGTGCAGTGAGTATAGCAGAAAAACTAAACGGCACACAAACACGCCTTTGCTTGTGTGTATAGACATACCGACCACCATATTGTTAGCGGAGTGGCGTGGCAGTCGCACCATGGTGTATCGGCTGACAAGACATAACGTGTTTTCGCGCGCGGTGAGTAAATTTTTTCCTTAGGTGTAATTCGTAATTGTAAGTAGAATTGTTATGTTTTTGACAATATGGTGATGATTAATTAATGTTAATATTGTTTATTTTGAGCTTTAATTGTTATATTTCTCTTTACTAAATTAGAATTTATATAAAGTTGTACTTTAATTTTGTGCAAGGTATGGGGTGCTTTCGTACAGCCAAACAGGGGGCACATTCGTACGCGTACGAACGCTTCCCTTTAGATTTTATTAACTACCACAATATCATAATTAGATTTTTATGAAATAAAATATAGTAAACTTTTAAAATACCAGGCAAAAAGCACAACAACTTTCCTTTTATAAAGTATTTTATTGCAGAATCATGGTGCGAAAATATAAAAAAGGGCACGCGTACTCAAGACGTGGATGAGGAGTCCATAAAATTAGCAGTTGACGACGTAATTCACGGACGCTTGTCGTATAGGAAAGCCGCGTTGAAATATAACATCAAGACCTCGACGTTGGAAAGCAGAGTCAAGAAATTCAAAGACCATGAGCCAATTCAAATATTATTAAGTTAGTTCTTTGAGAAATACATATTTTTATAATAATTAATAAAAATTAACGACTTTAATAGGCTTTTTAATTACCCTATATGAATTTACCCCATGCGTATGAAAGTACCCCACCTACTGTACGAACGTACCCCATACGTGGGGCAAGTTCGTACAAATATCTTATCGTAGAAAAATGACTATAACTCTATAACCTTTTGACATAATAGTGTCGGACTTTTTGGTAACAAACTACAATATATTTGTTATACTTAGGTCTATAAACTAGATAAATTCGATTATTAATCATAAATTAAAAAAATAAAATCTAAAAAGCGTACGAAGGGTAACCACTTTCCCCTACACTGTTCCCTGATTGGTGACCGGGATAACGCCACGTGAGCCATTGAACCAATCAACGTTCCCGTCACCTTCGTCGGATGATTTTACGGCAAGACCCCGTAAAATGATCAATTTACTAAAATACATACGTTAAATAATACATTTCAACTGCCGTTTATTATTTTCCGGAAGTTAATCAACTACCTAGGAAATTGATCAACTTACGATTCTTGCTATTTTCCGGTGACATATAGAAGGAGAGAGGATAAATAAATAGATAAGGTACCATAAAAAATGCCACAATTCAACTAACTCCCTCTTCTGATACCCAGGAAACGTGTTAATGTAGCCCACCAGCTGGACCAGCGCAATATGGTCAGCGACTACGGCAGCGCGTGCGTGGAGAGCGCAGAGGCCACACAGCACAAGCAGGACGTCTGCCGGAAGGCCAAGGTGTTCAACGACTGCACGCGACTGTATAAGATACTGCTGAAGTAAACTGTTGTTACATTCAATATGTGTCATTTAAATCTATATATATAAAAGAACATGTGGAGAGGAGCTCGGTGGCGCCGCGGTCTTGTTCGCTTAACAATGATCGCAAAAAGTAGTGCAACCATTGGCGCGGTCAATCCGATGATGGGTGACCAAAATTTGACACCGATTTCCTCCGTGCTTCGGAAGGCACGTTAAGCTGTTGGTCCCGGATGCTATCTTTACCAACTCAGATAGCAGTCGTTACATCATATCAGAGATGATGATAACTCTGACGCCTAAACTGGGAATGGGTATAGCTTACCCTAAGTGTTGCGGAGGTCTGATGGCAGTCGCTCTGTGTAAAAGCTTAGCCCTCGCCAAATCTCTCAGTTTGGGAAGCCGACCCTGAGACAATCGGGAATAAGGCTAGGATGATGATGATATATAAAACAACATGTCCTGACTGAACGAGCAACGCAGAGCCGAAACCCCTGAAGCGAATGCAACGAAATTTTGCATGTAGGTTACATTTATGACGTAGGCGCCCGCTACGAAGGGATTTTTAAAAATTCACCCGCTAAAGGGTTAAAATAGGGGTTAACGCGGGCGAAGCCGCAGGGCCACAGCTAGTAAATAAATAATAACCCAAGACATGCCACCCTGGGCTGCACATCGCCATCTGGTCCCAAACTAAGCCGACGCTTGTACAAACATAAACATATAACATAATCTACGTATAAATACGAGTATCTAAATACACATAAACTTACATAATTCAAAGGTGACTGACTGATATAGTGATTTATTAACGCACAGCCCAAGCCAATGGACGGATCGGGCTGAAATTGGCATGCGGGTAGGTGTAATGACGTACGCATTCGCTAAGAAAGGATTTTGATCAATTCTACCCCCAAGAGGACAAAATAGGGGATGAAACTCTGGTCCACGCGAGCTAGTAGATCATAAAAACACTTCTAAATACAAAACTACACAGTAAACATGTATAAAAAAGGTTGTCTGTCCGCATCACTTATATTCCTGCCTTCTCAAATAATAAATAGGCACAAATGGTTGACTGGTATCTCTACCTATGCGGCATTAAGTTTGCCTGACTGTTATTTTTTTGCAATAAACAATAAATAAATAAGTTCCTGCACAAGTTTCCTGTCCCATTAGGTAAATGCCTCTTTAAAACAAAACGGCTTGTTAATTGAGATACATACATACTCCTAGATAAAATTAATGCGTTATCCGGGTATCATGTCGTGTCTGACGTAATCCACATCAAAGCCGAACGGGCGCCAATTTAATTTGACGTCACTGGATTAGTTCGTAATCCTTCTTTGCGCATTCGCAAAGGTATTTCCTTTGATGTGGCTGATAGTTTTATTGAAGTTGATTAGTTATTATATGTTACATATTTATATGTCACGTTACGTTATGTCTATTCACCGAATATCACTCGTCACTTTACCTTATTTCGTGGAGTTTACCTACTGGCCAGATTGGAGCCAGGCGGGTAAGCCCTACCGGCTGTAAAATTTAAAGAAGTCCTTTAGTCGACTTACTTACGGCACCCACGGGTGGTTGTTTGTATTCTTTTCCTCCGTGATAATTGATATTTCTTCCGTGATTATGGCGCTTGTACCTAACAATGCCGATTTATCGAAGCTTCATAAATCAGGTGCACTTCTACCATGTACAGTAAAAACCGCTGTAATATTTAGTGCTAAATGTTTGATCATCATAATTAGCCATGGGAGACCCCGTCCTGGGATGTAAGGGAGCGACCTATCGCCTTTTCGCTCCAAGCCATCCTCCCCTGCCCGTGGTGCATCCTGCCGAACAACAAACGAGGCACTGGCAAACCGACTGGTGGCGTTAAAACCATCACGATAGAAGGCGTGGCTGAATACCACAGGCCGATGACGGGCAGCAGCGTCACCGGAGCAAGAAGCTACGCCCTGCGATCGCTAACCCGCCTGCCCAGCGTGGCGATTATGGGTATATCCTCCAGTAGTTTTCCCTAGATTTCAAACAGCTGGCGAGGCATATGTCCAGCAGTGGACTGCAATTGGCTGATGATAATGATGATGACCCCGTCCTGGACATAGGTATTCCCAAAGACTTCCATAATTGACTTTTAATAAGTGGCTTGTCCACCTCACCGATGGCTTACAAGCAGCGTCTTATGTCAAAAAGTCTCCAATCCAAGATTTTTCTACTTATTAGCCATCCGCTTCGTGCTATTTTTAGAAATGTTCAGATAATAATAAATGTTCTTTAAATATTTAATATTCTGGCATAACACTACGTAACTTATCTCGGCAATGGAATTAATTTTGTTTAGGCTACGAAGGATAAATTACAACAGAATAAACAAACTCTAGGGTAATTTATCAAACGATCGATGACGTTGAGTTAAGAGGGGAGAAGATATTTGAAAGGAACACATAGCCTGGAGCATATTTTAGCAAAAAGGAAACAAAGGTACGTAACTACGTAAATTGTTTGGAAAATAAATAAAAATTCCTAGACCTGCTACGCTGGGCCACTCATCGCCATCTAGTCCCAAACTAAGCCGAAGCTTGTACTAATGGGTACTAGACAACTGATAAACTTACTTAGATACTTTTTTTGTAAATAAATACTTATTATACATAGCAAAAATCCAGCCAGACAAATACAAACAGACATCTTCTTCATGCACACAAATGTTTGTACTGTGCGGAGATCGAACCCACGACCCTTAGCTCAGAAGGCAGAGGTCACTACCAAATGAGCCACCGAGCCAGTCAATTGCGAGGTAGGTTGGTACACTGGGATATAAGGAAGCGATCCATAATCTTTTCGCTCCAATCAACCATCACCCGTGGAGCGCCCTGCTGAATAACAAACAAGGCTCTGGCAACCGACCGGTGGCGGTATAACCATCACGTAGCGTAGCGAAATACCACAGGCCGATGACGGGCAGCAGCATCACCGATGCGAGAAGCTACGTCCTGCGATCGCCAACTCGCCTGCCCACAGCGTGGCAATTATGGGTAAAGCCTCCAGATGTTTGACCAAAGTGACGAACAACTGGAGAGGCCTATGTCCAGCAGTGGACTGCAATAGGCTGATGATGAGGTCACATTATAGGTTTGCAGTAAAGAGTATCTATCTATTTACTAACAATCTACTAACAATCTACCATAGATAACGGCACAATACTATTACCAGTGTAAAACTAGTTAGAGAGAGATTAAGTCGAACACGTTTCCGATCAAAATTGATCTGCTCCAATAAATTTCGCTTTAATCCCACTTTGCCGAGCTCGATCTTACAATAGATTATGTGCTAGTTTCCTGTACAGATCTATACAAATGATGTCTAGATAATATTGATAGCTACTACGATCATGGCAAATTTATCTATCAACTACAAATCGAAATGATTGCTTACTAATAAATCATTTATTATATGGTACAGAATTACATGAGCTAAAATCCTTACCAACAGGCGTAAAACAACTTGGTTGTCCCTACATAATAACAAAAACATATAAAATGCTGCAAGTCTGCAACAGACACGATTAAATAACTTGCGTTCTAGAATACTCCAGGTAAACGGATATAGATTTTTAGTTTACTGTTTGTAATGTAAAATAATACAAATGTCATCATCATCATCATCAGTCCACATCAGTCCACTGCTGGACATAGGCCTCTCCCAATGCTCGCCACTTCGATCGGTCCCGGGCCTCTCGCATCCAGCACTTGCCAGCCGTCCTGCGCAAATCGTCACTCCACCTGACCTGAGGGCGTCCTACACTACGTTTGCCGAGACGCGGTCTCCACTCCAGAACTCGTTTACCCCAGCGGTTATCGGTTCTGCGGCTGATGTGGCCACAAATGTGGTTTGTGGAATACAAATTTAGGTTAGTCTTAAGTCTAAAGAATATATCTATAGATGTTCCTTTCCAAAACTTCCGTAGAAACGCCCGTGCAGTCACGGATCAGTGTACAGCTAGAAAAATCCCACAGGCCAGCATGGCGGTGGCAACTAACAAGCCTAGTCCGTCGCAGTGACTTGTGCCTCTCTTTCGCTTTCCATCAGGCGACTTTGGAATACTATCCTGTACTACTATAAAAAAGGATAGGTACATTGTACCTACATAACTATGCTCGCATAAAGAGATCATCATCATCATCATCATCAGCCTATTGCGGTCCACTGCTGGACATAGGCCTCTCCAGTTGTTCGCCGCCTTAGGCAAACTTCTGGAGGATATACCCATAATCGCCACGCTGGGTAGGCGGGTTGGCAAAATGAGATATAAGCATAAAGAGATAGATATTGTTTATTGCACAAAATACAAACAATTGATAGAAAAAGGTTTAAAGACATCTGGTGGTACAATCTTATCACATAGTTCTGTTTTCAACAGTTACTTTGACCTTCTTACACGTTATGTTCGTATTCGTATTACGTCCGGTAATAGAAGATTTCCTTTAACTTTATCCGAGATTCTCCGTTTATTTGCGATGGGAGGGAAATAATTTTGTATCCTACAGTTACGTAGCATGCTTCCGATCTGAGTGTTTGGTAAATAGAAGGACAGTCTTCCAGCTCATTTGTTTCCTTCCTCTTACAATCCTGGGTTCTTTAGGCGGGGCGTGAAACGGCATCTCAGTGGGCCTTCAGGGTGAGGGCGACAAGCGCAATGGGTTTGTTCTATTGTACCTGTCGCCCTAACTTTTGGACCTCACGACCGCTTACCATCAGGTGGAGTGAGGTCATCCTGAAAGCTCTTCTTATAAAAAAAAAGTCTGCAAATCAAAGATATAGGTTGACTAGATGTGCCCGCGACTATGTCCGCGTGGAATATAGAGTTTCATCCCCTATTTTATCCCCTTGGGGGTAGAATTGATCGAAATCCTTTCTTAGCGGCTGCCTACGTCATAACATCTACCCGCATGCCAAATTTCAGCCCGATCCGTCCAGTGGTTTGGGCTGTGCGTTGATAGATCACTATCAGTCAGTGAGTCACCTTTGAGTTTTATATATTTAGAATAGATGCGGTTATTACCTACAATATGTACATATTAGATATATATTTGTGTATCATGTTAAACTTTTACAAGCACATTTAAAGCTCGCATGATATATTTCTTCACTAATAGCTAAGCCCATTTGAATAATCTACACTAATATTATAAAGAGGAAAACTTTGTTTGTTTGGTTGTAATGAATAGGCTCAAAAACTACTGGACCGTTTTTAAAAATTCTTTCACCATTCGAAAGCTACATTATCCACGAGTAACATAGACACAATTTTATTTTGGAAAAAAAAACTTTACGCGGACGAAGTCGCGGGCGGAAAGCTAGTGTTAAATATAGCTGGCTTTTCACCACGAATATCAAAGTAATACATTAAACGTTGTCATAATTGGAATTGCAATGATATTTACATAGTGCAATTCATATTGTGGTGTAAACACATGTTGTGACATTAGCAGAGACGGGCCAGCTTCACCTAAGATTGCTGTCTTTAAAATTTTAAGAGAGGTAGGGCATAGCGAATCTTCGCTTCGTTTGACGAGCAAAAGTATTACTCGTGAATCTATTTGCAGATATAGATTAATACAATACGGATGATGACAAGGTATGAAAATGAAGAAAATAATTAGTCCGTCTCTTAGATAATAAAAAAATATAAGACCCGTATTTTTTGTTTTGTCGAAATAACAAGAAAATACTTAGATATAGCGCATTAAAGTTACGGAGTGGGGGCTAACTACGTCACGTTAGAGTATATTTTGTACTCTAACGTGACGTCATGTTACATTTAAAATCAATGTATCTTCGTAAGTTTTTGAACAAGAGGCAAAATAAAAAATACGTATCCAATATTTTTCATTAATCTATCTGATGGACATTAAATTATTTTTTAGTCATCATCCCAATTATGTTATTTTTTCAGTTTTTATTTTATTTGTTCCACCTAGCCGAAGAGCATCCTACACTACGTTTGCCGGGAAGCGGAATCTCGTTTACCCCAACGGTTGTAGGTTCTGCTTATATTAAAAGCATCTAATAAACAAGTGATTTCACATGATTTTATTGTACCCAATGTCAACCACAGCAACATTTATATAATAATCCGAATAAAAAAAACCGCATCGGTTCCGCAACCCACAGGATGACGTATGTTTTCCTCATGACGTCATCCGAGAGGGGGCGACAGATATGCTCTGCACTCACATACTCGTTGGCACTCCCACATTACGTAAGACGTCAGAGGGAAGTCGTATATATCATCCTGATGCAACGTCATTTTATATGAGGGAGGGCACGTCACACCTCAACTCACCTTCATCTGTCAAATTTCTCCCAAAAATTTTCATCTGATGGTCCAATACATTGTTTTTTAATATTAAACAACATCTTGGACTAACCGTATGGGCACCTACGATACAGATTTTTCTAGTGTAGGTGTCATAGTTGACGATGTAGGTACTTTTAAAGTCCTTGCAACAAAGTAAGTCTTATATTTAAGAAGCATTTTATTTTAAAAAATTATGTAGTAGATGTACCTACCTACTTGTTGAAATAAATGTTTTCGTATTTGTTATTATCTTCATGCGAGTATTTATATTGATGTAGTACAGCGTGTTTGGGCTTTCGATACTTTGCCAATGTAATGTACCAATATTAAATTTCACTTACAAATATAATAAGTACCAAAGGGGTCGTGGTGGCTTACGGACGAAACGATGAGTACGGAAATGCAAAATGGCGTCTTTGATTTGTCTTAGTACCTTTTGCTAACTTTAAGACTGGGTTTACTATTATTGAATTCGTCAAAAGAACCTATTTTAATAATGTAAATAAATGAACACTTATAAAAATTTTCGACAGTTTATTTTAAAAGATTATATCTATAATAATTATTAAAATTCTATATACGTAATATATATTATGATCCAAAATTGTAATTGTATTTTAAATTCGGTTTTACAGCGTTTCGACTATTTTATATCTGTTCTTTGAGTAGGGTCGATGGTGTTAACCTGAAATTGAAAGGGTATATTGAGAAAATGTTTTCGAAGACGTAGATATTCAATATGTATTATGGCTTTTCTTTCATAATATTATAATGGGTTTTAATATAACTTATATAATGGTGATAATTTTGATCTACGCAAATGTACACTAATGTTTAAAAGAAGAAAGATTTATATTTGTGTGTTTGTCAAAAAACTAATTTTAAAAATGCTTTCACCATTGGAAAGCTACATTTACCCTGAGTAGCATAGGCTGTACTTATTGCTAGAAAAAATAAGGGATCCTTACTAAAATGCCATTAATGTAACCCGAAGCGAAGCGAAGGCGTCTTTTTAAAAAATTCTAAATGGATTTGAGCTTAACTGCGATTCGCCTGATGGTAAGCGATATCGTAGTCTACGATAAATCGCGCTCAACCAGCAAAAACCGGTCCATTCTCGCCTTGAACATCGGAAGATTATGTCTCTCGGGGAACAAGAAGCCCGGCAAAGAGTTCCATAGTTTAGCCGTTCGCACTATGAAGGTAGGGGCGAAACGCGCTGAGCGATTTTCAATATCATTTTCATAATAAAATATCTATCTATAGTCTTGCCTCAATATGAAGCATATTATGTTGCGCACACGTTAAAAGAAAAGTAATTTGTTTAATTACCGCTTAGAAGTTGCGAAATGACAAACATGGCGATTTTCTGTATCCAGCACCAGATGGAACAGCCCTTCTTCTGCGGTTCCTCTTCTTCTTCTTCTGCCTTTGTCGTGGCGGCTGTAGTGGCAGCACTGGCTTCTTCCTCTTGGCAAATCGAGAAGGAAGCCATCAAAGATACCAGAAAAAGAACTAACAGCAATTTGAGAATTGTGGAACGCATTTTTTATTTACATGTAAACACGGTAACGTCGAAAATACAAATGGACGGATATAAATAACTTAGATGTCCAGCCATTTCGATGTTTATCAAAAAATTTGCTTTTTCCGGTGAATTGTGGTGTCATGAATATGTATCGTTATAATTTGGGCCTCTCATTACAATGATATTATTCGGATGACAGTGTAATTACAAGTCAATTTTTGGTTCTTAATAAAAATATTACGACTGATCTTTTATGTGCATTACGATTGTTATAGTATATCATTATAACCTAGAAACTTAAAAATATAAATTGTAGTATCTAATAAACTCAAAACAAATCAAGTTCACCATACGATCTATGTAAATGTAAGGGATATGAGGGGATGAAAGGGAGCGACCTATCACCTTTTCGCTCCAAGCCATCCTCACCTGCCCGTGGTGCATCCTGCCGAACAACAAACGAGGCACTGCCAAACCGACGGATGGCGGTAAAACCATCACGATAGAAGCCGTAGCTAAATACCACAGGCCGATGACGGGCAGCAGCGTCACCGGAGCGAGAAGCTGCGCCCTGCGATCGCCAACCCGCCTGGCCAGCGTGGCGATTATGGGTATATCCTCCAAGTTTGCCCTAAGTGGTGAACAACTGGAGAGGCCTATGTCCAGCAGTGGACTGCAATAGGCTGATGATGATGATACGATCTAAAACTATGCCTGAATATTTAGACAATCCGAAACCGATTCTGGATAATAATAATATTTGCTCCATAATAGTTTCCACCGCCAAATAAATTACTTCTTTACACCCCGTTTATAAATGGAATTTCACAGAATTCATATATCTTTATCTCTGCAGGTCCCATAGCATGAGTTAAACGATGATAATTCCAGCATTTAATATAATTTGTTTGCGCCATATCTCAGACGGACCGCAGCCGAAATAAACTTCTATTACTGACAGGACCAGAATGTGTAGAGCCATGATATTTTTTCATTCCCTGCAAATTGCTTAAGGAAACAGCCAGAATGGGTACAGTGCGGAGAAGAAACAGTAACTGAACTTGGCGTTTAATCCTTTGACCGCCGAGAATGAGACGCAATGGGAAATTATTATCGACGCATATAAACGTCAACGTACGTACGTATAAGTGTTCAAAGGGTTAACAAAAACTTTGATTCCTGTGCATTTGACGACCATGATTTATTTGACTTGCCGAATAACAAACGACCTGGCAATTGCAAATAAATAACCATCACAATTGAAAGCTTAGCTAAATACCACAGACTGATGACGGGCAGCAGCAAAGAACCCAGGATTGTAAGAGGAAGGAAACGCTTACTTACCCCAAATGTTACCACAAGACCTTTCCATAGCTCGCTGAGCGACCTTTAGCTTGTGGACTAGCCGTAGCGTTAGTGTCCACATCTATCTATATCTATACTTATAATAAATCTGTAGAGAGGTCAATTCTGTACATTAAATATATTTTCAAAATAACTATCAGGGGATGATTAGTGATCGATACTGATGCCAAAAATGCAATCAGTAAAATTTTTGTCTGTCTGTCTGTCTGTATGTTCGTTATAGAAACAAAAACTACTCAACGGATTTTAACGAAACTTGGTACAATTATTTTTCATACTCCTGGGCAGGTTATAGGGTACTTTTCATCACGCTACTATTAATAGGAGCAGAGCAGTGAAGGGAAATGTTAGGAAAACGGGAGAAATTTTTTGAACGCGCATCTCTCAAAAACTACTGCATGAAATTGAATACGATTTTCACTAATGTATTACTAGAGGTCTAACTTAAAACTTAGGTATAGGTATAAGTATTTTATGGAAGTCCGTTATTTTTGAAACCCGATATCCAAGCGTGCGACGCCGCTGGCACAGCTAGTCTTAACTAATATTATAAAGCTGAAGAGATTGTATTGAACGCGCTAATCTCAGGAACTACTGGTCTGAATTGAAAAATTATTTTTGTGTTGAATAGACCATTTATCGAGGAAGGCTTTAGGCTATATAACATTACGTTGCAACTATTAAGAGCGAAGAAATAATGGAAAATGTAAAAAAAACGAGGAAAAAATGACTATTCCACGCGGACGAAGTCGCGAGCACAGCTAGTAAAAAATACATACCTGTTAGATTTCGAACTACTGGTACAAGTTTCTACATTGTGGCATACACAAGGATCATGTCAAAGTAAATTGGTCCGGAGGCCTCTGCGAACAATTTGAGCGAAAACCGTCCAAAGTTCCCTCAGTCCTCCCGCCGGCCACAATCCTCGGCGAGGACTCGTCAAATTTTTAATAACAGCGGAAAATTAATATTTGTTTTCACTACCATTTGCCTACTTTTGTAATGAAAAAAGTTACGATGGCGACCTTTCCAATAAAGTTTTCAATTTTCCAAAAATATCTTGGCGTTAATCAATTGCTCAGGATTAGTAATGCCCGAACTGATCTTACGCAATAATTTAGGTGTAATCTTGAATCCTTTAAGCCCTTCGCCCACGGGAACGGTAGTGTTTTGCAATTGACAGTCCTCGCCCACATAACGACGGTTTTGGGACCCATGACTGGCAGATATTTAAACTGTGTAGTGTGGTTTAAGCTTTGTTTATGACACACTAACATTATACACAAAAAAAAATAAAGACATGCCACACTTGGCCTAGTGTGGCATGTCTTTATTTTTTTTTTACATTACACAGTACAGTTTGTAACAGCGCCATCCAATCCCAAACTAATCAAAAGCTTATTTATACTATATGTACTAGATAACTGATAAACTTATGTGCTTAGATATTTTTTTAAAATAAATATGTATATATATATAAACTTGTATCGTTCTGGGTGTTTGCTATGAATAATAGATATGCATAGCAAACACCCAGAACGATACAAGCAGACATGTTTGGAACACAAATAAATTGCACTGTGCAGAGATCGAACCTGCGACCTTTGTGTTAGAAGCAGTGTTCGCTACCACTGCACCAAGCTAATACTCAACATTCTTATACATAAGTAATTATATTTATTTTTAATTATTTATTAGGCTTACCAACAATTGTTACAATTAATTATACTTTGGTAAACACCACATGGAAGTACGAGTATATCTTTTCAATCAAAGTTGTGTACGCCACGAGAACAGAATAAAAGCAATAAAAAAGTAATAATAAAAATGACATGAATGAATGAAATAAAATCCATTAAACAACTCCACTTAGTTTTTGTTTAAATCGATATACTCGTAACTTGTAAAAATAGTTGCAAACAAAAATACAGAATTTATCAAATGCTGTATTTTTGTTTGCATTTACGTTTCAAAAATATTGGAATTCCATTTGCCTGTTATCGATATCCTGATATTATAAGCCTTGCAATAAATAAGGAATTTAATCATTCAAACGCCACAACTCGAAAAAACATATCGCGAATTGTAAATAAAGATACGGCCAAGAGCGAGTCGGACTCGCGAAGGGTTTCGTAGCAACAAGTAACATAATATAAAAACTCTTGTTGTTCGTTGTTACTTTGATCGATGTTTTAATAATCAGCTACGATTTGGGAACCTTCAAGAAACGAGGGTATTCATATTTAAAAGGCCGGCAGCGACCCTAAATTCGATTAGTGTTGTGGGTGTCAATGAGCGGTTTCGACTGCTTACCATTAGGTATCACACTTGCTCGTCAGCCGCCTCTCGCAAACAAAAAAAACATCGGCCTATCGCAGTCCACTGCTGGACATAGGCCTCTCCAGCTGTTCACCACTTTAGGCAAACAACTGGAGGTTTTTACCTATAATCGCCATGCCGGGCAGGTTGACGATCGCAGGGCGTAGCGTCTCGCTCCGGTGACGCTGCTGCCCGTCATCGGCCTAAAGTATTTAGCTACACCTTCAATCGTGATGGTTATGCCTTACCAAGTTTCAATAGTAAAGGTCTTATAGGTTTTGGAAAAACAGGGGCTGTGACATACGGACGGACATACAGAAAGAAATGGCGAAGCTATAAGGGTTCCGATTTTTGCCATTTGGCTACGAAACCCTAAAAATTCGAACGCCAAAAATGTTAACCAAGCGTGGAATGACATTTAATTTCATTGCCTATCGCTCAACGGGATGAATATCTCATGACGGGGAAAGCCGACGATATGAATTTCAAGTTTGATACTGAAGCTATTGTGTTACCTTGTAGGGTAAGAAGGAACGTTTCAAATGCGATATGTTTGTTTATAGCTGGACTGGACATAATGTGACCGGGACAAGATCTGGATGAGGATTTTATTTAGAACTTAGTTCATTGCATTGCATTACAATGCTCGAAAAGAGCGACTTAGTTCCAAAGAACTATATGATTTTAATCATCTTCATCAGCCTTAAGGCGCCCACTACTGGACATAGGCCTTATCCAATGACCAGATATTTTTGACATTGACATTTGCCATTTGGGGGACCGCAGCAAGTTTTGAAACAACTGTGAAATTACCTCGGCTGCGTTTAAGAATCACCTACCTATAGCCAGCGCATATATTACTTAGCTATGCCAAATTTAGGCCAGCCATTAAGTGTAATATTTAGGTATTATCGCTAAAAGTGCATAATATCGCAGAAATAAGACCCTTTAAAAAAAATTTACAGATTTTTATTTTATTCGGTAATTATGGACACACATCCACGTTATCCGAATAAATAAAATGTTATATATGAGTGCTTACATGAGTGGTCATTTACAAACACATAAGCACTGGCAAAACCAATTAAGTATTTCGCAACAATGAGCATTGTTTTGCTTTCTGGTACAATCGTGGCTTTTCGCTTTCCTTTTTACGAGCAGAATTCAGCAGGTGTTAGCTTGGCAGAGACCGCAGTGAAGAAGACTAGTGCGAGGAAAGAACATTGTTACTGGTAAGTCTTTCATGTTAAATATTTTATTATATTTTCTTCACTTTTCATAATCTAGAACATAAATCCTTATTAATAAGGCCTGCGACTTCGGCCGCGTGGAATAGCTTTTTGGTAACATTTTGAATCTTTTTGAGCTAATTCATTTACATTATAAGACAAACTTTGAATAATAATAAATAAATAATAATATTTTGGGCTGTTAATTAATATTTAAGTATCGGACATAGTCAAGTAACCAATTGCTAGACTCGCCCTTCAGATGATTTTTCAAGACAATACCTAAATGTTATTTCAGAAAAATGTTGCTGCCGAAGATATTTGTCTGCTTTCTCTCTTGTACATTTGCAACGAAAGCACACGGGGGCTCGTCTGGTACTCTGGTGGACTTTACTGATCCTAAGGTATGTATGTATATTTTTGTAGTAGATAAGAAAGGATAGCTACGAAAGATTGTTTATTTTGTTTAACTTTATTTAGCGACATCATAACGCCAATTAATACATACATTTTACGAACTACATTATCAAAAAAACTTACGAACAAGTAAAATCGATAAGACCGGACACAGCGAAGCTGTGAAGTCCAAAATAAAATGGCTTTACGCATTTATGTAAATCATAGCCCACATAAGCTTTTGCTAATATTATTTGATAATACATAAAAAACCTCTTAATAACTCAAGACATGCCACGCTGGGCCACACATGGCCATCTAGCCCCAAACTAAGCTGAAGCTTGTGCTATGGGTACAAGACAACTGATAAACTTATTTAGACATACATAGAAAACACCCAGACCAATACACAGACATGTTCATGCATGCATACAAATGTTTGTACTAATAAATTAACCTTAAACTCCTCTACCCAAGGTTCAAGGTCACCTCGATGCACTGGTTCGCTTAGCCCAGTCGTGCGTGATCAAAGTGAGGGCGACTCCTAAGGACGTGAGGGCTTACTTCACCAACTCCTCGCCGGTCTCCAGGTCGGGACAATGCTTCGCTGCCTGCATGCTGGAGCAGAGTGACATCATCAACCATGGCAAAGTACGTAGAATAAATTAAAATCTTGGTCTGTCACCACTCGTAGTGATTTTTTTTTCTAAATGACTACGATGATGGCTAGGCCGGCCTTGTCATCATCACCGGACTGTTGGGGGAGCGGAAGGCTCTCACCCCTAGCTCGTAGTGATGAGACGGGTCCCCTACGTAGCTTCGAACGCCGTTCTTGCGAAGTTCATTGTTTCGATTTTTTTTCGACTGCCTCATTCGTTCGAAGGCTTATGGACTCGAATGATGTAGGCGCGAAAGACGCTGATTCGAAAAACATCTTCACTGCCTCATGTCGAATGCTTGTGACTTTGATATAGTACTTTGTAAGTACTATTGTGTGTGTATTGTGTTACTAGATGATTTTTTTTACACAGCTCACAGTGAGCTTTGGAAAGTGCTATGTCATTTGTGTTAAACGGAAAAGGATCATAAAAAGGATATTCTACTAATACGTCCGATACCCTAGTTCTTCTACGAAACCTATACGAGTATATAGGCTATTCCCAATGCCTAAATAAAAATGCCTATTTTCGCTCGGATTCGGATACTTCCTCTCAAGTTTTTTTTTTCAAATTTCACATTATTTTATACTAGTCTAATGTGTACGTGCATTCACAAATCCTTCAAAGTGGAGGAGGTGACTGACAGGAAACAGAGGTTTCCCGCCCGTTGTCAGAGCGACTTGGGCTCCTTTTTTAACCGACTTCAAAAAAGGAGGAGGTGCTCAATACTGTGGACGCCCTCTGCCCCATCCAGGGCACATAGGACAATAAGTCAAGTTCTCAATTCGACTGAATTTTTTTGTGTTCATTCATCAGGCTCAAGTCAGCCACTGTTTTCAAAATAAAAAAAGGCTTATTATTATTGAGGCGAACGAAAAATTAAGAGGGTATAACCTATTGGCATCTACAAATATAATTGGGCGATGTTTAAATAATTTGGCTTCAATTATATTGGATAGCCAGCAATTGCAAAGTATTATAAAAAACTGATGACAGTGGACTGATGATGATGATGATGATGATAAAAAACTAAATAACGGCTGCGACTTCTTGCGAAAATAGCGAGAAAACGAAGTCATTTCACCATAATTATGAATCATGAGAACACCCAATCTCAACAGGTCAACAGGGAACTCCTGGTGCACCAAGCTAGTTTAGTCAACGGCAAACACTCCCGAGTGGTCCGGAAGCTGAACAGCATCTCCCGTCTCTGCCTGGACAGTATCGAGGGCATGTCCGACCGCTGTCAGCTGGCGTCCACCTACAACGACTGCCTCAATGAGAACATGCTGGAGTTCGCCTTCCCTCTGGACATAGCTGAAGAGGCTGTGAGGAAGATGCCCTTCCATCTTATACAAGCTAAGTTAGCAACTTATTTTTAACACGCATTTATTATAAATCTAAGGTATTTAATTTAATTATTATAACCATCTCCCAAGGATCCTAGCGTCATGAAAATTGGCAGCTGTATGTAGTTCTGATGACATTACAATCATATGGTATTGCAAGAGAGGTAGGACATAGGTGAATCTTCGCTCGAATTGAGTTGCCCGCTCGGGAAGCAACCCCATAGAATACCGCAGCTAAATGACCTCCGGGTCATGTTACTGCCGGTGGCGGTAGGGTAGGCAACGCGCGTGTGATGCTTTTTTTTTGTGTTACCGGGGAGAATGCATTTAGGCATTCCCGGTGCTCCCCCGAGCACAGGGCTATGTGGGACTCACCCCGCCTCGAAGATGGACGTGAGGCAAGAAATACCCACAACCCCCCCCCCCTTCATCATGCGCCTTGAAGGTGGTGTCGATAAGCGTGGGGCCCATCTGACGTGAAATGGTTCATCATCATCCTGAAGACGTCCACTGCTGGACATAGGCCTCCCTCAATGACATTTATCATTTGGGAGGATTTGCCACAGTCACCACGCTTGGCAGGCGGGTTGGTGACCGCACTAGGCTCTATCTGTACCCAGGTTATGGTTAGCCCACCTATATTCTCTCTCTCTCTCTACTATGCCAGGGGCACAGCTAAGCCTCTATTTGGGTCATTGTTCTTTTTAACCTACAATAAACAGACATTTTCTTGATATTTCAGATTTAACTTCTTAAAAATTATAACGTATATTAATATTTTAAGACATCATATAAATGTGGGTCGATATTAAGCCTATTTAGTCTTACTTTTTATCTCGTTATCATATCTTTTCTGTGCAGTGGCATTACATCTACTAGTCAGAACGAAGGACGGATCATTGTAGGTTAAAAAGAAGAACGACCTATTCAAGTATTACATATTAATCATTAATTATATTGTGAGTTATAAGCATCCTTCAGTGGAAACGGTCAGATAACAATATTAATTTCCTACTGATTTCCTGAGGTAGGTACCTAGCGATTAAATATTTTAAGCAGTAAGGCATTATTCCGCCTCCTAGGCATTATTAAAACAAAGACTTACTATTACGACCTGCCTTATACTCGAACAGCCCGACCCGAATAACTACCGTAGTGTTCACTGTTATAACTTCTACCCTAACTGAACAATGGACCCTTAGTTTGTGAATTAATTAATATTTACCTGTTGAAAACAAAGTTAGTTTGCAATACACCTGCAAATAGTTGCTGCCAGGCATCTGCGTTTCCAGCCGTCCGGATAAAGCCGGACATAGGTAGCAGTTTGATTGCAGCCAAAATAGACGGTGTCCGGCTTTTGTTTGGCTTTTTACATTTCCCAAACCAGGGCCGAACGTGATTTTACATTCATTTATTTTTATCGTACCATTAGTACTGAGATAATATCTTATTATGATATAATGTTCAATAATGTAGGGTGTGCTGCGTTTCTATCCAAATCTCCGGCCAAAATGGATGGTCTGTCCGGCTGTTAGGTTTAGCGAGCTGGCAACCCTACCTGCAAAAGTACCTACATTTATTATTCATTGCGAATTCACTTAACTATCTCGTACTGGCTTCAACTTTGTATCATTATCAGCAAATAGAGTGAATTTTAGAATGCAAATTAAATAAACATTACATACATTGATATGTGTCTAGATGTCTTGGGATATGCCCCCAGTTTTCATCTGCTACTTAGAAGTATACCTAGTACAAGGGAAAGCCTTACTTTGAGACCAGTAGGGTTGATGTGAACTATTTGTTAATTAATAATTACAAATGTCACGTTTTGACTTCCGTTAAATTAAGTTTTAATAATGTGCTGTCAATTCCGTCTACAAATAGGCATCATTTGCTCTAAAAAAGCAGACATCTTAAGATGAGATAGGTCCACCAAAAAAAAAATCGAGATATACTTACCTCATGAGAAAAATTACAATTTATAAAGGTCATACTTCAAACTTAAGTAGCTATATCCTACAGGCAAACATTCTGGTAGCAAAATTAGGTTTCTGATAAATAACGAATATATTTTGCGATAACAAATTTACGAACAGAGATTACAAGTTTCCGAATTATATTAAAACCAGTGGACCGCAAGTTAAGCCGATGGGAAAAGTTGATTAAAGACTTGTCGAACCTTTAATTATTATGCAGATGGAGCCAACCGGCCCACCGTCTTTGATCAAACATTTACTGACTGTATATTAGAAATAGATACAAGACTTGATTTAACTTCTGTTTAACGCTCCACTGGTTTGTTATACACTTTGAATCTCAAAAGTCATATTAGCAATGGGGAAAATTTAAGCCAATCGTCCAACACAAGATAAAATAAGTTATTTTAGTATTATATTCTCTATGGACTCCTGCGATCGCCAACCCGCCTGCCCAGCGGCGATTATGGGTATAAGTATCCTCCAGAAGTTTGCCCTTGTGAACAACTGGAGAGGCAGTCCAGCAGTTGACCGCAATAGATTTGTTATTGGGGGAAGCCTATGTCCAGCAGTGGACGTTTGCAGGCTGATGATAATGATGGTGACAGCCCTGTCACATCACAAGAGAATTTCAAATCGTAGTACCTAGCTAGTAAATAATACGCAGAATTAGAAATCAAACCGCCAATTTATAACAGCGTGGAAGCTCTTGCAAATGAAACATAACTTATTCATATCCATTTAAATAAAAATGACACAGTACGAATTGAATTTCGTATAAAATATTAGCGTTGTGAGCTTACAAAAGCATTAATGCGTTTATTAAACCTCGCAAGAAAGCGGTAATAAAACAGGAATACCCTAAGTTAAGAATGTCTGTTTGAATGAATTTAATAGGCCATTGTTAACTTTTTTCATTTTGTTTCAGTTTACCTCAAGAAATACGGTCCGCTCGCTACTGAAGAAGACTTTAAAAATTATAGCATTTTCACTTTTATATTTTTAAACACATTTCTATAGCATCTTTCTGTAAACAAAAATAAAAGCAAAAAGTTAACGTAATCTTTTCATGCTGAGTATTTAATGTTATTTAGTTTTTCTGTTACAATAAGTGAGCTGTACTCGTATTTGCTCAACGGCTCAATCCCCGTCACCTAATAGTTTGTTTTTAAACCTGAACGTCATAAATGTGTATTTGACGCTCTTTCTTTGACGTGTAGAATTCCAGTGTTACAGGTACACGAGAACTTTTAGGGTTTAGTGAAGTCGACTTGTCCTGAATGATTAACTAAGATGGAGCGTAAAGGAGTTTAAAGAGACGAGCCGCGTAATACGAGTACACTGCATCTCCTTACATAAAGCATCAGACCTCATAGTCCTAGTTTAGTGTAGACTTGAGCCCCCAGTTGAGCCCTTTAAAAGAGAACCTTCAGAAAAGTTTTTTTTAAAAGTGCTGTCAACCATCTACCATGACATTACATTATGACAACCTATTTTTTTTATTAGCACGTTTACAAGACTGCGTCCTGCCTGATGTTAAGCAAACTACGAAGCCCAAAAAGTGTAAGCGATCCTCATCACACCTTGTTAGCGCAACACGGATCGATCTGACAATGACGACCTGCACGCCCCATTTAAAAGACCCAAGACTATAAAAAGACGGGAACACCTATGCTGGAAGAGAATTCTACAGCTTAATGGTACGGCAAAAGTAAGATTTACCGTACTTTATAGTACGAGTGCTGATTGACTGCACTGTATTTTAATGGCATCTCAAACCTGCATGCGTAGTTCTATTTAGAAAAGGAGAGGGACAACATCAAAGAGTTCTTCCGAGCAACCTCCCACTTTTTTATTCCACCATAAAATTGTAGCTAGCTTCCATCCACCATGACATCACATACTTCACATAGCTAACGTTTACCAATACTCGCCGCCACAGTTTGCAGACGCAATAGATATTGGCTTTCAACTCGACGCAACGGAATTCTCCGTTGCAATGCCTCGGCACTTTTGAACACACAATGTTTCGCTCATATTAAACAACTTTAATTGCCCGCATTCGTTATTGCATGGAACAATCTAGCAACAGCATTCTGCATAACGCAACTCCATATTGGAAAACCTGAGTTTCAGTTAATTGATAAATTTTGAAGCCGCATTTTTTATATCGCATTATGCAAAATATTTCGCAATTTTTTTCTAGACTAAGTGCTCTCGGAAGGACCTTATCTAACTCATAGTGGCTTAGAGCACCAATTTTTCTGTTTTTCAGATACCTAGTGTCAGGGAAAACCATTGTGAAACCGTATTCTTGGTGTTAAAAGTCCATAACAAGCAATTGGCATTTGAGGTTTAATTAAGAACGAAACACAATGTAAATAGAGGCCTGAAGTCGTCATAGAAACAAAGACCACTCGAGCTCGATATAATACCAAAAATCTTTACGAATACCTACAAAAAACAATTTCCATCAATAAAAGAAAAGATAGACATACCCCACATTTAGGGGTAGTTTCTCAAGGAAAACGTAATCGTGAATAAAGGATATTCCTGCATCAACATATTGCGTATATTGCGAAAATGCCTACCCTTTGTTCAGTGAAAGCGAAAATAATGCTGGTATTTACTCCAAGCAAACTTGCTCACGCAAATAAATAATAATAGATGCAATGAGATGGAAAAATATATATATCCTATCACAAAGAGGAATTGTGATTATAAGCACGTATTTATTTCTTATTTAAGGAAATGGAAATATTATTTTAAGAGACCGGTCGTTAGTTGATATCCGGTTCGAAGGACCAGAGTCTCGTTATGAACGATTGTTAATATTTCTTTTTGTGTTTGAGTAGTGAAGAACTGCCTGGATTTAGGATTTCGAGGGTATATAAATATACATTGTCCATCAAAGAACGTATTTATTCTATTTCTAGTGTTGTGCAATAGAAAGCTTTCATATATTTAGGTAGATTTTAGAAAAGGTACTGCTTACACAAAGCAATGATGACCTACCAAAAAAATTAGACGAAATACCAAGAAGACAGATTTGTACTCGTATAATTTTCTGCCAGTAGTAGTAGTACACAAATATACTTTCACCTAGCATTTTCTTTAGTGGTGTTCCGGATATTTGTATCCGTATTCGCGGATAGGGTTCCGGATACCTATATTTGGTGTCAATATCCGCGCGTACTGTTCCGGATACTGATATTTGGTGTCAAAAGCCGCGGCTACGGTTTGGATCCACAGATATGGATATTTACGACTTGGGACATGTTTCGACTTGCCTTTCATGTGCATTACTTTCATTATGCTGATAATTTTATCGGAATCGTATCCGCGGATATACACTTTAGACGTTCCGGCACATCACCAATTTTCTCTAGATCTCCAATGCTATAGTTACCACTGTTAGAGCTTCCAACCTTTTATGTCCTTTAGCTTCGTAGTTCCTTTGTTCCACCGAATGTGTCTGTATTAACTAGATTACAGACACACTACTTGAGGCACATTGTTTGTAAACTTATCGTCGGGTTGCTTTTGCTTGTCGGGAACTCGTGTATCAGAAAATTGTTGGGCATACAAAAAGAAAATGCGATTGCTGAGTAGCTGTTGCTTTAGAAAACATTTCAACATGAGCGCGTGGGCATAACGAAAAATAACGGAACTCACGAAGTGAAACTTTTTGATCAGGTGAATTTACATGTGATTGGTTTTGTAGGGACTGGCTAGATGGCTTAATTGGTGACCTCTGCCTTCTGAACCAAGGGTCGTGAATTGGATTCCCGCTCAGTACAAACATTTGTGTGCGTGAACATGCCTATATTGGTGTGGGTGTTTATTGTACCTATTTATTTATAAAAAAAATAAGTATGTTTATCAGTTGTCTAGTACCCATAGAACAAGTTTAGGCTTAGTTTGGGACTAGATGACGCTGTAGCCCGCGTGTTTTGAGTTATTATTTATTTACGAATAATTTTCGATATTAAAAAAATATTTAGTGGCCAAACATATTAAATAAATAAATGCTCGAGACAGAAATTCCTATACATAATGAGACCCAGACTATCACTGGGGGGCGTCCCAGACGACGCAGACACCGGACAACCAACAAAATTCATCTCCTAAAATGAGCCGTTATTGGAATCGAACCAGGAACTTAAAGAGAGGTAGGGCATAGCAAATCTTCGCTCGAATTGAGCTGCCCGTCCGGGGAAGGACCCTATAGAATACCGCAGCCAAATGACCTCCGGGTCGTGTTTCTGCCGATGAGTGGGGTTTCCGGAGCTCGTGGGGGGTTAGGGTTGGGCCGGCATGGCAGTGGCAACTGACAGGTACTTGCCAATTGTCACAGCGACTTGGGCTTCTCTTTCGCTTTCCATCAGGCGTAGAGAAGCCATTACTTAGAGCTACTATAAAAAAAAACTTTCCGCGCTCAAACTCCGAACCTTCCGATCATCCACGCTTTGAGGCGTTAAGCCTTCTCTCCAACCATTGCGCCACAAAGGCCGTCGCAATTACAATAGCTCACTTACATACCCATAACACAAGTGCTTAAGCTACTCATTTTGAGATTGGATCAATGTATGTGATGTTGTGTGATATTTATTTACATAACTGACTAAGTTCGTGGGTTCGAAAGAAATTTACAGTAACTACACACGTGCCAACCCAACAATAAGATAACTGTTGTTTGACGTTGTTATGGCAACATCATGTTGCCGGTACGTTGCCAGCTGATAAAATTACCAGCGTACTTCGCAGCCTCAATGCGATTAACACGACGGGTCTGCTGTAAAATCGTTAGGTAGTTTTTTTAATTTGATCTTTTTTATTTTATGAAACCGCAGCCTTGGGTAGCCAGCAAAGTGTAACTTGGTTAAAGTAGGTACAGCCTGTGGTACAGCCAACAGCATCAGATATAGTACTTAGCACCTAATCCACTCAAATAGATACACAATAGACAGCAAAGAAGAACTACACACAGAAAGTTTCAAATTTTATTGATATCAAAGCTTAAAAAAAATATTACTAGTGGACGACCAGTTGGACCACACACAATGGTCGCGGGTTCGATTCTTGCACATTAAAACATTAGTGAGCTGGCACATGTCTGTTTGTATCAGACTGGGTGTTTGCTATGTACCTAATGTATGGTATACTAACGCTACTGACCTCTAGTTATAAGCTTACTTAGAACAAGTAAAGGTTACATTTAGGTGTGTGAGCTTTGAAGCAGCGAGGACAATATTTCAAGGCAATTTCAAATTACCCTGTCTTTAACCCTCAACCCTCCGTCTTAACGCGGATAACAAACGACCTGCTAATGTCTTAGTCCCGTCACGTTTTTCATACAAATGGTTGTTCCTCTGTAATTCATAATAGGTGTACCTACATATACAAGGAGAAACGTAATTAGCAAACGTAACTCATTAAATTATACAAAAGTGTGAAGTTTTTATTTTAGTGTTGCATTGGATGTATCCTTGCTGGCGCTGTTATTGTGTATGTTCATTCCTGCGATCGGATACAGGAAAATCTGAAATGTTGACAACATAGCCTATAATATATATCGTGTATTATGTTTTCTTTTATCGAAATTCTAACTTCAATTATCAGGTAAATTGGGGAACGTTATAAATTGTTTCTGCTTTGTGAGAAACGGCCTCCATTCAAATTCATAGTGCTCATAGCTTAAAAAACGCCTTGGTTTAGATAAATTACTCCATTGAGTGAGGCCTATGAGCCGATGATTTTGAGCCGTGTAATATAAAAGTAACATGAGGTCAAAAGTAACACATTTTTTGTAACCAAAACATTCTGGTAACGCTGCCTGAAAAACAATTGCAAAGTGCCTCCCCGTCGTTCCCGAGTCCTACTGCCGTCAGGACGTCATACAGATTTATATTAAACCATTTTTCCGTAAAGAGTCGCCTGGCCCCTCTGCGCTCATTACGCCCACGTGGGACCTTTTGATCAACGTGGCCACGCTAGTGATGTTCCGAATCCACAGATTATCGATATCGATAAGTTTAATATAAATTACGCTTTACGCCCATCTCATCCCAGTACAGTAAATCTTACTTTTCCCGTGCCATTAGGCTGTGGAACTCTCTTCTAGCACGCGTGTTCCCTTCTTCTTATAAATTATAATAAATAAATATCAGACAACATCACATACATTGCTCTAATCCCAAAGTAAGTAGCTTAAGCACTTGTGTTATGGGTATCAGAACAGCGAAGGTACCACAAATAAATACTTAAATACAAATATAAACACCCAGATACAAGTTGAAGGTCGCTCAGCGAGCTATGGAAAGGGCTATCAGGCTATCGGATCCGAAATGAGGTGATCCGGCAGAGAACCAAAGTTACCGACATAGCTCACCGGATAAGTAAGCTGAAGTGGCAGTGGGCTGGCCACATCAGCCGTTGGGGTAAACGAGTTCTGGAGTGGAGACCGCGTCTCGGCAAACGTAGTGTAGGACGCCCTCAGACCAGGTGGAGTGACAATTTGCGCAGGACGGCTAGCAAGTGCTGATGCGAGAGGCCCGGGACCGATCGAAGTGGCTAGCATTGGGAGAGGCCTATGTCCAGCAGTGGACTGATGTGGGCTGATGATGAACTACTAATATTCTGTGGTAGATATTAGTACATACTGTTACGTTACTATTATAGCATAAAAGACTCGTAACCGTTAAGAACTGAAAACGAAATGAAATTCAGTCTTGCCAGGCGTGAATTACCGTCTCCGTACTTGTAAACAATTTGTTAGAGTGCATGTGAACTCGCAAAGTTTCTTGAAGGTCTTTCACCTTTTTCACAGGCGATAGAACGCGAGTGAAGTGTAGCTACGATTTATCTTAATACGGCGGTATGCTGACTTGTATCTTTCCTCTTTATAAGATTAGTGTAGATAGAGCAAGATTCCATGGACCCAGTCGTTACCTATTTTCTTATTAAGATCTGTACCGGGATGTTAGGGAGCGGCCTATCATATTTTCCCTCCAAGATAACCTCACCTGCCCGTGGTGCATTCTGCCGAGTAACAAACGAGGCGCTGACAACCGACTGGTGGCGGTATGACCATCACAATTGAAGATGTAGCTAAATACCACAGACCGATGACGGGCAGCTGCGTCACCGGAGCGAGAAGCTACGCCCTGCGATCGCCAGCCCGCCAGCCCAGGGTGGCGATTATGGAAATGTCCTCCAGATGTTTGCCCTAAGTGGCGAACAACTGGAGAGACTTATGTCCAGCAGTGGACTGCAATAGGCTGATGATGATTCATGCTTTGGTTAACTTGGAATATTAAACTCTAAACTTGGCTTAATATAAAGATATTAAGCCAAGTTTAGATATGTAAATTATAACCTACTGCTTAAAGAAGCAGTAGGTTATAATTTACATATCATCAATAATTCGCACATACAACATTTTGCTAACTATTAATCCTCATTTTCAAAGGATCCCAAACTATCTAAGCTGTATTTTGGGAAAGTACTTATCCGGCTTCCAACAAGAACAACTGACTGGCTCGATGGTAGTTGCCTCCTAAACCAAAAGGTCGTAGGTTCAACTCCCACCCAGGATAAAAATTCGTGTATCAAATGATTTATTTGTGTTTGTTCCTAAGTGATTGTATATCTATTTAAGTAGGTATATATTAGTGGTACCTTCGTTGTTCTGATACCCATAAGATGTTAGGATGAGTTTAGGAAGATCAGACTGTTAGGTATATTGATGTTGTCTGATTTTTTTTTATTCGTGATGGAATAGCGCATGACTGGGATTCCCCTGATGGTAAGCGCTATTGCAGTCTACGATGGAGCCGGCAACCCACCAAAAACCGGTTCACTCTATCCTCGAACATCGGAAGATTATATCTCTCAAGGAAATAGGCAAACAGTTCCATAGTTTAGCTATTCGAACTATGAAAGTAGAGGCAAAACTCAATAGTATGATAACTAATTGAAACTCACTTGTAAGAATCATTATCATTAAGTATCAGTGGGCCTTCAGGGTAAGGGCGACAGGCGCGGTGGGTATACCTATTGCGCCTGTCGACCTAACGTTTCGACCTCACGACCGCTTACGATCAGTTGGAGTGAGGTCACCCTGAACGCTCTTTTTACAAAAAAAATTGTCTATTACCATAAAGTCTACCCGAATAAGTCGCTGGCACCAGCTAGTGATAAATAAAAGTAATATAAATATACTTTTCAAGGTTTCCGTGTTACACAGACTGTCAACACAAATACAAATATCAACATCTGTTCGGGACGACCATAGGCTTTTATAAATAGTATAGTTTTTGTAAATATGTATAGTAATTTCATTAGAATAGTTAAAATAGTTAGGAAAAATGGTCCACTTTTGTATAAAATAGTCAATTAATTACTAATATCTTTTTTGTGTGTCAATATATAGTTATAAGGTTTACATTTAATAAAACATAGAATTATTCTTCTTTAATTACAACCCATAGTCATAGTATAGGTACATAGATTTAGATAATATAGGTATAAAAGTGTAATTAGCATAATGAAAATTGACAATAAAATTGATACAAAAATAGCGCGAGACACCGGCTCTCTTTAAGGTAACGCCGCGCCCCTTCAATTTCAAGGGGCGCGCGCCGTACGACATGTTCACTTCGGCGCACATCAAGATAGCAGCTCTTCAACTAGCAACAGTTCCCGGCCTAATAGAAGAAATTAATAGAAAAAAGAAGCCTGCGTCTCGCTCTACAATATCGCCATAGAAAATTACATCGGTGTTTTTCTTCCTCCACACCAGCGCCACGTACCGTCCCGTACATTGGTCCTTCGAGCCGGATCAGAAGAAGAATTTCATCATGCCTATTACGCGATCGCAGAGCGGAAAAAGGCGAAACATTGAAGCAGAAACCGTCGATCATAGCACATCAACACCAGCCACAGCAATAGAATGCACCGGCCCCGTTACAGCGCATCCCATAGAAGAACCTTCCGCTGTACGGCCGCCGGGCTCGGTCGCTCACAAGTCCACTTCACGTCATAGTACCCAGTCACGCCGGGCGCTAAGACTCGCTCAGGCGCGGGAAGACCTCCTGAAACTTCAAGTCGAGTTAGCTGAGGCCCGCGTACATAGAATTGAAGCCGAAGAAGATGACGACTCAGCGACACAAAACAGCGACACCGAAACGCACGAGAGGATATCGACCTGGATCAACGAAAGCGAAGCGCAATTGTATACAAACAAGCCTCAACAATCTACGTTACCGTTGCCACATCAAGATGTACTGCCACCGCAGCCCGTCAATAAAATAAAGAAGCCACCTCCAGCAGAACATCTATCGCAATCGAAGATAGAAAATCAAGAAACCGCTCCGATCACCTCTACAACACCACAGAAGATGGAAATATCAGAGCTTATCACGGCGATCACTACTGCGTTCAAGTCTTCTCATCGCCCGCACTACGTCACCGATCTGCCAGTCTTCTCGGGATCGCATCAAGAGTGGCTTTCTTTCAAAGCCGCCTACTACGAGTCCGCCGCACTATACACAGACGTCGAAAACTCAGCAAGACTACGTCGTAACATCAGAGGGAAGGCAAGAGAAGCTGTAGAAAATCTTCTTATACATCACGCGCAACCAAACGAAGTCATGAAGACGTTAGAAAACCGATTTGGAAGATCCGATTGCATAGCTTCGACCGAACTCGACCGCCTTCGAACTCTACCTCGACCTGCGGACACGCCGAAAGATATATGCATATTCGCAAGTAGAGTTTCTAACATCGTCGCAGCGTTGAAAGCTCTTAAGAAGATTTACTACCTATACAACCCGGAAATAACGAAGATCACCATAGACAAGCTTCCACCTACTCTTCGCTACAGATGGTTTGACTACGCCGCCACACAGTCTGAAGATGAACCGGACCTAATCAAAATATCGACATTTTTGCAACGAGAGGCCGACCTATGCGGCCCTTACGCCCAACCTGAGACTATCATCGGTACATCTCTGCACCCGCAAGACAATAGAAGAAACCATAGAACATTTACGACGACTGACCAGAGTAAATGCTTAGTATGCGACGACTCCCACCACATAGTAACAGACTGCGGAAAATTCATAGAAGCGGACGCAAGCGGGAGATGGGACATAGCAAAGGAGCGGCGACTATGCTTCCGCTGCCTACAATATAGAAACAGAACACACAATTGTCGCCGTATCAAGTGTGAAATAGATGGCTGCCAACATTATCACAATAGACTTCTTCACTTCGATAGAGAAAATGAAGAAAATAGTATAAACAAAGAAGCCGTTACTTCAATTTGGACGCACAAGAAAACTCACTCCTACTTGAAGATAGTACCCGTACGCGTCTGTGGACCGGCGGGAGACATAGACACTTGGGCGCTCCTCGACGACGGCTCTACCGTCACCCTCATAGACTCCGAACTCGCCGAACAAGTCGGCGCGACAGGCCCGATAGACCCGCTGCACATAGAAGCGATAAGCAACAGCAAGTTCGCCGCCTCAAAGTCACGCCGAGTATCCGTCACACTGCGCGGCGCCACTGAGCCACACAATGTACTGGCCCGCACCATAGATCGCCTTCGCTTGTCGCCACAAGAAATAACGGAAGAAGACTTAGAACATTGCACTCATCTCGAAGACATCAAATACCACCTCAAGTCTACGAATGCAGCCCCGAAACTTCTAATCGGCCAAGACAACTGGCACCTATTGCTGGCCAGCGAAGTAAGAAAAGGACGGCGCGATCAACCCGTCGCATCACACACGCCGCTAGGATGGGTCCTACACGGCGCGCATGCGCGACCACCGGAGCAACGTGTGAACTTTCTAAAACACATGAAGACCGAAACACAAGAGGGCACAAATGAACAAACAAGACGCCACTTTGCCATTAACAATCATTTGATGAAGCAACCACAGAAGACAGCAGACGACTCAAGAGTTAATAGCAAGCAATCTACACATAGCGATCAAAGGCCTAATATAAAAACACCAGACCGACAAATTCGCCTTCAACTTGAACATAGAGTTAATCCAACACGAAGTACACAGCGACGCTCCTACTGCTCGGCCTCGCTTCGCCTATCACACTACAAGCAAATAAAATCCGCCGACGATGTGACCCGCGCCTTGCCGCACGACATCAATAGCAATCATCAATACACGTACACTAAACCGCCGTATCCGTCACAAAAGGAGTCATCGTGCCCAGCTAGCGACACCATAAAACAAACATACCAAGACAAATATAACTATGCAAGAAAGAAGACATCAAACGAAAAATGGAAACACACTACAGCTATGACAACAGCCGCAACACCACCGCGCACTTTGGCGAAAAACATAGAGCCATCTACTGCGCAGCGAAATACACGCAGCCGATGTCGTCACCAAACGCGCAGGTAGCGCCACCTGTGCTGGATAGGAATGATCGCCGAACTAAAAATCCATAGAAAATCGTACGCCGCCTTCGAGACAACATACATAGAAGACTGACAACACCACTAAGACTACGGCCAGTAACAAGAACAGCTTGTCGAGTACTAAGAGACAAGCCACCACAGCCGCCAAGTGAAAACCGTCCGCCTTACTACACCGGCGGGAGCCCCACGGCGAAATAACCAGGCGACGTAGCGTCAATAGTCGACAATACGCTACCACGCACCATCTGGCTACGAGACGTCATCACTCATCACAGCAACTGCCAGGAGACATCATCACAACACGGGTGCACCAGCGGCGGCATCCTACGGCGTGCAGCATAGAAAATAGTCGTCATCCCCACAGAACTGGTCGCCCTCCAACGTGATTGCAACGTCACAGGATCCGATGCACGGCGGGAGGAATGTTCGGGACGACCATAGGCTTTTATAAATAGTATAGTTTTTGTAAATATGTATAGTAATTTCATTAGAATAGTTAAAATAGTTAGGAAAAATGGTCCACTTTTGTATAAAATAGTCAATTAATTACTAATATCTTTTTTGTGTGTCAATATATAGTTATAAGGTTTACATTTAATAAAACATAGAATTATTCTTCTTTAATTACAACCCATAGTCATAGTATAGGTACATAGATTTAGATAATATAGGTATAAAAGTGTAATTAGCATAATGAAAATTGACAATAAAATTGATACAAAAATAGCGCGAGACACCGGCTCTCTTTAAGGTAACGCCGCGCCCCTTCAATTTCAAGGGGCGCGCGCCGTACGACATGTTCACTTCGGCGCACATCAAGATAGCAGCTCTTCAACTAGCAACAGTTCCCGGCCTAATAGAAGAAATTAATAGAAAAAAGAAGCCTGCGTCTCGCTCTACAATATCGCCATAGAAAATTACATCGGTGTTTTTCTTCCTCCACACCAGCGCCACGTACCGTCCCGTACAACATCATTATGATATAAAAAAATATTGGACGACTACGTTTGTATACAATTGATACCTACCCTATTTTCGTAATAATGAGGTACATTTTGTTAATAATTGGTAAATCTATATATATAAAAGGAGAAACTGACTGACTGACTGACTGACTGACTGACTGACATATCAACGCACAGCCCAAACGGCTAAACGTAGGCACTTGAAATTTGGAAGGGACGTAGCTTAGGTACCGTAGGGGTGCACTAAGAAAGGAATTCCCGAAATTCCCACGGGAACGGGAATTAGCGGGAAAATCCTTTTGTATGAAAAATCTAAACCGCTTAAGTTAGACGCTTGAAATTTGGCATGCAGGTACCTTAGTAAATATAAAGTTTAGTTATGGCTGTATTTTGAGAAATTCCCACGGGAACGGGAGTTAGCGGGAAAAAACTTTTGTATGTATAAATTTAAACACGCGGACGAAGTCGCGGGCAAAAGCTAGTACTCTATATACTCGTATTTCTGTATACGTTCATTGGTAAACAAATCATCATCAGCCTATCGCAGTCCACTGCTGGACATAGGCCTCTCTAGTTGTTCGCAAACGCTTTGGGCAAGCACCTAGAGGATTTATCCATAATCGCCACACTGGGCTGTCGCAAGGCGTAGCTCCTCGATCTGATGACGCTGCTGCCCATCATCGACCAGTGGTACCTTCAATTGTGATGTGATATATGCAAAAAACGCAAATTTCTGGCATTTAACCTCGATTAAAAAACAACGCACAAGTGGGATCAATGGGGACTTTGGACATATCATTTGTAATGACGTATTCAAGGACAAATATCAAGCTTGTTGGGAATTAATGCAAACTGGAATATTAATCATATTCATTATGGGTTTGCGCTTGGCCACAATTCACCTGGTGTTAAGTGATATTGAAGCCTACGATGGAGCACGCTTACCCAGAAAATACCGATTCACTCTCGCCTTGAACACCTCAAGATTACGAGTATATGTCTCCGGAAACAAAGAGTCCGGCAAGGAGTTCCATAGTTTGGACGTTCGCACCAAGAAAAAATATTATTTACATAATATCGACAATTTCAGAGTATATGAAACACATCCCTCTGATGTGAGCGGGAGCAATTAAAACTGCCGGCAGTTGCCACTTTGTGATAATCTTGCGCACACCTGCCGTTGACCCCTATTTGTGCCGCATTGGAAATACGAGTATCCATTATGTGTAGTGTAGAGTACACTTACAAATGGGTTCCGAAATCTTTTTAAGTCAAAAGTCAAAAAAAGTCAAAGTCAAAGTCTTTATTTGCGAAGAATAGGTACAATATAGGATGTTCAAAATTTTTTGTGTTAAATAAGTTGTATTAATATTTTGCTCTTTGGCATCGTACATTCACGTAGTCTACTTTTTAATTTCAATCAACTCATTTATTCAAGTCAACAAGGACCAAGTACAAATTCATACTTACAATTAATTTAATGTAACCTTAGTTGTTTATATCGGTACTAATTCTTAGATTCTGTTAATTAAGTTTTAAATAGGTACTATTTAAAAGTATTATTTGTACGTTTTTCTTATAAATATTGTACTTATAAATGTATTTAATTAGGGTAATTAATCAGGTTGAATTAGAACAAAAGAAGTATTAGTAAAAAACAAATAATGTGGGCTCAAAAATATAGGTAGGATTTACAATAATCAGGTAGAAAATTAGTGAAACTCTGAGCTCGCAACATTCATGGAAAATGTATTTACCTGATTACAATCTGAATTTCATGCACTGTAAAAATGGATGAAGAATATTTTGCGAATGATTTCATATTTAACAGACAGAAATGAAATAAATTACCCATCTAGTTGTCAAACTTTTGTGAAATGGCAATGTTTGCACAAATCGTTCTCCGCTAGAAGAGAAATTCGCTAGAAACTCGACGAAACTTTGCGCTGACTTCGCTTGAAATAACAATTTTCTGTGTTTAACAACACATCGCCTCTGGTGTTTTTGTTAAAAAATACTCATAACCACCCTTGCCACTTCAGCATACTAATCCTACGGGATATGACGATAACTATCGTAGTTTAGTCGTCCGTGGCATTAGCCCATAAATTAACACAAGAATGATGTCACCTGAAAATATACTCAAATTATTAGTGGACATTTGACTGGCTTGATGGCTCTTTTGGTAGTGAAATCTGCCTTCTGAGCAAGGGTCGTGGGTTCGAGTCCCGCACAGTATGAACATTTGTGTTCATGAACATGTCTGGTTGGTATTGGTCTGGGTGTTTACTATGTATAATATGTATTTATTTATTTAAGAAGTATTTAAGTAAGTTTATCAGTTGTCTAGTACCCATAGAACATGCTTCGGCTTAGTTTGGGGTTAGATCGCCATCTACACGTCACATGTGTGGCCCAGTGTGGCATGTCTTGGGATATATTTATTCATTGATATTTCCGTAACACGTCAATAAAGCAACGTTTTCAAACACAAGTACATTATTATGCTTGTATTATTTATATTATGTCCTCCACAGTTGACCATCACATCAACCGCTAACTATTCACCAACTTCGTCAAGAAACTTCTTCACAACTTACCAACTTTGTGTTTCAACAGAAATGTTTCATGGTTAAACTCTAAAGAAGTTATATTTCTTTTGCAGAGGTTAAATATAAGATGAAAACACATAATACTTAATAGTCTTGGCCGCTATAAAAATGACGCGAAGCAAAATTATAAGTGCTTTATTTAATTTTCCTGTTGGATACTTTTAAGAGAATGAGTTTTACTTTGCAAGTTTACTCTTTATAGTCTGTCTTGTCCTACATTTTCGAATTTGTAAAACTTCGTAGTAAGTACCAGCTCATCTTTGGGTCTTTTAATTTATCAGCTACTAGCTATCCGCCCTGGCTTCGCTTCGGGTATTTAAAAGACATTCACTCACTACATACATAGTAAAATCGTCAACCGTTTTGAATATATCAGACAACATCACATACATTACTCCGTACCCAAAGTAAATAGCTTAAGCACTTGTGTTGTACACAGAATATCAGGTGCAGAGATAAACGATCTTTCAAAAGTCAACTTAATTAAACTTTGCTCAAGTCAAGACGGTCATTGGTATACCACGGTTATAGACTTATCATTATAGACCGTGATAACGTATCTTCTTCCTCTTCTCAGCATTTTTGCTTCCACTGCTAAACATATGCCTCCTTTCTGGAATTCCAGAGCGTTCTAGATGCGTCGTCTCTGGTCCAGGTCGGCCCGACCAGGTCGTCGGCGATAACGTATCGTTAGAGCAAAATTTAAGTTGATTTTTGAAGGTGGTTCATCTTCCCTGCCTGATAAAGTCTCCCGGACTCCCACCATACACTAACGCAGTAATCAAATATCTATTTTAATATTCTTTTTTAATAACCCAGGACATGCCACGCTGGGCCGCACTTCGCCATCTAGCTCCAACTTAAGTCGAAGCTACTATGGGTACTAGATAACTGTTAAACTTACTTAAATACTTTTTATTTGTATATAAATACATATTATACATGGAAAACACAGACCAATACAAAAAGACATGTTTATGAACATGTTGGCTCACAGAGGTCACACCAAATGAGCCATCGAGCCAGTCCACAGTATTATACAGTAACTTATTACTTTTCCAACTCCTAATAAGTCAAACATGGTTTTCCACTTCAGCTTTCTTAGAAGTTAAAAATTAATGTTTAACCTTTACAAGTAGACTCTGTGGCCAAAAGTTGCGTTACGTGGGCGAAACGAAGAGTGACTTCTTGACTGGGTTAATTTCCTGGCGTAGACTCAGCATTGTCACTTTTAAATTACGTTTAGAGGACAAATGGGGAGAAATTTTGAATACCCAGAGTTTCGTTACAATGGTTTTAATAACAAGTACGTCATACATAGGTACCTAAAATTTACATGAGGTATGCAAAAATAACACATTACTAATCATCTTAGAAGGTTTACTTATTTATTTTATCTTGATTAATGACGATTGAGGTCCTAGGATGAGGGATGTAAGGGAGCGACACATTACCTTTTCGTTCCAAGCCATCCTCACCTGCTCGTGGTGCATCCTGCCGAATAACAAACGAGGCTCTGGCAACTGACTGGTGGCGGCATGACCATTACAATTGAAGGTGTTTACATAATACCACAAGCTAATAAAGAAAAGATTTTTTTGAAATTATCGAGCTAGGTGATAAATATCATTCATCATATTACCTGTAATTTATATAATATATAGTTGACCGGTTACCTACCAACAAACGAAAAATAGCAAAATACAAATAAATATTTAGTACTTAATTCTAGATAATTATAATATAATATTACATAGTTATTCTCAACGTAATTAATGGGCAAGATTAAGCTAGAGTCGGTTTAAGCTCGCATCCGTTACGGCCAAACATCTACGAGTGTTATCTACGGCAATATTTCGCAGAAGGACGGGGTTTTATAAGCAGTGTTGTCCGAGTTTACCCAAATATTGGGACCAGAGATAATATGGGCTTCTCGGCAAACGTAATGTAGTAGGACGCCCTCGGCCAGGTGAAGTGATGATTTGCGTAAGATGTGTTCAAATTTCTGGGTGTGAGAAGCCCAAGATCGAGCAAATTGGAAAGCTCTAGGTTGTTTGTATGTTGCATGTTCGATGATGAGATAATATAAGAAAAGGAACTGTCGAAATGCAAGGACACTTTAACAACAAACGAAACGTATGATGAAAAGCGAAAAAGAAGCCCAAGTTACTGCTGCTGCGACGACAATATTAAAATGTCATCGTCTTTTTTGTCTAAGTGAATGGGTAGCACTTAACCCCAACTCGCCTGATGTTAAGCCCGATTCACTCACGCTTTATAAAACTGAAAATAACCTATGTATCTTTAGGGGAACACAGACTCCTTATACTGAGCGGAGACCATTTTGGTACACTTGTTTTAAAATATGTTCACTTTTTTACATGCTCATAGATTTAAGATAATTTTCTTGTTTTTCATATTCATAGTTAAATAAAATAAATAAATAAATAACCCAAGACATGCCACGCTGGGCCACACAGCGCCATCTAGCCCCAAACTAAGCCGAAGCTTGTACTATGGGTACTAGACAACTGATAAACTTACTTAGATACATTTTTTTTGTAAATAAATACATATTATACATAGAAAACACCCAGACCAATACAAACAGACATGTTCATGCATACCAATGTTTGTAATGTGTGGTGATCGAACCCACGACCCTTGGCTCAGAAGGCAGAGGTAACTACCAATTGAGCCACCGACTCAGTCAAATGTTCTCTCACTGACAAAAGTCAAGTTCTATCACTATGTTTTGTAATTTTTTTCTTATGTGTACTAAATAAAGCATTTCTATTCTATTCTATTCTATTTAATATATTTGTAGGTCCACAGTTAGCCGTTTGCATTATGAACAAGTGTAACGGTCTTTTTTTTTATATGGACTCTATCACGCGTGTAGAGTTATCGCGGATAATTCGCCAATGTCAAGTGTCGAGAGAGACACGTCAAAACTCGATTGGCCGGTAAACTTTCCTGCCTTGAGTGTATCGGTCTGTATGTCATCTTTAAAATCGGGACGTTTCTCTCAGTCCGGGACGCTCGGCCGCACTATCGCCGGCTCGTGATTAGCATTCAGGTTACGGCTTTTTGTCGCCTTATCTCATCCAATAAGCCGCCGGAGGCATGCATAATATATCTCCCGGCTTCACGGGATTGTCCGATTAACGGTAGACGGGTACGAAACTTTTTATTGGCTGGGAAATTTATCGATCATTGTAGGTATGCCAACTTTTTCTTCTGTCGTCCAATGGATATTACAGAAGTGAAATTAAATGACGGTAAATTTATTGTAGCATAGATAGATAGATATATTATACTCTTTATTGTACATCATAAACACTGACTTGAAGCTAGGTTGCAAAATTGTTGCACAATTTAGGCCTTCTTATCGTTATAAGATACATTTCTGAAAAGAGGTCTTTAGCCTAATACTAAACTAATACTAGACCGACGAGGCAGTCTCGATTTATAACTGCAGTAATATGTCATAAGGAAATCGTATGACATTATTAAGTCGAAAATTGCACAACTAATCCGAAACAATTGAACTCTTCCGAAAAATGGTCAGCCAATCAACCGATTCGTGAAAAACGAAAACAATTGTGATAGACACCGATCGTACCTGCAGCGGAAACCGAACAGAAACTGGCAAATAGATAGGTATGTGTCCAATCTTACACACGAAGGTTCCGTGGATCTATGGAATTTATTATAATCTGTTGTCCGATCTTCTTCTTCTTTGCGTGTCGATGGCAAATAAAAAATTTCACCTGCTGTTCCCAGTGCTTTACTATTATCATCATCATCATCAGCCCACATGAGTCCACTGCTGGACATAGGCCTCACTACCTCAGGCCTTTACTATTATGGCTCATGTCAATACTAGTCACAGTGTCCGATTACTAGGAATCAATCATATAAACATGCAATAAACTATTTGAATCATCATCATTAGCATCAGCTTATTGCAGTCCACTGCTGGACATAGGCCTCTCCAGTGGTTCGCCACTTAGGGCTTAAACATTTGGAGGATATACCCATAATCGCCACGCTGAGCAGGCAGATTGGCGATCGCAGGGCGTAGCTTCTCGCTCCGGTGACGCTGCTGGTCCCTGGTATTTAGCTATTCCTTCAATAGGCCTGTTGCCGTAAAAAATGTAATTAGTCCGTCTTTTCTTTTGTTTTTGAACAATCTAAAAACAAAAGACCAGTTTTCAGTTGTAAATAGACCAAAAATGACAAAGATATAGCTCGTTAAAATTACGCGTGACGTCAAAGAGTGGGTGTTTTTTCGCCACTGAGTGACGTCAAAGACCCCCACGTCATTTTGATGCCTTGTATCTTTGTTATTTTTTCCAATATATTTTATAATCTAAAATACGGACTAAATATAATGTAATTATTTTGACCCTGGAAACATCCCTATTGTGATGGTTATACTGCCGCCATTCGGTTGCCAGCGCCTCGTTTGCTATTCGATAGGATGCACCACATGCAGGTGAGGTTTGGAGCGAAAAGATGGTTAAATCCCTGTTTGTTCAGGATCACCGATCTACGGAACCCTAAAAATCCAATCAATCTACCTCTCCGGTCGCACTCGCACTAGTCGCATTTGACGCATGCAGCTTGCAGCAGCGAACCGACGATCTGATTGAAAAACGGCGCAAAATTGAATTTCCCTTCACAAATCGAGCGCAATCGTGTCGAGGCTGCGGTAGCATGCATATGCAAAAGATCCATTGATTTCTGTAAAAAAACTCCGTGAATTGTACTTACTATAAAGAAAAAAAGAAAAAAGTTTACTAGGTACCAAAATAATACACAGTACAGTTAGTTATAAAATATTTCTAATTATATATAATTATCTAGACATCTACACTAATATTATAAAGAGGAAATATTTGTATTTTTGTATGTACTATGTTTGTAATTAATTAACTCAAAAAATACTGAACCGAATTAAAAAAATCTTTCACCCTAAATAATTATAAATGCGTAAGTAACTCTGTCTGTCTGTATATTACGCTTTCCCGCTTAAATCTCTCAACCGATTTTGATGAAATTTGACACAGACAATCTTCAGACCCTAAAGGACATCGACTCCTTTTATTGCGAAAAAAAGGATGAAGAAACACTTCTGTGAGTTCTGTGACACTGGTACATGAAAGCGAGCGAAGCCGCGGGTACAGCTAGTAGGCTAAATTTTTTGAAAAAAAAAGTTTAAGGATCCTTACTAAAAAAACGCCAATAATTATAATGTAACCCAAATACAGGCAGCGATTCAAGGGCGGGTCGCTAGTACCTAAAATCTATAATTATCAAGCTGGCTGTCATAACACGTCTGTAAAAAGTTTCTCTATCACTGCTCTGTTTACTAAATTTCTTGGAACGTGCACATCAATGGTGCTGCCAGCTGGTGTCAAAAATTTGAATGTTTTACCCTAGTTTACACTATGTAGTGCTGCCCCCTATAGTTTATGCACAGTCCCTATAGTAGAATGTAATTAAGTCATTAGGAAGGCAATCTAATACCTAACTCATAAAATTTAATGTGGTTCAGCTACGAATACTTCAGATTGCTTTACAATCTTCTTAATAGTACAATATTTTTCATTTATTGCTTTTATGTCTTTAGAAGTGTTATTGAATGGGCTATTTCGGCTTATATAGCGGTCGTTAGGATTGCTTACGATAACATTCTAGTAGCTTCCTTGATAATAGGACATCATTTGTTGATACTGAACGAATAGTGAAGGAAAATAAGGGAAAGACAAATAAAATGTGGAACTCGGTGTGTACTTAGGTATCTACGTACTTCGAAGACAGCATTTTTCTCTCTGGTGTGCAATCCCGACCCATCTTCCGTGGTGCATCCTAATAAACTATAGTGAAAGTAACCTCCTTTTTTATTAAACTGTTAATAATATTACCATACTTTCCAAAACGAGGCCCCAATTTCTTCTGTGACCAAGCCCCAGCTTTATATAACGTTTTATATAAACCTGACAGGAAATCGAATCTCAAACATACCGTTCATTAATTGGACAACCATCTGGCACAGTAGGAATGTATTATTATGTCTGTTTGTACTGGTCTGGGTGTTTTCTATGTATAATATGTATTTATTTACAAAAAAAAAGTATAAGTAAGTTTATCAGTTGTCTAGTACCCATAGTACAAGCTTCGGCTTAGTTTGGGGCTAGGTGGCGGTGTGTGGCCCAGCGTGGCATGTCTTGGGTTATGTCTTGGGTTATTATTTCGTCTGGCTTTGTAACACCGTCCGGCACATTTTTAACCTATCCATTACCTATCTATTCAACAGGATTCATAGAGATTTGATAGATTCTCTCACTAATCTCTGTCCCATTTCGGGTGGGTAAAGCATAGTATCCGAAAAGCGTGCCAATATTTCATGGAAACTAATAATAGTTTGTCATATTCACCAATATTGGATGCATTAATTTCGACGATGTGTTATTGTGCTATGACGTTTAGACCACAGAGTAGGTAGGGTCCCAGATTAAAGACTATACCTACTTAGATTGAGAATGAAATTATGATTTGTAGAATGTAAGGATATTGTGCCTTACAATGTTTGGGATTTCGGACATGAAACGAATTCCACATTTTATATTTCTTTTCCTTATTTTCCTTCAACATATGATGTCCTACTATCAAGGAAGATACTAGAATGCTATGGGAAGCAATCATAAATCGTAACACGTCGTAAAAATCACTTTAAAAGCCGAAATAGGCCATTCAATAACACTTCTAAAACATAAAGGCTATAAATGAAAAATATTGTACTATTCAGAAAATTGTTAAATAGGCTAAAATATACGTAGCTAAACCAGATTATTTTATTAATTAGATATTAGGTTGGTAACTAAATGACTTATTTACATTTTATTTTTAACAAGGAGCCCAGCAAAGAGATCCTTAGTTTAGCCGTTCGTACAATGAAAGTAGAGTCGAAACGTGCTGTGCAAATCTTTGGAACTTGCACTGTATAAGGTTCTTGTTAGGTGGTGGTTTGGTTCATATTGTGGTGGAATTGAGTAGTGTCTCTGAATATTTCAGTACACTTCACTCTGTTAGTATAACTCAAACCCTCGGGTCGATTGAACCGACGCCCTATCATAGGACGGCCGATTTACGAGCGTTGAAATTGCTACTTTTCATGTCGTCATTTATCACCGAAACGTTACGAATAAATAAAAGAGTATGCCGACGCGTATCCACTATTGCCACTATAGCAATTTTGTCACTAGCTAGTTGGTTTTGTTTAGATTTGTAGGAACTTTCTTTGTCCAGTTTTTCATGAAAGGTCGGGTAGAAGAAGGGCGATTGTGTGCGCTTTGTAAGCGCAAAGATCTGCTATTTACCGTTGGAGTAGGTAAATGAGCTCTGGAGTGGAGAGAGTGTAAGACGCTCTCAGGCTAGGTGGATGATTTGCGCAGGATTGCTGTCTAATGCTGGATGCGAGATGCCCAAGATGGATCAAAGCAACGAACAATTGGATAGGCCTATGTCCAGCAGAGGACTGCAAAAGGCTGATGATGATGAAGATTACTTACAATGTTTAAGGCTCCATGACACATATGTGTATGTTTCCTTTCTATTTCTTACAACACCGTGACCGAAACATGTTTACGACCCGTAACACCATGAATGAAACACAGAGAATATCTTGTGGCCGCCATAAAAAAAGGTTTAACCACTGGACGAGTAGAGATACGGCTAAGAGGCACCGTTTTATGGTGCCTCTACTTTCTTAGCGCGAACGGCCATACTATGGAACTCATTGCCGGACTCTTTGTTTCCCGAGACGTACAATCTTCAGGTGTTCAAGGCGAGAGTGAATCGGTATTCTGAGTAAGAAGCATACTCCATCGTAGACTTCAATATCACTTAACAACAGATGAATTGTGGCCAAGCGCAAACCCACAGCAAAATAAAAAAGGTTTGTACCTACGTCTGCTCTAAGCAATCACTCTTCAAAGCAAAATTAATAGCGACTAAGACGAAGAATACAGAATATAAATAGGTACATCCAGAATTCTAGATACAGAAAGTAAATGCGATAAACTAGGTAGGTACATTTGGGGTAAAACTGGGAACATCTCGAAATAAATTGAAACACGTATGTATCCCGTTACGCAATGTGTAGGTATCAGGTGTTTTAGGGACGAAAAAGGTACCTACCGTCTAGGGAACGTAATTTTCATACATTTTCTCTCAGGAATATCTCTGTAGGTATAACATAGGTATGTTGGTATTTAGTACAAACATTTGTGTGCATGAAAAATATGAAAATTTCCGTTTGTATTGGTCTGGGTCTTGGTCTATATACATATATGTACCTATTGATTTAAAAAAACAAAGTATTTATGTCAGTTTATCGTTGTCTAGTAGGTACCCATACCTATAAGCTTCGGCTTAGTTTGGCACTAGATGACGATGTGTGGCCCATCGTGGAATATCTTAAGTTACTTATTATTATTTCTAAAAATATATTTATTTCTCCAGGTTACAAGATGGGTTACTTAACTGAAATGTGGGCCTGAACCAACGCGGCCGTATGCTTCAGTGCTACCAGGGTTTTAGTGGATATCTATCTCATTCTGGGAGGTGTACGTCCCATACACCAGGCCGACTCCCCCCGGATTCGGTGAGCAGGTCCTCAGTCATTTGTGTCTAGAATTTCGGGAGTCAAACTTTTGCGTTCCATTACAATTAAAACTTGTATAAACGGTACTCACACACGACAACGTACAAGTATCTAATAGGTATGATGAGCTCACATCACTCGCTCTATAGATATACCTATAGGTTGAAACGCAAAATGTAAAAGCGTCTTCATCCAAAGTATGTCAACATTAATCAAAGTTCCTCTTCGAAACATAATTAAGTACCAACAAACTGCAGTACCTACGTAATTATTTACTTACACATTTTTCCTTCTTGTCAGCCAAAACAACAGGAAACCGGACCCAGTTGCCGTCTTCCAGTGCCGGAATCAGAAGCTAAAAACGTACAAGGGTCTTTTGGCCCTTGGACTACAAAACCAGGAACTCCATTATAATAATCGTAAACGATCGTTCGATGCGATAAACGAGCGCGTAGGTATTTTTGCCCCATAAATTCGTCGCATTTGTCCCGTGTTAATTAAGTCGCATAAAACGCATACCTACAATTCAAAGCTATACTATTCTAGATATATTTATGTGGTAAGTACCTACTCCCCCCAGTGGTAAGGCTCCCCAGAATCGTTATTTTTATTTACCGAATGACTTTACAATATTAAGTTACCTACTTCACTGTAAAATTTACTTTACCTACCTATTATTTACCTACATAACTGTGGCATTCTTAAATTAATTCGCTGCTTTTAGTGGAAATTTGGTCTTTTCATTTCTAGCTAGAGGTCAAAATATGCCAATTTTACATAGGTACCTACTTCGTAACATCTTACGGCCCTCGGTTCCTCTCTGTACGGCTCTAATAGCCAATTTATGTTGCCGCTGCGCTGACAGCCCAAGTGACAACGTACCTCAACGACAAATTAAAACGAAGACTACATCTAAATAAATTATTTTGGCTGCCTAAATCTTGTCGGTTCATTGAGATTTTGAGCGTAAAAAAAGAAGAATATATTTTTTCATAATCGGTAGGTAATTCATATAGATAGATAAGTAAGAACCTACCTATTTATATTTTTCACTGGTAAATACGCATGCATGTATCGTAGGTGAGAGAAAATTATTCAATCAAAATTATTTTTATGAAAGGGTTTTGTCATGTATCGGCCTATCCTAAGATAGGGCTATTTGTCATCTACTGCCCTGGGCAGGCAGAGACGCAGCCGTATGGTACTGCGCTACCCATATCCCTGCAATTTGCTGCCCACTGGCGACGGAGTGGGGTTTATAACTATGCCCTTCCATCTAGGAGGTGTAACACACACCTTATGCGTAGGTACAGTGTCTCCCCCGGACATTGATGGTGCCTAATGCGTCCCCCATTTAAAAAAAACTCTAGTTACCAAGTAGGTATTATAATGAAAATACCTAGTTAATCTTCTAAATAGGTATATAAAACTCAAAGGTGACTGACGGACTGACATAGTGATCTATCAACGCACAGCCCAAACCACTGGACCGATCGGGCTGAAATTTTGCATGCAGGTAGCTGTTATGACGTAGGCATCCGCTAAGAAAGGATTTTGATCAACTCCCGAAATTCCCACGGGAAGGGGAATTAGCGGAAAATCCTTTTGTTTGAAAAATCTAAATACGCGGACGAAGTCGCGGGTAAAAGCTAGTTTAGGTATATATACGATCTATTACCATTACATTACATCCCTCTTTCCTTCTAACTGATAAGTAGGTCTTGTCTATAAACATAGCCATAATTGCAACCACTATGTACCTATGTGGGAGATATTAATTTATCTCCGAGCGGCAACTGATTGGGTGGCCAATGAAAGCGCGGGAGGCGCCGGAAATTGGAAATCTCGCCGTAATAGAAAACTCGCCAGGTATTCGACGCACACACTGCACAGTTGCATTAAGCCATACAATTCTTTGACACGACATGTACTATCCTATAATTTTGTTATGGGTCACGTTTCTTTTGTAAAATCTGACAGACAATTCCCGCAATCTGAGAACGATGATGATCTCTCCTACAAATATCACACATTTCATTCTTCTGGAAGGTAGGTAGGTTTTTTATATAGTAGCTCGACATAATGGCTTCCCTACGCCTGATGGAAAGCGAAAGAGAAGCCCGACTTTGGCTGTGACAACGGGTAAGAAACTGGTCAGTTACCTGTCAGTTGCCACCGCCCTGCCGGCCCAACCCTAAACCCCCACGAGCTCCGGAAACCCTACTCACCGGCAGAAACACTACCGAGAAGTCATAGAGTGGAGGTCCCCGGACGAGCGAAGATTCGCTAGGTATTCCCTACCTCTCTTAAAATACTATAGGTATCTGTCCTACAGATCTATATCTATACTTATAATAAATCTGTAGAGAGGTCAATTCTGGACATGAAATATTTTTTTCAAAATAACTATCAGGGGGTGTTTAGTGATCGATACTGAAGCCAAAAATGCAATCAGTAAAATTTTTGTCTGTCTGTCGGTCTGTCTGTCGGTCTGTCTGTCTGTCTGTCTGTATGTTCGTAATAGAAAACAAAACTACTGGACGGATTTGATCGAAACCTTGTACGATTATTCTTCATACTCCTGGGCAGGTTATAGTATACTTTTCATCACGCTACAATCAATAGGAGCAGAGCAGTGACTGGAAGTGTTGGGAAAACGGGAGAAATTTTTATCTGTATGTTTTATCGCACATCACGCGAAAACTACTGTATGGAATTAAATGCGGTCTTCACCCATTGGTGAAGACCGCATTTAATTCGATACATTTATCGCTAGAGGTCTAACTTAAACTCTAGGAACCATTTTATGTAAGTCCGTTATTTTTGAAACCCGATATCCACGCGTGTGACGCCGCCGGCACAGCTAGTAGAGGACAATTGCTAAAGAAAAGGGGAAGGCAGTGCAACTGTTACAAGTAAGATAAAAGTTTATATATATATTACATACATAAAATAAACAATACAATATATACACAAATACATATTTAAAATAGACATAATAACTAGATACATATAGATATATATATATATATATAAATATTATAATAATTATAAATATACTAGATCATTAGACTTTTATTATTTGACATTATTTAATTTTATTTTTGAGTGACATGTTCTGTATTAATTAAGATGAATTATTATTTTTTTGTTTTTTTCGTGTACTAACTTTTGACTTGACCATAATTTAAACAAAAATGCGTTTTTCGTATGATGTACCTATTAGAAATTTGATTGTTCCATTAATTTATTGCATTACCTAATTGACTAATAACTGATTAATATGTAATTACCTTTGAAACTTATTTTATAAGCGCTTTGGAATATTTCTGTAAGCTTGTAAAATGTTTGCAAATAATAAATAAATAAATAAATAAATAAATAGTATTTCATAAAGTAGGTATGCCTTAACTGGCGGTGGACTTAAGGCTTTAGGGTTTGGGCTTGGCTAAGCATACAATAAGGTGGTGAAGAAGAACATTTTTTTTAAATGAAATACAATTATTAAATACAGTTAAACATTTAATTTAGAATATCCAGTTTTACAAGGTACTTACTTATATAGATAGTACAGTTTATCCAGTAAGTATTACAAAATCCTTCAGTCAGTCAGTCAGCTTCTGTTGTAAAATGGCAGTACACACACGTTCTCATAACTTTTGATCAACACACTAACAGCCGTATTCACAAACGTTACTATGCGTCGCGCGAAACGCACAGGAACGTTTGTGAATTATGCCTGGTTGAAGAAGAACAGGCAAGACACGTAAAACACAAATATACGGCGAATAATGGAAGCGTTCAAGAAAATGTGAAAAGCTGCGGGTTTTCCACTTTGTCCCACCAAGGCGCTCCATTGGTGGGGCAAAGTGGAAAGACGAACGCTCTAAAATAAGCAGTGGAATCTGCCTGCCCCACTAAATCGATTTACTGATTGCACCGCTTTAAAATTAGGCATTCTGCACCACTAGGGTATGCATTTTATAGTTTTGGTGGTGTTCGTCATATATTGTAATATTTAAATCTATAAAGATTTATGTTACTTTAGCAAGTACCTACCTAGCATTTTATGGATGGGGTAGTAGATTCCACTGCGAATTTCAAAACGTTCCTCTTTGCCCCACCCATCAATTCTCACGCGATGCCTTATAGCGAAGGATTATTGGGTGTAATATAAATAATATAATTGTGGAGAAAAAGTTAAGTTTCGATATAGGGAACGTGCACCTCGATGGTGCTGCCAACTGGTGTCATAAACTTAAATGTTTTACCCTAGTTTACACTACGTAGTGCTGCCATCTATAGTTTATGCACGGTCCCTATTAGTCTACCTAAGTTTTTTGTTACATCAATTAATTTAATAACTACAAAATCATGAGATCGATGCCTATTCAATGGGCTAGGAGTGTCAAGTTGTCAATTGTTAAAACAAATAAAATAGTTAGTTAATTTATTTTTTATTTATTATCTGGCTTTAGCCATAAGGCTTTACCCGTTATCGATGCGCTGGGCAGGCGGGTTGGCGATCGCAGGGATGTTAGAGAACGACCTATCATCTTTTCGCTTTAATTTATTCACCAGCTGTATCAAAAGAATTTAATAAATAGATAATAAATTAATTAATGTATAAATTACCTACTGATAAGACTAAATAAATATTCGAAAGAGATCACAATGTGGTAAAATATCCTGATATTACGTCCATAATATGGTTTATATTGACTTTCAAGACCTTGCTTGTATATAAAAATAGTGTTCATCACATACATTTATCTACATTAGAATTATATAAGATTTTGTGCATATGATTAAGGAGTATGTCTTATATTCTATGGACATTTAGATTCAGGATTATAGTTAATTTTATATTTTATAAAAAAAATCTTTTCTAAAGCTACGTTTAGTTAAATGTTCAATAGTATGTAAACAATTGTATATTACTTATATAGACAGTAGACATTTATAGGAGGAATTTCATTCTATAGAATAATCAAAATATAAAATCCACTTAACTAAAATCTGTGAAAATTACTTCATTGGTAGGTATATCTCCTTTTCATCAAGTGCTACTTCAAACATACAGAGTGAATAATGTTAATAATTGATTTGCGACTGATTTACTAAAAAGAACAGTCGAATTGAGAACCTCCTCTTTTTTTGAAGTCAGATACAAAAAAGCATCAAAATATTATGTAGCATTTACAATAAAATATCAATTTATATAAACAGTCAAATATCTTAAAAGTACTTCGATCAATTCATCTCTTTGGCAATTAAAATCAAGTCTCAAGTATACTATACTACACACTGGATAGATTTTTGCTTTATCTTTACAATTACAATACATTATCTTCAGTTCCCTTAGTTCCATATATACCTTATTAGCTGCCTTATAACAAGCCAAATAGAGATATAAAGTATGCCGAAATATAAAAAATCCCGTTAATTATTAGGTATATGTTGTTGAAAATTATTTATCAGACGTATAATAACATGCTCGGTAACGTAAGTCTGATAAATAATGTTCATTAAGTATAACTTTAACTTTCTAAGACAATACCTACTTGAAGGAAAGTCATGTTTCTCTTATCTCTCTTCATCTGTTTTTAAGGCGGAAACTTCATAGGAGCAAAGCTTAAATACATCTGTTTCAAAGGGATTAGTTAGTAGTCAATAGTTTATGCAAATACTTCATTTTACCATTACTGCATTAAGTTTTAAAGTACATTATTACATGCATTTATAAAAGGCAAACATCAATCTTTGGCATTAAGTATAATTACTAATATAATATTCATCTAATTCTTAATGTGTAATACAAAATCTCTTGGTATGCATATCTTAAATATCTAATTTATTAAGGCTAAATAGTTATGCATGTTCTAAAACATTAATTTTAGGCCATCTCAGAAAAACCTGTTCCTTTTCAATAATTCTTTTGCTTATAATATCACCTTTTATTACATACCTTACTTCTTACACTTAATATAAATCTAAAATAGACACAGACTTTGGTAAAAATAATGGCAAATAACTGTTGGAAATTTAGATCAGTGGCAATTCGTACACTGCTATTTTAATCTGAACTCTATTTCAATGCAATAAGTCCATAAAAATAGAACAGTTCCTCTTAATTTGCCACTAAAATCTTCATTCACATTTATCTTAACAATTATTAATTACACATAAGTGAAAACTATTTTACTTTGAATAAAAAGACCTAGTTTAATTCTATGAACACAGAAATATATATTCTGGCACATTTTAAATACAAATGGACAACATAGTGTGTTTCAAATCCCTTATGTTACGGATAGTTAGTTACTCTTGCCAGCCTAAGTCCTCCAGGAAACTCGGCAGACCTTTCAATCTGTGTATATGTAATCTTTTATGATAACTACAGAATAATAAGAATAATAATTAAAATAAGAGATCCACACATTGTATCTATATCAATTGTAGTTAATAATAAAGATATTTTTGATTATTTTGATTTCGATTATCTGCCGAAGACCTTGTGGAGTGTTTGGCGAGTTGGTAAAGCATTATATTATTAATTAACCTAGTTAACTCATGATACAAAAATGCCAATGTTAGGCACAGCCATCGGACATGCTATGTCATTAAGTTCCTCATGTGACGGAGGCAGGATACTCGGCTTCAATTTCTCCATGTCAAGTTGCATACCTTTCCTTTTTGCCAGGTTAATTAAATAATACTTCTGTTTGCGATCACTGGAAATTACAAATAGGTGAATTAGTTTATTAGTAGAAAAAGAAGAATAAGTTTTTTAAAATAGGTTTCTTAACTTGTCTATCAAAGTTTTCTTAACATAAAAAGAAACATTTGTCAAGACTGACGGTTGAAGTTATTCAATCTCATACTGGTTGGAAAGAATGAGAAAATCCAATAGCCAATTTTAAAAAAGATATACATATTTATGTTAAAGAATAACTTCAATCTCATACTGATTGGAAAGAATGAGGAAATCCTACTGTGATGGTTAAATTGAGTTTTTTTAGTAGAACAGCATAATGGCATCTCCTTGCTTGATGGAAAGCGAAAGAGGCCTAAGCTGCTGAGTGAAATGGACCACACCACAAAGTGTTCTGTTCTGATTGATCACTTGGCTCGCAGACTGATGTCTCCATCTAGGAAGATGAATAATAATAAACCATTTCTAAACAACTGGTATCCTTGATCTAAAATAATTTTGTAATGTGACAGACAATGATGATCCACATCATAGACAACTTACATTAAATTGTTATATTTGCAGTCACTTACCTTTCTTTAATTATACGGCAGATATAACACGCCAGAATCGATAGGCTTGTTAAAACAGTCCCAAATACAAAGGCAAACAGGTACAAGTTGTGTCCAACTATATCAAAATCAAACGCCATATTAACAGACTGGGTCGGATATTTTATCTTCTGATTCTATTAATATTACTGTAAAATAAAGAGTACTAATTGAAATATTTATTGAAATTTTGCCACAAATTTAAATGTTTGCAAGCAACCTAAGAGTGCAATACCAGATATATTTAAATTTATACACATCTTCGGAGTCTCGTCTCATTGATATAAAAATGCATTACAATCGCGCGAGTCATATAAAAAGAAAATAATGCATTAAGTATTAGTATGTGTATTAGTAATGTAGAAATATAAAACTTACGAACTTATTTTCGTTTTGTTATTGTTTGTTTAATAATAAAAACAAAATCCATTCAATCAAAAAACTGAAACAAACAACGTCATTGATGACAGGTCAAAAATGTCAATTATTTTAATTCCGTGTCTCACTCCTCATTAATACAGCTATTGTCAATCGCAAACCAATCAGCGATGAGAATGCCGATGTCATTGGATAAAACCAGAAATTCGTTTAGAAATTCATAACTGAACTTTATTTATAATGTAGAGGGCGCTTCTATCGAATACTTCAGAATAGTCATATGATAAAAATATATTACGTATTGATAGATGTAATATCTTAGAATATTTAAAAGCCATTATTTTTAACAATTGACGTAAAAGTGAACAAAATTTCAAGAACTTACATCAACTAAATAAATATTTGTGCAAATACTTGATTAATTAGTAGTTAACTACATACATACCAATCGTCGTACCTTTCTTCCAGGGGTCTAAGCAGAGACCACGTCCTTCCACTTGCTATGATCCTGGCACACAACCTTTGGTTCATCCACATTCGTCATCCTCTTCATACATGATCGTCGGCTTAGGGTAGGTACTTAGTATTTATTTTACCTTTATTTAGGACCCTTTCATTTTCTCCAAACCACCCTCACCTGCACGTAGTACTACTGAATAACAAAAGAGGCTTTGGCAACCGACTGGTGGCATTGAAGGCGTAGCTAAATACTACAGGCCGATGACGGGCAGCAGTGTCATCGGAGCGAGGAGTTACGCCTTGCGATCGCCAACCCGCCTGCCCAGCAGCGTGGCGATTATGGGTACAAACCCTCCAGGTGTTTGCCCAAAGTGGCTGACAACTGGTAGGTCCTTTGTCCAGCAATGGTTTACGCTATGTTGATGATGATAACGGCTCTCGTGAGATATTTCAAAATTGAAATCACTGCCTTTAAACGGACATGTCCTCTAAGAGTATTTTATTATTTTTTGTAGGATTTTTCTCTAGGATAAAGCTAGAAAAACATAGTCTTAATCGGTCGAAAAATTGTATTTATTAGGCTTGTACAATAACAATTTCATACAACAAAAACGCCAGCGTCTTCACAGACGACATTACAACTTTCATTAATTGGCTCTAATGGCTTCTTCGTTGATTTCCCAAATTTAATATTATCCCTTTTTAGTTTTCTAGCCAAGGCTTTTATGTCTTTTTTCAGCCTGTAATCTCTGAAAAAATAGTTTCTGAAATTAATTTCTTACTTCAGTACTTTCTGGCCAATCTTCGCCTTTTTTAAAGTATTTACATTGAAAAACACGAGTTACGAAAGTTACAAAATATTTAAGCAGATTTTACACAACTTACGTGTAACTAATTCGGCAGCAATACAAACAAGCCGTGATGACACAAATAATGCAGCAAGTCAAGAATAAGATGACTGATACCAGAATTGTATTAAAAATTCTCTCGGCTTCAATGCGTATTTTTTCTGTAACAACAAGAAAAATGTAGGGAATAATTAGATTATCTATTTCAAATAAAAATTATTATATTTTAAGCAATATAATTTAATACATAGAATGGACTTCAGTATTTATTAGGATTCTCTGTGGTAACAAGGGCTTGTTCATAAATAATTTTTAGATTTTGGATTTTGATCTGCAATATCTCCAAAGTTTGCCTTTATGAATAAAATAAAATACATTAGGTACACACCTGCCATAGTATCCTTTTCTATACCTACAACAAACAAACATAAGTAAATAATTATAAACAAAAATATTACTTAGCTAGCTTTAATTTTCCTAAAAATGTTCCATCACTTACTTCCCGATTCATTTGAATCGTCACCTGAAAAAATAAGTGTATTTTAATAGTGTAGCAAAACTTTAATAAAAGAAAGTGATCTTTTTCAGTTCATTTCATTTTAAGTAGTTACGTACCATAAATTTTCAACTGACTAATCATCAAATGCTTGAAACTCACAACGCATGATTTGGAAGTCTCATTATAGTAAATTGCACTGGAAAATAAAATGTATTTAGATTTAGTTTTCTGTTGCTAAAATGGTATTTAAATAATTTGAATGCAGCTATCAAGCCAATGGGATGTTTCTACCTTAAAAGGTATATTTTTAAAATTTAATCAATAAAGTTTAACAGAAATAGCTAGCAAAGCAATACATACACAAACGCAGACCTATCACAGCCACAGATTTTGTGACAAGGTACACTTTCTTTACTTGTGGGACAGTCACCATTTTCAGTACAATTCAGGACACCAATCTGCAAATAAAGAAGCCTGTGAATATCCTAATATTACTTAAATTACGTTGGACCACTAACTTCATTATAAAATCTAAACTTTATAAATGTGACAGAAATGATTGTACCTTGTCAATCTGTGGAGCCGGTTTCATATCAGCTGTAAAAAATAATTAATGGCATAATATCGACATTATGGTATGGTTTCGCACTACTTAGGTCAAATCTATGTTGCATATGATCGGATAACATCGAAGATAAATCGGATGACGAAAGACTGACCAATTGTATGAAATAGTACGTTTACTCTGGACCGTGTTTTGCCAGATTCGGATAGGATACGAACGTGTCGTAAAGGGTACGACGATTCATCGTTACGAATTGCAAAACATCAGACTTTAATCGTAACTATCGATCGCTTCAAGTTTCGAATTAAACTTTTGTTTGCGATTCAGACGTACACTTTTGATTCGATCGGTCTGAAACGACAGGATCGTACCTACAGATCAATTGTGCCTTATAAATGAGGTTTAAAGTTTATACCTTGGCGCTTTGCATCAGTTAGCATTCTACCTAGACCCCAGTCTTGGTTCAATAATTCATTTAAAAAAAAAATCTAAATTTTATCGGGTCTGGGTGTTCTGGTTGACGATGTCATTCTGCTTAAAGTACAAGTAAAAACGTTAGTTTAATAGCAAGTGGTTGGTGTGAAGGAGAATTATCTCATTAATTTATTAAATCCATAATAATTATTTATTTATTACTCCGACTTAGGGAATATGGATCCGGCAAAAGAAGATTCTTGAGAAACTTAAGCATCATTGCATATTATTTTATTAAGCTCACTAAAAATATATAAGCTTGAGGAAAGTACATACCAGCATTTACCGATAACAGAACAGATATCAACATTAACATCACAGTTTGTCTATCCGACACTATTTTTATATTCCTCATTATTATTCCGTAAGTCTCAAATAACTTAAACAAAAATTATAACTTATTTAGGCACGGTGAAGCGTTTAGATCATATTATTTTGGATTACTATTTAAAAACCTATGTAAATATGTAATAAAACTAACAATATTACTTTACAACTAGCTGTGATTGTTTCTCGACTAGACAGTTCGCCCTAAAGTGTAGGAACAGCGGATTAAAATAGAATGACCTCGTATTGCGAGAATTATATTTTGCCAATGGTCAGTCGTTGTACGTTATGTTTCTCTTTAAAATTCATAGAGTTAGGCTTTTATTTAAATAAATAACAAAATTGTATTTCTTTTTATACATCAGTTATATCAGTTGAACTTGATACATACAGTATCGCCATACGTATATCTTACATTATACTGTATTGTATTGTGATGCAAAAAAAATTGAAATCGAATTATAAAAAATTAACAGGTTTAAATTATAGTACCATGGTATGTACTTTAATTTATTAGATCTAATCTAAATAATTAATAGGTATATTTTTACAATGCACCTTTGGCTCGTTGCCTCTTCTGCTTACTTATCTTTTATGCACGTTATAAGGTATCTCCTAATAATGTAACTTTATTTTATAATATGAAATATGGTTAATAAGTGTTAATAATAAGTGAGTATTATAGCAAATATCCAATAATGGAACGTAAGTAGCTGAATTATTCAATACATACTGATTTACGTTCAGAAATTATATCCAACTGGATCCTATTATCAAAGAAATATGCACAAAGAATAATTTTATGCACTTTATAATTCGTTGTTAACACTTGCATTAAATACAGTCTTTACCAAAAGTTGTTGCCAGTTAAAAGTTAATTCCAATCGTCATCTCTTTTGTTTCCGTCTGTCACCTACATGTAAATCTTCCATGAGTGAGTGAATAAGCCATAGATTTCTCATGACCGTTGTTACGGTAAACAATTACTTGGACGAGCGCGCTCAACTCAAATTGAAATCAAAAAACCAGTTTACGTACCGATCACATCCACAACGCGCGCGGCAATAGCGTAATCGAGTCGTGGTGGAAAATAAAAACTGTTGTTCATGTTTCTCACGTAGATTACATCTCAATAATTACTTTTGAGGTACAGTTAGTGAATTTCTAGTAGATAGTTTCATTCACCAGACCAAATCCCGTGCCATGATTTGAAAAGCTGTTCTATAGAAATGTTGTGTTAGGTGTGTCGTGGTTCGAATTTTGAATCGTGAGTGAACTTTTGTGCATTCACATGAAAACAGGTGTTTTGTTTCATTAGGTGTGAATGTGCTAAAAAGAGATGCTGTTATATTGCAAAATTGACTTCGATATTTTAATCGATTGTCTTTTGCATAGTTGAGTGATCTTCGTGTGATCCTCTTAAAGTCGTCTTTGAAAGGCAAACGTGAGTAAAAGTAACATCTAAATAACTGTTTCTAGCCTTTATGCGTTGTATGCTTCAATTACCACGTTATAAACTTCTTCGTCTGAAGTTTCTTGTTAGATTTCTATTGTTTAATTCCAATAAGATTCTTTTGACATCTACGTTTGCATGTGTTTTGCAATTGTTTTGATTAAACATTCCTGTGCATGCTTCGATTGCAGACCGGTTTTCGGTCGAGTAATAACTTTGTAATGACGTTTTAAACTTATACAAATGACGTTACAATGTCTACCAATCATTGTAATTTGAACTAAAGAAGAATTTGCATTGTTTGGTATTCACTACCATGTAATATCAATTTCTTTAAAAAGTAGTCAGCAATAATAATTTTCAAACTTTACTTTTTAACTTATAGTAAATAGACACCATTTTAATGTTTGTGGTGCCAAATAAAGAATTTTCTAGCCTATTGTATATTATCAACAGCCTATCACTGAATTCAACCTTACCTTATTAACCTGAATAGTTAATTTTCAAATTTGTCTGGAATACCTGTGTTTGAAGCGTAAAGCCTTCCCTCAATTTTGGTCAAAGAAAAGTTTTAGGTGATAACTCTCAAATTAAAATAAACAATCAGGAATGTTTCTGCTTGAATCTCTTGTTCCAAGTTTTTCTACTATTATGAGTACTAAATGATGAGTGGGGGCATTTTTTAGAAGTTAAAAAACTTTATTTCCGAAATCAAAATCAAACCCAGAACCTTCAGATGGTCCGGTTTTAGTTGAAGCTGTAACTATTGCTACACTGAGGTCACTAAACTATGTATAACAATAATATTTTGACCTCCATCTGATTGCATAATGATGGAACACTGGCCTAGAGAATTGGAAATGGTATAGCAACAGTGCCCTCACACACTATATTTACAATTTAGATGCTACTGTTTATTGTTAAACATATAAAAAAAATTTATCCAGATTTTCATCACCAGAAAAGTTTTTCAACATTGATGATTCCACACAATATTTTGAATGAAAGGTCCACTGATACTCTACTGCCATGTGAATGATAATATCCTTATAAATTATAATATATTAATTATCCTTATAAATCACACAAAATAGGTGCACAGTCGTTGAGTTGTGGAAAACGGCCCGATAAAACTAACTAACTAAAAACTATCCTTATAAATTATAATAAGCTATATAATTTAACATGTTAAATCCTGTGGTTAAGATAAGATAAGGTGTAGAATTCTGTGGTTTAACTAGGTATGCATGTTCTAATACAAACTAAAATTCATCAAAGTCGATTTTCATTAATTTAATTCATATATATTTGAACACGGGAGGGACAAATGGGAGGAATTTATGGTACAAAAGTATGTGATCTGTTCAATGAACGATTGTTTTCAAATTAGGGGCCCTGATGTAAGAGCTATATTATTACTGAAAAATTTAATTCATCCATTTCACAGTTTTTCTGTGAAAGAGCATCAAACATCATGGGATACATCCAACCATACTTTTGAATTGATAATATTAGTAGGATTTTCTTATTGTCCACAGATGTGTGCAGTAAACAGACAACCACATAGAACTACAATCCGCAGATCCTGATGCCCACGTACAAAGTAGAGAGAGAGTCATGTAGCCATGGCCTGCAACAAGGCTCTGTATTCCATATCCATAGTCATCTTCGGTTTCATCTGCTTCATCGTTGGAGCGGTCGCTGTAGGACTGCCGAACTGGGGCTACTTCGCCAGTTGTAAGTATACTATCTGATTGATTACTATCGGTTAAATGTTGTACAAATTGGTGTAAGACCTCAGTTATAGTTTAGTCACTAAATGTACCTACCTACAATTAATAATTCCCAATAATATTATTTTTTGTTAATATTAGTACCCCAAGCACCTAGACACTCATTTTTTCACTATTGGATTTGATGGTTTGATCAAAGTTTAGTCCTTTTAATGATTGATAAAAGATATATGACATATATTTTAAGCAAATAAACTTTTTGTTAATGTTCTTGCTAAAGGTTCACTCGTTACAATAACATATATCACCAAATGAATGGCAAGGAACTGATGAAGTGACTTCAGAGTGATGCATAGCTAAAACAGTCTTCATTCATGCTAGTTATCAACCCGGTGATACCTGAAAAGTTATGGATTTAATTTCTTGTCTGTTTAGCACAGCAACTTGGGCCCCTCTATCGCATTCCATTAGGCGCAGGGTGACCATGGCACTGTCCATAAAAAAAAATATGAGCCCCTCATTTTTAACACTATAAAGTCTACCTAAAATTTGCAACCCAAATGATTGAAATGAAGTAGATACCTTTATTCACATACACTTAAAATAGGTAAGTACTAATGAATCGTTAAGTAAGATGTAAAAATTTTCGGGACATTTTTCTTTTGTAATGGTTAATTTTTATTTAGCGAAATTATGAATGAGTTATTTTGATCACATCATCAAAACACAATTTGTTATTTACTATAGACATTAGTGTGAAAAACAGTATTGACTGATTTGTAATTTGACTGATAAATAATAAACCACCAAATAGGTAGCATTTGTACATAATTATACAACATACTTTCCATCAACAAATGTATCATTAATTTGGTACCTAATGTAAATTGCACATCAATTGTCACAATTTCACAATTTATTACCTATTAGTCGGCAACTAGCATTAGCAAAGCACAAATTCTTTCAGATGATCCCAACATTCAACTGTCAATGCAGTCATATTACTGTAAGTATTGTTTTAATTAGAAAACAAATGATCTAATGCAATGTAAATAGATAATAATGGTGGAGGATTAACAATTTGATAATTACTTTGGTTTATGGTACACACCTTGTCACTTACATATTCTATACTCGTAGTTTATAAGTTGCATAAAACTAATAAAAATGCATGTATAAACTAACTTAACTGGTATACCTACATTACTTGTTCCATATTGTAATTAAATGTAGGTAATGCTTTGAATAAAGAATAATTTCAGAGCTCGATTTAGGCTTAAAATAAAAATATTTATTAATAGGCTTAATTTATCATTCACTTTATCTATCTACCTAAATATAATACATAATTAAGTATATCTTTTTGTGTGCCTACTTAAAACCATACAAATATTGAATAACCATTTAGATAGTTATTCATGAAGATTTGACGTCACTCTTATTCAAAGCGCGTTTAAATTAAATATCACTGGCCGGCAAAGTTACGATTACCGTAACACGCTATAATGCCAGAGTTATAGCTATAAAGTGTAGTAGGTAAGTACTGTAGTTTAAATAAAAACCGGACCCTATCACAACGGAAGTTGCACTCCCAACAGCGCCGGCGCACGCGAAGTAGGCCAAACCGCGCATACGTACTAGTATACTGTTACCTTTGCCTTTCTAAGTCCCTTATTAGATCATATCAAAGATAGGGACGTATTTTTTAATAAGATGAGCTCGTCTCATTTGTTATTGCCTTTCTAACATCGCTGATCTGAAATTGTATTTCGCTAGTAAACAAGATGACTCGCCATTTTCCCGCCAAACAAACTTGACATTGGAAGGTTTGATGTCGATTAATATAACATGGAGCTTAGATTAAACTTTATGATAAAGAAATAAGTTCAGAAAAGAAATAAGATCATTCTATCAATTGAGTTGTAATTTTTTTGTTGAAATTTTAAAACTTACACAAGTCGACCTACCATAAATTTCCTTGGAATGTGACCTTGGATTGAGGTATCGATTCATTGTTAGAACATTATATGTGTGGCAAGTCAGTTATTCAGGTGATAACGAATCAAGAAGTATTCTAACATGACAAGCAAAACCTTAGCGTTGCCGTTCGTTTAGAATAAAAAAATACCACTTGAACTTGGAACATTCTTACTAAAAAAATAATGAAATCTTCGCGAAACGGCCAGTCTCCGTAAAAGGAATAAAAAATGTGGATCATTCAACTTTATCACTGCGGTGGATGAAGTGAATAAAAAAAGTTGGTATCATTGTATCAAAAATATATCAAAGAACCCGACGTGCATTCTTCTGAAGTGCGGGCTTTCGTTTATTTTATCTTTACTGAGGCTTAGGAAAACATTTTGTTAATTTATAATGATTTCTTGGCTAAGTGGTGAATTAAATTTATCCATTCAAATAGTTAGTTCCTAATAGAGGTTCCTCTCCTAATCCTGTCTTATTCCTATGGTATCGGGAAAATGGCTCGCTTACCGTGTTAATAAATGTAGGTATATCGGTGTAAATTCTGATGAATAGCCTCCTATCACTTATATTGTACGTATTATGTTACAGATTTATTTATATTTGAATTTAAAAATGAAAGTAAATGTCGTGTTTTATACGTCACCAATAAAATGAAAGGCGTATCATATTTTGCGGAAATGTTGGAAACCAACTATTACTTACATAACCAACAAAAGAAATTTCTCCATTTAAGAACAAAAAAGGAAACTTCCTTTTTACTTAAAAAAGTTTGAGCCTCCGACCATTCACGATTAATAGAAATATTTACAACGGTACTCCAACAGGCTCTTCTTGATGATGATAGGAATGGTTCACTTCCCTCTGGTTTATGCCTCTTTATTGCTCAAAGCAGGACCTCATAAGCCCACACCAAGCCATCTCAGATTTTACGTACCGAATTGATGGTCGTAAAACTGATAACTTGGCCAAAACACGTGGTAAGGCTAAAATAATGGATATCATTCAGACACGCACTTTATGGCTTTATTTCACTTGGCGAATGAAAGTCCAGATAAACGAAAATTTATGGGAATGGGTTGGCGTCAATAGTGTTGGTTGCTGCGGATTACTAAATATTAATTTGGAATTTAAAATGGCATTTAGAATGAGCTGGTAAGTTGGATATAAGATGCACGGTCACGTAGAAAATGCTTCCATTTTTGTTTGCCATAGAAATCGTATTTCAATTGTTCTTTTTTGCGCTTACTCGGGATAAAGGCTAAATTGAAAAAAGATTCGTTCAGAATTATCACCTTTTTGGTACGTGTGTATTACGTTACGTGGTATGGTGGTTCTCTACAAACTTAATAGATTGTTAGCGAATTTATGCTAATTACGACAACCTTACAGACCCATTGCCTCGTTAACTCCTAATGACTGTACTTGATTATGATAGGCTCCATAAGATGTTTACTTGCGCCGTGAACCCACGGTGCATTTAAAAATGTGGCACGCCCGCCAAACGGGTCATTGCCCTCCGAGACCTTTGTGACAAAACTTGTGGGAGATGCGCGGTCGCAGTTATGGTCCCTTTTTTTTTTAAATCCAACGAGCATTCAACTCTTTGGAATATTAAAATGTAAAGCCTTCAATATGAATACTAAACTTTTTTCGCGGTCATCTTACTACCAAATAATGGCCATTAATTCTCAGTCTGGCCCATCAATATTCATTATTCGAGAAGCAGACGCAGTAATGGTTGGACTTGTATAGTCGCAGGCACTGATAGCTTTCTCTAATACTTTCTTTGATAGCCTGACTAAAGAATCAATGGGAAATGAAAAGATGCAGTAAACACCATTCAACGAAGTATGAAAAATACATTAATGTGGCTATCGTTAAATGTGATTACGTTTTATTATTATTCAGTTAGAATGCCTAAAAAGGACAAAGTCAATGAATCGGAAAGCGGAAATATGAAGCACTTTAAATGTGCACTTTTTAGAAGAAACCTGATAACATGATTGTGCAACATGTGGCACTCGTTCATAGGAAACAAAAGTATTTTTCCTACATTATAATATGCTTAATGCACAAGTGGCTTATTGCGTAGACTACCAAATTATTTCGGAGAATATAATATGTATTGTCTCAAAAAGAACTTAGTATAAGAGCATGTTCTGTTGGCCATATCCGCCGTGGAAACTTCAACCGACGAGGTTAGTGGGTGCTGCTTGTAGGCAAACGTAGTCTAGGACGCCCACAGGCCAGGTGGAGTGACGATTTGCAAATGATACTTGGCATGAACACGATGCAAGAATCCCATAATAATGCAAAATGACAGTGGAATATGATAGGCTGATGACGTGTAAATCACAAATTGAAACATCATTTTCTACGTTACATCTATGATTTTTGCGTATATTTTCGGATGTGTTTCCTACTAGATGAAAGTTGCATATCGGCCAACGTTTCGCCACGTTGCACGACAAATGTTGCCTAATAAAATAAGCACGGTGCTTAAATCCGGTTTGAGTGCCAGGCACAGGCGATGCTCCAAAAATTCTCTACAAAAGTAATGTTATGTAGATGTTACAATAGAGTAACTGTTGTTGAGGTTTGTCTGCGTATCGCGTTCCATCAATGGTCAGGCATGACAATGCCATTTTTTAGGGATCCGTATCAGATTCGATTGTAACATCATTGAGGCTTACTAAGTTGGTAAAAGGTATATTATCTCTAACTAGTTAAAAACCTTCCATTCGATTGGAGTTTAATGAATATCTTTCATATAATGTTACTTTTAGACGTAGATGTTGTGTACATCTAAAAGTTAAAGTTCGTTATAGATTAATCGTTAAATGAATAATCTTAATAACGTATTCAATATCAAGTTTATGAAAAAACGCAAAATTATGGCTTGACATGGCTTGACAAAAGAAAATAATCTCTTATCTCCATAACTTTGGACTCGTACGAACGCATAAGTATCCACTTTTGATACCTCCCATCAAAGTAGACCACACAAAACTTAACACATTGAAATAAAATTGTTATGTGAACGGTTCCCATAATTATCTCAAAATAAAAACTTTACAATGAAATTTAAATTTATAAGTAACACAAAAAGTCGGAATATAATCGCGTGAAGAATACGTGTGTACACATCAATATGCGTTCATGGTTTTACTATCGTAAGTTAAGCTGCAATTTCATCATCGTCATCCCTTACCCATTCGCATTATTTGATGGGCCGGCATGGCGGTAGAAGCAACAGACTTGTGACTGGCCGGTTACTAGACCGTTGTCGCAGTGACTCGGGCTTCTCTTTCGCTTTCCATCAGGCGTAGGGAAGCCACTTTGCTCGATCCTGGGCTTCTCCCATCCAACACTTGCCAGCCATCGTGCGCTATTAGAAACTCCACCTGGGCATCCCACTCTACGTTTGCTCAGAAATGGTATCTACTCCAGAACTCGTTTACCCCCTTCCGTAGTTCCGTCGCAGAAGGTCCCTTTCGCAAAATGCCCCCTGTTCGCAAAATGTTCCTTTCGCAGAATGTCCCGAACAGTTGTCAGTAAAGCGGCTGATACATATATCCAACGCATTGCCACTTCAGCTTACTATTATAATAATCAACCGTAGTATTTGCCGCTTGCAAATAAAATGGTTATCCTACCTGCATAACTGACGACTCACACTTGACCACTTTTTTCAACTGTCAGCCAACGACCTCGAATACCAGAATGCCAATACCAGGTTGAAGGTCCCAAGAAAGCCGTTTTTTTCTCTTCCTTGTTTTTGTTAACGATTAGTCTCCAGTGTCTTCATTGTCCATGACATTGATGCTAAATGAAGTGTCAGCCCCGACATTCATTAACAGTTAATTCTGTAACGCTATCTATTATGCATTGCACTTTTTGTTTAAGAGTTGTCTTTAAAAGGCATCCATCTTGAGCCTCCTAGAGCCAATCGGTCACACTTAATTAGTTATTAATTTGAATTCTTTTCTTTATTACAACTGGTAACAATCAGTTCCATTCAACATTGCGTACGGTATCGTATGTGCCAAAATGGAACGTAATTCTGATGCTCGGGCAACATTATCGAGTAAAGATTCGTGTCCAGTTAGCGCGCTACAAAGTGGCAGTGCCTCGATCATACAATACATCGTCTTCGCCTGAATAGTTCGAGTTGCAACGAAGTTCCACACTCATCGCGGTAACACGAATATTCACCATAATTCACCAACCCGCTAATGAAACCGAGTACGAGAATTCATTGTGATTGTTTTTAAATTTTCAAATATATAATAAACAGGCCAAGGTTTTTCTATATAATGCTCAACACGCGTCAGAATAACACTGTTTCGTATAAAATAACCTCCGTTTAAGTTTCCTTTTCGTGTTGGAATGAGAGGGATGAGAAAAAAGGGACCGACAGCCCAGGGTTGACCCTATGTGGACTCTATGATGGATAGGAGTCCATTAAAATAATCACATTCATACCGCCTCTTTTCGAAGTATATCGTATCTGCAAACTAAATATAGGAAAGTATGTACTTTGAGAAACGTGCTGTTTATAAATGTGCAATATCAATTCCACTACGCCACAAGTTATTTAGGCGAGAACGAATCAATCGAAAAGATGTAGGGCAAGATTGAGTTATTAGTTTTAAATAGCAACAGCGCTAGTGTACGCATGGCGGCAGATGACCGATTCGATTTCAAGTCTGCATGAAGTTCCGTTCTGTTTGTTCTGATTAAATAAAAAGCGTATCCCGTGGTAATCCAATCATATTACTGTTAACTTATTTAAACTTACTTAGTATTTGTGTCCTTTACCAGGAACCTTTAGTTTGATTAAGGCGGGTAGCGTGTGTTCAAGATATTCAAGTCGACCAACCTGCGCTTGACCAGAGTAGTTTGCCAGACTAGTTGGTATACTCTAGCCCCTCTGTGGGGACGAATCAAATTTTCTAAAAGACTATGATGATAGCCAAGCCGGCTTGTCACCATCCTTCAGGCTGTTGGGGCTGAATCTATATGAGGTGTTGTGTTGATATGTGATATCTTCTCCGGATCTCCTATTATCCGGATAATCAAGACTTCTGTTTTACGGAAAAGGGGTTATTATCTAGTGTAAATACCGAGTTTAAATATTAACAACTTTCGTTTGATGTGACGGAGTACTGGAACTAAACACTCGGTTACCCGATGGATAAATGACATTTAGTTAATACATTTATTAGGGATATTTGCAAGAAGGGAGTAGATTGCTGTCTATGTACAACTAAAGTCTGTTATACTCGTAGAAGACGAAACCAGAGCCAGTGTTGTGCTTCGCTTTTCATATCCAAACCTCATCAACAAACTAATCCACGATAACAAAGAGAAACCGCCTTATGCTCAACAGTGAACCTATTTCTTGTAAATTGATTTTTGCTTCAGATTGGTTTAGAAAGCTTTATCGAAAGTAAGTAGGGTTTGACGCGCAAAACATTGGCCCATATCTAGGCTATCGGTTTACCGGGACTGCCTAGAATCGTAAAATTTATCGCTGTACACTTTATGACTTATTGTTCTGCAGTTCTTAATGATTTAACAGTTAGCCGGTCGCGAGGTAAGGAACTGCAGTGGCGGTTACTGGTGCATTGAGGCGTTCATTTGTCATTGGTACTTGTTCATGGTGATGATTACGTTAATACTTTGGCTAGTTTGTTTATTATTTTTCTTTTTTATTTGACGTTTCATCGAAAAAACCATATTAGTGTATGGATTGGCACGGTTTAACGTAACAGTTCCCGGTGTTTTGATGAGTTCCATCAAACTTACCTATTGCTGTAAAATTAATATGTTGGTAACTCCAACTATTCATCTTGTTGCTTCCTTAATTAGAAATTAACTAACAAACTCAAAGGAACCTGAAAGTGCTTTATATTGATGATTTATTGGATTTATCACCAATGTAGTAACATTATTCTTCATGTAAAGCAGTCTCACTCAACAATGGTTACTTGGCTATAAAATTTGTTTTGCGTTTGAGAGCGGTTTCGCACTATTTACAATCCAAATCGGATCCAAATTGAAGAAGGTATTATTCAATTTACAGTGTCTAGATCACCATAGAAGTATTTCTACGGTTACCACGGATTATATTTCGGAATTGGATCCGATCCGAATCGGCCGTAGTACGAAATCACTCTTAGAAACTGGATTCTCAAACAATCCTAACGTCCTTGGTTCTGAGGAAAACCGCTTAGACCGGGAACCTTTTTAAATCTTACACCATAAAATGTAGTACATGTATAGCTGAATCCGGCTCTAATAATGTCGAAAAATATATAAAAAAAAGAATTGAAAGATGTTTAAAGAAAGAAATATTCGTGCTATGATTGACAGTCATGAACTGGGAGATCATCGGTCATCAAGAAGTCAATTGACAACGTGAAGTGGTGACTCATTTGCCATTAATGAGGTGTAAATGTGGAACACTATTAAGACATTCACTTGACTGCAGTAGGGTTTCTACTATCGTTATGTATACGCATAGGTACATATACAATGTAAAGGGCAACGAAACAGAAATCTATAACAAACAGATGTCTCAAGGTGTCTCATTTTGAATAGTTCGACCTACATTTGGTTTAGTGTGGACGTTTAAGCGATCCATTATGCTGTTCTTTGTATGCATTAGTAGAGCACATTTTAAATTACGTAGAAAAATATGTGAGTTGAATGTACTTACTAACAGAAAAATACATGACAATGTAGTTTAAGAAAGAGTAAGTAAAATGGTTTGCTCACATGCTTAGGGTTACATAATACACGCTCATTCATTACTGTGTTTATGTAGGAAAATATTGTGTTTTAACAAGTTTTGTACCTTGCTCATCCTGTGGGAGTAGTAGAAGACGACTAAGGGAATCTCAGAAAACGGACAATGTAGAAATAAAACCTACTGCCCCGTCAGTCCCGTCACCAAGCCCCCAAATGTCAATAGGCTTGTTTGGCTAAAAAAATTACATTTTTAGTCCGTCTTTTAGCTTGTTTAAATAAAAGATACGTATTTTTTTATTTGTAAATTAGACTAAAAATTACAAAGTTATAGCCCAATGAAATTACGCATGACGTCACTCGGTGAGGCATTTTTACGGGACGGAGTGACGTCAAAGACTCCCACTCCCAAGCTATTGAAATACGAGTCCACATTAATTCTAAATAAATTGACCGCTTTCACAAAATAGTGTTCAATTTCATGCAATTTGTCACCATATTCAAATTGAATAATTAACAATACAGAGCTATCACTGCAAATCGCTGTCACCTGAGCGCTCAACTCGGTACAATGTCGTAATATTTCAGTTTTATTCCCACAATTGAAATCAGATAAGCCGGCGAGAGTGAACCTTGTTACACAATTAGCGAGCCGGGCGATTCGCAACGGAGTACCAATTCAATTAGAGTGCTAGGAAGTCGTGACGGGACCCTCTGTTCCTCTCTTAGCGACCTTCTGTGTGAGCCGAATTTACTATGTCTGGCATAGACAATTTTTGTTAGTCAGTTTAGGCGTTATAGACCATAGAGGAACGTGCCAAAAGAGTACTTTAGATCACCATTGATAAGTTGCATGTCTAACGATTACATTTTGGGAAGAGTGGGACTGAATTACATAATTTGAGGTATCAAACCCGTCCTGGGAGTAGGGATACGATAAAAAGGCATAGTTTCATGGTGAAAATCCCAAGGTCTCTCACGGTACGAGGCGTTGAGCCACTACTTCCTTAGTACGAACAGCCAAGCTATAAAACACCTTGATGGACTCATTGTTTCCCGAAACATGCAATCTTCAGGTGTTCAAGATGAGATTAAACCGGTATTTGCTGGATAAGCGTCTAAGCGTGGCCGTCCGTTGAATTTGATATCACTCAACATCAGGCGAATTGTAAACAAACGCAAACCCATTATAAATATAAAGAAAGAAAAAGATTTTGCGAACGACCTTCAGAGGATAGTGGCCGTATAGCCAAATCGTGCGTGCAAGTTATCGTAAATCGATGCGTTTGAAGAATGTGGTATAGTAACTTTATTCGTTGCGTCATGGTTATTATAATTTCTATTACTGTCGATTCCGGTACTTCGGCTTGAGAAAATATGTTTGTGTAGGTGTGTATAAGCGCAAAGGCACTTGCAATAATCAACTTATTGAAGAATATTTCGTTTATTTCAAAAACTTATGACTTTTTCTATGACGTCGTCTGTAAGTTTACGATTTCTCATCACCGTTTCGCCGTCATCTCTTAAAAGCAATTTAACGTTCACGAATCATAGCTAAAAATACTAATTTTTTACATGTTTAAAAACGGTATTTAGAAATGTTAGATTTAGTTAGCCAACTGAAGTTTCCGCAGTGTTATCTACAGTTACGTCCGGAATACGGCCTTGAATCAGAATTTAGCTTTGGTTGACTTTTTACTAGCATGCCCTAAAATACTATTTTAGGCCTCAAACTTATCGGAACTTTGCTAATAAGGAGTGCCCACACACCAATTACGATTTTGGAACATTCATATAATGTCATTATTTGTAACTACCCTCTTATTTGTATAATATTTGTTATTAAGTGTAAACTTTTACTTTAGCCGAGACCTTGCATAGGGTAGAGAGCTGTTAACCTGAGACACAGGGTTTTCCATCATCATCAGCTTTTTGCAGTCTACGTAGGCCTCTCCATTTGTTTACCATCTTGGTCAAACATCTGGAGGTTTTGCTCACAATCGCCACGCTGGGCAGACTTGGTTAACGCAGGGCGTAGCTCCTCGCTCCGCTGTAACGCTGCTGCTCGTCATCGGTCTGTTGTACGTGTTGTATTCATCTACGCCGTCAATCGTGATCTCCCACGAGGGTTTCTCGGTTCCTAGTTCGGAATCAGCTTGCCATATTTTACTCACTAGTCCAGGTTAAATTAATCTACATAAGTTTGTAATAGTATGATGAATATAAGTTGTCATAAGACACATTTGTGCCTTCCTGCGTTGCGTAACACGAAAAACTATCAAACTTGCTTGTTTATTAAACGTATTGTCATGCTCCAATGTGTTGTAACTAACTTTGTAGGTAGCCCGAAGGTCGCAGATGACATCTCACGCATCGACTGCGAACAGTAGTGTTATGTAACCACGTGACACAGTTATGGTGAAAAACCCAATAACAGTCAATAGTGAGGAAAAGCCAATTGTTCTTGAAACCTTAAGCTGTGCTCCTAAGGCTTATATTGCAGTGACAATGACGTAACTGCAGCCCGGTAGTCAGACGAATAATCATGTGTGTTGTAGAACTATTTTCCGTGAAGTCAGCGGTGAGGTGGAATAAATCTTTGTGATCGATGGCTATTTGATTTTTAGCTCTGCGTAAGTAATAACATAAAATAAACAAATGACATTCGTTTCACTAGTAAAATTTTTATTTATTAGTTATAATTAAATAGAAATGATAATAGTATTGTTTATAAGTAGGGCCCCTTTGTAGACTTTATGTGAGCTGCATCCGCTGCATTCTTTGGCTTTAGTTATGCAAGTGCTTCTAAGTTACATACAAATATTTAGGTCATACCACCCGTTACCTACTTGTAAAGGTACCTGGTAACATTTGAATACACAAAGGTAACTGTGGTGTATTCGTAAATGTGTAAACTTGAAAGATCCGCTGATTCCTTGTAGAATTGCTGGTGGATTAATTTATAAAACGATTTTTAAAGATTCGGAAAGTTTCGGAAGGACAGTCGTCATAAAGAAAATATCGTTGACAAGGTGATTGGTGTATTGATATATTAATATGTTTTTAATATCGCTCATAGACATAGATAACCCTACCGAGACGAAAATCTCGATATGGATTATCATGAATAGTGTATGTCAGAATCGGTTTTAATCTCGTTATGAGTTTCAAACCGATTCTGATATACACTTTTCTTCTAATAGCCTAATTTATTACCAATACGGATGATGACAAGGTATGAAAATGAAGAAAATAATTAGTCCGTCTCTTAGATAATAAAAAAATATAAGACCCGTATTTTTTGTTTTGTCGAAATAACAAGAAAATACTTAGATATAGCGCATTAAAGTTACGGAGTGGGGGCTAACTACGTCACGTTAGAGTATATTTTGTACTCTAACGTGACGTCATGTGACATTTAAAATCAATGTATCTTCGTAAGTTTTTGAACAAGAGGCAAAATAAAAAATACGTATCCAATATTTTTCATTAATCTATCTGATGGACATTAAATTATTTTTTAGTCATCATCCCAATTATTATAACACTGATTACATGTAATAAACAATTTTCTTTAATATTGAACCTTATTAAAGTTTTCTCTTCCTTTGGAAATATCGTAGTAAAACTTGTCTAGCGCGTGTGAACGAGGTCCGGTGTAGTAAACTATGTTTAATTATTTAGAATTTTTGCTATAGAACTACGTTCCTAATAGTCATATTTTTTTGGGCCACAGAGTGCCATTTAGTCCCAAACTAAGCCAAAGCTTGTACTATGGGTACAAAACTACTAGACAACTGACAAAGTTACTTAGTTTTTTTTTGTAATTAACAATGATCGCAAATGTTGAGCAACCATTGGCGCGGTCAATCCGATGATGGGTGACCAAAATTTGACACCGATTTCCTCCGTGCTTCGGAAGGCACGTTAAGCTGTTGGTCCCGGGTGCTATCTTTACCAACTCAGATAGCAGTCGTTACATCATATCAGAGATGATGATAACTCTGACGCCTAAACTGGGAATGGGTATAGCTTACCCTAAGTGTTGCGGAGGTCTGATGGCAGTCGCTCTGTGTAAAAGCTTAGCCCTCGCCAAAATCTCTCAGTTTGGGAAGCCGACCCTGAGACAATCGGGAAAAAGGCTAGGAGGATGATGATACATAGTTAATACCCAGACCAATACACCTAAGCATATCCATGCACACAAAATGTTTGTTAATGGGGATCGAACCTGAACTGAATGAAGCCGGTCTTCAAAACATTTTTGACATTACTTCGTTACAGCTATTAGCATCTTCCAACCTTTCTACTTCTACCGCTATGTACTAATTGCCCTAATTACAGCTAAGTGATGAGAAGTGGTCTGTCAAGTCATGTCTCCATAGATCCGTACGTTTTCCTTTCCTCATTAATGTCCCATTTTTACTTTCCTTATGAATCGGGTAACTCCATCCAACTGGCATTACTTAGACTATGCTAGCGTCCATTAAGAATATTCCTTTGCGCATAATAATGCGGTTTTCCTTAGTAATACAGATACAGTCTTATATAGATGTAACGTTTACCGTGGAAACGGGTTCTGGTGCAATATCAATTTACGAGTACTTAGTAAAAACCTCTTCATAATAAAAATATTCTTAATATTAATTTAAGAAAACAAAATGGCTTGAAATAAAAAACAGTAGTAGATAGAGTTCGAATTTAAATTTCGAATTTCAAAAAGATACCGCTCCTTCGAATGTTATCGATAAAACGTGACATTTTTGTTGGTTACACTAAGTTAACTACGAGTATTTTACAAAGAGCAGTATAGGTACATTTAGGCCCTCAAAGCATGTCTTGTGATGTTGCGAAATGCTTGCTTACACCGTAATAGTGGTCACTATTTTATGAAGTCGTGCCTGTAAAATGAAGTTATTTGCATGTTTTGCTCTGTAAACGATAGGTTCTATTCATAGGTCCAGCTTCGATGAAACTTTTTGCACAGATATTCATAAAGCTTTAAAGTAAATGAATATTTTCGAATTTTTACGTAATATTTGAAACCCGATCCCTACGCCTACGTTCCTCATTTACGACATTTGAAATGGAAAGTGACAAATAGACGTTACATCTTCTCAGGTCATACATTAACCTGGAACTTGGAAACTCTTTGAATAATTCATGAATGCAAATGTTTTAACCAAAGTTAAACGGAGAGCCCTTCTTTAGGTAGGGCTTTATACTTGTATGCATGTTGTCTATTACTTTTTTTATAGTAGTACAGCATGGAGGCTTTCTGTCGGACTATAGAAAGCGAAATAGAAGTTGAAGTCACTGCGGCAATGGACTAGTAACTAAATAAAACAAGTTGTCAGTTGCCAACATGTTGTGTCTTGCATCTGCAAGACATCTAACTAGCTATCTAGCTCTGATTATACATCGAATAAGATTTCATTCTCAGTAGGCAAACTGTTTGCTGCCGACCGAGTTCGTTTTTGGTTAATGCATGCGTTAAAATATACTAATATGTACCTATTAAACTAATTATGTAACAAACTGACATCGCCGTTAAATCCATATAAGAATGAGACTCTACCTCCCTGAATACTTATTGTTGAGAACCGAGAGATTGCCAGTAATAGCACATACATACATAAAATATATTATTCACGTCTTATTCATACAAGCCTCTTAGAAGTCAACGAGATATAATTTGTATTAGTGCTATGTGTGGATAAAGTTTAACACATTGAAAAAAGGTAATACGACCGATTACAAAAGTCATGACTTATTCAATAGGAACTAATGGTTAATGACGTCCTGGATTTACATAGGCTTTCTTGCCTTTTATCAGACTGTTAAACTTTATTCGGCCATTAGAAATCAGACCTTTGTCAAGAAATATTTGATTTTGGAAATATCTGGCGAGTATAAAATGCTAGATTCTATGATTTCCAAATTCAAATAACAGATTCAACAAATATCCTGTTCATAGATTGCAGTATGCTTTTCTAAATTGCACCTGTTTATTTTGCAGTGGAGAATCCGAGCTATGAAAACGGCTACTTCGGACCATGGATAATGTGCAAGAAGATGTTCTACAACAGGGAGAAATGTGGAGCGGACGTATCCAAGTTCCGGCCGTCTGGTGAGTGCTCAATATTAGCATCTTGTTAAGGACATACGCACTGAACATTAGGAAATAACAGCAAGGAAGTAGAGGAAACTTTCTTAACCGGATGAGACGGAATCACAGTACAAAACTGTATGCTATACATCTAAAAATATAAAAGGAGAAACTGACTGACTTACTATCAACGCACAACCTAAACGGCTAAACGTGGGCACTTGAAATTTGGAAGGAACGCAGCTTATAGTTCATTCGCTAATACTATATGAACTATAGATACCGTAGAGGTGGACTAAGAAAGGATTTCCCACGGAAACGGGAGTTAGCAGGGAAAAATTGTTTTGAACCCGTGCGAAGCTGGGGCGGGTCGATAGTTTTTAGAAAAAAAAAAAAGAAAAACGTTTATTCAGTGCAAAACAATACATGCCAGTTTTAACAAATATGTAAATCGAAGGTATTACACAGGTAGGCACATCTAACGTAATAAAATAACGTACACTATAGTTCAATGCACCAAAAGGGTAACCACTCAGCATTAGCCGTGACGCAAGCGCCGCGGCGTTGATTTTTTATATATTAACTCATCATAATACATCTTTTGCTGATGTTGTGCAAACAATGGAGTCCAAGAAATACGCTAAATGTCCTCCGGGTCCTGTTTCTGCCGGCGAGTTGGGTTACCGGAGCTCTTGGACTGAGTGCTGCTCTGCAGCCGGGGGTTAGTGTGGGCAACGCGCGTGAGATATCCCTGGTGTTGCAGGCGCCCATAGGCTGCGGTATCCGCTTAACATCAGCCGGGCTTACTCGTAGGCTTGTTGCTACCTTAGTGGTATAACAAAAATGAATGATCCACAATTAATACGCACATAGCGTCATCTCCATCGCTCTTACTAAGTGTGATGCAAAGATGCCTCTTCACGCCCCGTTTGAAAGACACACGATTGTAGGAAGGTGGAAACACATGAGCAATTAGAGAATGCCAAAAACCGATTAGCTATAAAATGTTTATGGCTGTTGAATTATTAATTTAATCGTTTTAACAATACGTTTAAGCATCGGCCCCTGCTACAATTTAATGACGATTTGTGAATAATAGACGTTAAATACAAAAGTGATCATGATCATCAATTAGGTACGATGTCTATCTTAAGAAAATTATAGGACAGTACTGGTTCAATTATTGTTCGTTAGCGTTAAAGTGTTTACCAGGTTTTGACAGGTAAACTTAGCTAAAGCTTTAGAAAATGTCCTTCCCGAATATACTTATTTCAGTCCATCAAAAAGGTTATTATCCTCTATCACTTGTTCATAATCAAACCTTCATAAGTCTCGTCTATAATTTAGGCAAAGTAACTATGGATACTATATACGTGGAATGTTTTTCTAAAAGTATTTAGGTAAGTATACCTATCTTGATTTTTGCACAGTGTCGTGGGTCCAAATCCAACAGGATCAACAGATGAATTTTTGTGTTGTATTAAAATATAAGACGTGCGGCGTGCCCCTGATTTAGTCTGCGTGGACAACAACCATTTTTCGCATAAAAAAATAGCATATATATCCTTTCTTAGGCACTAGACTATCTGTGATTGTTGAAATCGGTTCAGGAGTTGTCAGAGACGGTGCGACACACGTACAGTGTTTTTCTTTTTTTGCATTTGCATTATTAGTTATCGCATCATACCTACTACTCGTATATGAGTACCAATACCAAATATCATTTAAATCGGTCCAGAAGTTTTATAGAACTTGACAGATGTACAGAGTTACTTTTGCATTTATACTTATGTAAGGATTATAGAGAGGCCTATATCCAGCAGTGAACTGCTAAAGGCTGTTGATGATCATGATGAACGATTATAGTAAGCCTCATCCATATCTGTAGTATCACAAACTTCAGCATTTATTCAAATTCTCTCCCTCTGTTTGTGTTTCAAAAGCAACAATGTTTTGGTTTCCTGACAACCTGCGGCCATTAGTTTCTTCCCCTAAATGTACCCAGTGACCTATTTAGGGCACGAGTCCCGATTCCCATTATGGAGGTAGTTTATTATGTTAAGGGAACAGCCGACACTATCGATCGTTCTACTGTAATATTGTACGTTCTGTATTCCTGAAGTTTTTACTTAGTAACTTAAGTTAGTATACCTACTTGTATTATATTGATGTATGTAGTGTTACTTACAAAAAAACAGACGAGTATAATATTCATGTCAATGCATGTTGACTGCGTCGGTCTAGTGTCGTAAGTGCCAGCTGAAAGCCAATAAGCCATAGGTTCGAATCTCGGTTCGGGTCAAAAACGTTACTCAGTTTTTCTGTAAAGAAACTACTCAGTAGCAGTTCCGTAGTCCAAGGCTGTGAAATACCACCATGCGTTGTAATGTAAATATACGTTAAGTCAATAGTCTGCGTCTGATATTATGTCTCTTTGATCGCATCGAACTATCGTCCCATCAGATTATTAGAAAGAAAAGAAAGAAAGAAGACATAACCATAGTAATTCTTTACCTATTTGCTTTGTTTATTATAAGCAAATAGTTAAAAAAAATTATAAATCTTTTGTAATGGCATTTTTGAACATCACTCTCATCAGTCCCAAATGTATGAAAACTTATGATACACCAATAAGAGTTACGGAACAAAATTAAGAATTTCGACCAATTAACAGTAAACTGCTGCAATTCTTCATGTCGACTATCCCTTAAGTTACCGAAACGGGATCGATGTAACACTATATTCCACTGCAGGGGTGCTGTTGCTAGCTAGAACCCTGGTGAAACGTTAACATAATGCCTTTGTTCACGATATCGATTACATTTAACTGACGAAAAGCGAAATATAGACCGAATAACTCCCGAATTGACTGTTGACGTTTTACGAATGGCCAGTTTAATTGCTTTATGCGTGTTTAATAAGTAAATAACCCCATAATTTTCTTTATTTTTGTCCTCAATACTGACCTTTTGACACGCTGATATTATAGGAGTCCGTATTATGTGTAACATAACCTATATATTTAGTAATTTTGACCCAAATACCGTACGGGTCGATCTAAATAAAACCGTTTAAAAACCCATTATTGAAAGAAAGAAAGAAAATCGTTCATTTGGTGCACAACAATACAAGGATGTAAGAGAGCGGGCTATCATCATTTCGCTCCGAGCCAACTTTACCTGCCTGTGGTGCACCCTGCCGAATTACAAACGAGGCGCTGGCAACCGAATGGTGGCCGTATATCACAATTGAAGGCGTAGCTAAATACCACAGACCGTTGACAGCGTCATCGGAGCAAGAAGCTACGCCCTGCGATCGCCAACCCGCCTGCCCAGCGTGGTGATTATGGGTTTATCCTCCAGAAGTTTTTCTAAGTGGCGAACAACTGGGGGGGCCTATGTACAGCAGTAGGCACATCCTAGTACAGTAGATGTATAGACCAATGCACCAAATGGGTAACCATTCATTTATTCGTACTGTATTGAGCTGACTAGTTTAAGCTTACAGCTAAATAACGTCTAGGCAATCTAAAAACGGAACCAGGAAGTGACAATTAACAGTCTATCCACAACTTCCCTATTCAGATAAAAGTGCCTTCCTACAACCCAAGTCTTTGTTCTCAGAATCGATTTTCTTTGCATATTCAATGGCGCATTCCGTCTAACATGATGCCATAGGCCAAGCGTTAAATTAAAAATAATTTATTTATGCATGCACAATTGCATATTGTATTTTGTGTCCAAAACATTGGAAAGTTTGCCGTGTTAAATATTTACGTGTATCAATTCGTTGAAATTGTTATGTTAACTTTGTTAATTGGCGTAGTACGCAACGGTTTATCTTTATAGCAAGTCAATGTTTATTGTAAAAAGTAAACACTTTTGTTAGTTAAAAATAAAAATATTTCTTCTGAAGAAAATACAATTGTTGTACGAGTACAGATCTACATATGTATTCGACTACACTTGTAATGTTATCTTGAGAAAACTTGTTTGATTGCTCATTTAATAAGTTTCTGCCTTTCAACACTTCACAAAACCATTAATAATGAATTCCTTTCATAGTATATGCGTCGCTAGCTACCTTCGGATCACCTTCTCCTATTGTTCTTGTTCACTTAATTGTATGTTCAAATGTTATTGTGTACTATCTGTGTCTAGTGTAGCCAATAAACATTTTCCTTTTTTTCTTTCTACTCTGGAATCACATCAATTTAATTATCATTGTCAAAAGATGTCGCTTTTAGCAATATTTACAGAAACTATACTTAGATTGATGCCCAGTTTGTATCAACGACCTCCTAGGAAGAGTTCAAGGTCCCTACCTAATGGACCGTCGCGTTTGTATATAAATACATCTTGTATGTAAACACAAGTCCAACTCATTTCCTAATTGATTTGTCTATGCCGTATGCGTGTGGCCTCGCCTTAAGGCTTTGCGAGTTGTTTCACAGTTAGGTATCCGTCGGATAGACACTAAACAATGACCTTTCATTATCATTATCGCAGTCCACTGCTAGACATCGGCCCCTCCAGTCAGTCCAGATGTTCACCACTTTGGGAAATCACCTGGAAGCTGTACCCATAATCTCCACGCTATTCAGACGGTTGATCGCAGGACATAGCTTGTCGCTTCGGTGACGCTGCTGGCCGTCATCGGCCTGTTGTATTTAGCTACGCCTTCAATCGTGATGATTATACCGTCACCAGACGGTTGCCAGAGCCTCGTCTGTTATTCAGCAGGATGCACCACGGGCAGGTGAGGGTGGCTTGGAGCGAAAAGATGATGAATGGGTCACTCCCTTACGTCCTGATAATTACCTTTTTTATTGTAACTGATATCGTCGAATGACGAATCGCTTTTCCGGCTTGTAATTAATCGGAGTTTGAAACCTATACTGCATATGATTTAATAATTGCTTGTGTAATTTCTATAAATGATCCTTTCATCAGCGCCTAATCGTTCATTATAAAAATTACTTGATTGTACAAGGTAATAAAAGTAACGACATTAATGTTTTATTTCGATGGTATGAAAGACAGCTTGAATTCTATGATACTAGCGACCCGCCCTTGCTTCTCTTCGGGTTGGTATTTAAAAAACACATTTTTTTTTATGCAAGTGGCGGCAGACGAGCATATGTGATGCCTGATTGTAAACAGTCGACACCACCCATGGACACCCGCAACTCATATCGAGTTCTCGCTGGCGGCCTTTTAAATAGGAGTACGCTCGTGTCTTAACGGCTCACAAGTCGTACCTGTTCGGAAAGACTGTCGCATTAGAAACTTCTAAAATTCTCAATGTTTCTCTAATATACTATGTATTACATATAAATAAATCTTCTCCTTGAATCCCTCTATCTATTAAAAAAAGACGCACCAAAATCCGTTGCCGAGTTTTAAAGATCCAACCACACAAAGGGACAGACAGACATACTCGACTTTGTTTTATGTAATACTATTTAGCGATTTCACACAAGGCCTTTTTAGTGCTCTAATTCTAGGTAATATAATATAGGTATTCACGGAAGGTCTCGCCCCGCCTTCGGCAGACCGCTTTGAGCATTTACAAGATCATTGGGTTCACAGATCACTTCCCTTGAAACCCATCTTCCGTCGTAGATATTTATATTTACTGTGACATTAAGCATTTAGGTACTATGAGTACATTGTGATATGGCGTCGTGCTTCAGTGGTTCATTAAAATGTAGGCAGGTATATAAAGATATAGTGATGACACATAATATGGTCACGATGAAAAATTTTTTTTTTTAAAGCTTACGTACAAAGTGTATAAATTGTTTAATATAATTAATTAGGTATCATCATCGTCATATTTTGTACATAAAGGCAGAATTTGGTTGAGTGAAACAAATAAACAGTACTTATAATAAATTGAAAAGAACAATTTACTTACTAATTTTATGTTTGAACCCTTCTCTAATTCTTGCATATCACATACAAAGTAAGTGTCATGTATGTATACTTTCTTTTCCGGTAAAATTCCTCTTGAACGCAACGTTTATGAGAATAAATAAAGCCTTGTTGAAACGAGTAAAAGTTATGTTAATAATTTCCACAAAGAAAGAAATACAAATGTATGTAATCACGCTGTCCATTTGCATATTAAATCAACAAGTCGAACCTTGCATGACCCTCATGGCGTTTTTCATTAGCACTTAACATATTTGACACTAACATGTGCCATCGTTTCGCACGTGAAAAAAGCTTATTTTGTACATTGAGGACGTGTTAAGGGTAAGTTTGTAGGCTGTATCTATGTCTTATTTGTCTCGCTCGGCCACTTATAGTGGGAGCAAGACGACCATATTGCTGCGTTGGCATGCCGTTGTTATGATGTCATCAGTATTGTGGTTCATTTAACCTCTAAGATAGGAGATATATTTCCACATGTTATGTTAAAATGTCTAGAAAAAACTTTGCGTATAAAAAGAATTCGTTAAATAAATATTCTTTATTTCACAAAATAAAAAAAAGAATTTACGGCACAATAACGCAAGTCTTAGCTTAGTACAATTAAGGTCAACGCTAGGTAGAGCTAATTAATTTAACGGAACGGTAAAAACTTGCAAAAATGTTTTCTTAAATAATAAATAAATGTTATAAACGTCGCGAGAATTCGTTTTAATTATAAATTAAGATGACAGCGTAAAATCGCAACTAAAACGTATATAATAATCGTGAAAAATGTAAGTCATTAGAGTCCGTCCAGGCTCTAGCTAAATATGTTCGTTTACTTCTATAATGTAAGGTTTCTAATGAAACCAGTATCGGGAGATATCAAGAGGTTTCACTTCTTGCATACCGCTGAGAGATGACATGCCTGGTTTTATTTTATATCTGGCGCACCCACACGTGTTTCCTGCACGTCCTACTAACATGATAACGAATAAAAAACAAGTTAATCTCCTAAAACTGGGATAAACTGTTACTGCCTTGGGGGAACTTTAGAAATTAGGGTGCCTTTTTTGTTTGATTCCTTTTTTTGAGGTTTAAAATGTCAGGTGAGATTAGGAATATTCTATCGGAGCAGTGTTAATTTATACTTCTACTAAATTTTTGCTTTTTCTGATTGTTAAAGGTGTTTTGAACTAAATTTTGTACTAGGTTATGTAAAATTTATTATCTATCAGTATTCCCTCCACCTTTTTTGATTTTAGCGCTCTTTTAGCTGCGTGGCTAAATTGAACTCGTGTTGCCGTTCCGTTCCATATTACTGTAAATAACTATCCTACTGCGTAAAATCATACATTTAAACAGATACTTGTCTTCTCTATTTACATCAGAAATATATAGACTTATTATTGGGATCTCATTAAAATTCAACATTACCCGTTATGTTGACTTTACAGTGTGACACTGAAGAGGTGTCTACTTAACATAAGCCAAGGCGTTTTGGAAGAAACCTCGCCGCGGGTCTTCCGCAGATATGAAGAGTTATTCTGACGTGCTCTTACAATCATTTCAAAATTATAGTTCATGTGGAGGGGTTTTTAATACAAATAAAAAAAATAATCCGACTAAATGCACTTCTGACCATAAAATTCCATATTTAACAAGTTAAGTAGTCCGGGAAAGCTATCCCTTAACAATATAAGGCTAGTCTCATTAAGCTTGATGCGTGCGTCAGTTTCCTCAGTCCACCAGCAGTCGTTGATAACGAGACATGTTAAGTAATTACTTCGAACTTAGTGTTGGCTGGTCATTTGTGGACATAGACTCTGGAATGTGCTCTTCAAATTAGGGGAAAATACCCACTATCGTTCACTTGTTGAGCGCCGCTTCTTACTGAGAAGGTAAAGAAAACATTTGTCGTGTTTTTCGTTATATTCTAATTATTAACCATTTTAAATTACCGACTGCACGAGGTATAAACACGTAACTGGAGAATTAGAACAAAACAATAATTTAGTTATTTTTATTAGGTTTGTTTCGGTCGGACTAAAATGTGATCAGCAGTTAAACACAATTTATGCCAAACGTAATTAAAATAGTGACAGGAATTTGAAACCTTTGTATGAGGTATTTTACTAGCATGAATACTCCTAATCGCACTTAAACTAGCGCACACAAATTCTGCCTCGAAACGTACTAATTTAGTGCGCTATGAGAAATGTTAAAACATATTCTAATGTGGTACTTTAAAGCGCACCTACAGCGATTATAGAAAGAAAAGAACACGAATAAATGGATATTGTACAAAACTGTGCGGTACGGATAATAACTTTGATGAGCAAGGTGCAGTTCAAGCATGTAAGAGGAATAAACTTCCTTGCATTGCTTTGAGCTCGTTCTTTACAAGTGTGTGTATTCAGTCAAAGCTATAGTTCAGTCTATCACTGTTTCCTACCTCTAATGTAGTTTATATATTACTCTTTCATCTAACTGTTTCATTCCTCTCCCTTGGTAACTCCGTAGTATATTTTCAAAGACGTGTGATTCGAAAGCGGTCACGACAATGTCGAGAGTCGTGATCGCTTCAGCTCTCGCACGCGCTAGTTTATCCACAATAGATAAAAGATCCAAATTCGCGAAGCACGAGCCACCGTGAATAAATACATATTCGTAATGCTTATTGTGTTAAGTCTAAATGTCACTTGTTGCTTTTCGAGGGCAAAAAATCTTGTAACGTACAGACAGACGGTAAAAAATTTTGCAATCCTGTGTCTTGCCTGAAAACTTCTGAAACTTCTAGATTCTAATGTTCTGCAGGTATGTTTAGTTAGACGTCTGTGCTTTATTTCCTATCTAAATGAAAATTTGATCATCATCAACTTATCGCATTAAAGGGCCTCTCCAATCTACCCTATTCTTGGCGTCTTGCATCCAGTCTCTGTCAGCCATCTTGGCAAATCGTTACTCCATCTGGCCTGTGGGTGTCCTACACTACGTATTAATTAAAATATGCACCTGAATTCACTTCTGACGTGTTCATATTTCGCTTTATAATTGTAATTGAATCCACCACGTGTATGTTACTATCTGTTTCTATGTGATCAGTCATCAGTAAGCGTCACATTACAATTGTCTTTGCATTATTTTCGATTGGTGCAAATAAACATGTGTATCTTTACTTGCCAAAATTGCTTTTCTTATCGTCTTCTGTTTTTCATATTTGCATGTTAACGTATTATGATTGAGATTAAAGGTAACTTTACTATGCCGTATACTTCAACATAGCTAGGCTTAGTTACCAGACGAACGTCCACGTAATGCTCAAACAATTCTATTGTATTCCACTGCACTTGTATAACGCATTGTTTTCCAAGCATCCTTAGTTAATTCGCAGCTACCGTCGCTTCAGTCAACCGTTGAAAGATAGGTGTTTCATTGAAATATTCACAGAGACTTCGAACATGTTGCTTTGGTTTCCCTTCCTTGTTTAATTTTGACACTATTCCTTTCATTTCCTGTCCTGTGTTTGATTTTATTGGCTTTTGTTAATTTTCTGCCTAATGTAAAGATCGTTGGTGCTCTATCGACCGCTCACACTATAACGGCCCGCGAAGATATAATATTTATTTAATCGTTGTCGTTTTACGCATTCTACTATCAGGATAGTACCCAGGGGTAAAGATCGATTTTTCTTCAAGTTACACATTTTAGAGTAAAAGGATTAAAAACCCAGGATTGTAGGAAGGTGAGAACACAGGCAGAGGAATTATTTACCCAATTTACAATGATTGGATGCACGTAGTGTTAAATTGAAACTCAAGCTTGCTCATGTAGAGAACCAGGGAAGAATTTATCAGGCAACTCCTGAGATTTATTTAATTACCAAAATACTAGCGCGAAGTGAAATACAACTCTTTCTCTGTGGGTTTTTGTGAATTTTGTTATCGATATTCGATTTTTTTTAGGTAACACACTTTTCCTATTGATGGCTCTATGAACTGCGTGACAGTTTTTAAAAACGCGATAACTGAGCTCTAAATGGGTATGGTTCATATTGCATCCTGAATGGGGCCGAACACCTGTGCCAATCGTTTGTACACATACAATTAGTATTGGATTCACGTAGAATGCACTCTGTCGGATAGCACATGAGTAATAATACGTGACGATCATTTTATACGTTATTAATTGGATAGGTATTTTTCACTGATTACAAATTCCTTCGGGCTATTAAGTGTGGTGATAACGTTAACGGCGTAAAACCCTCCATATGTGCTCTGAACGGAACAAATTTAGTGTCACTCGTATAAAGCATTTTGGTATACAAAGTTGCCCAGGGTCGGGATGGTTTGGGTCTCTGAGGGAGGCCTAGCCTAGGATACTATTTTTTTTAATGGAAGAGGGGGCAAACGGGCCAAAACTAAGTTTAACAGGCTGAAGAAAAACGCGTATTTTCCTGTCTAGAACGTGAATGTTCTCCGTGTGGATTCCGGATTTGGAACAGAACCACCCCATCTAAAATCCCGTGTGTATCGTAAAACACTAGGGGAATATCTGGTCACGGGCAGCAGCGTTTCATCATGATCATCAACAGCCTTTCGCAGTCCGCTGCTGGACATAGGCCTCTAAAATATTTCGCCACTTTGATCGCAGGATCAGCGTTTACCTGGGTATAATAAATAAAACCTACTGCGGTCACCAGGGCCGCTTGGCAGGCGGGTGCCAAGCGTGATGACTAAGGAAAAGGCATATATCCAGCAGTGGACATTTGCAGACTGACTTGACTGGATGAGTCGCATACAAGATCGTCATTCATAGCAGAAATTCGAGGAGAACTACTGCATATGATATCTCTTCAGAAAACTACACTTCCTTTACCTGAAGGTTGTCTAGAAGAGATCGCTTACTAGCGATAAGACCGCCTAGATTGTACCACAAGATGTCTGTATCACCTTTTCTGTACTAATTTTGTATTTTGTGCAATAAAGAATATCTATCTATCTATGATTGGTACCCATGATGATAATAATTTAATGTTGTATGGTCTAATACACGAGTACTGTCTGTCATAGTAGCCAGAAAGCAGTATGCCCCATAATATTTTTGTTATTCAATTAGGCAGTCTGCATAAAGACGACTATTGAAACATATTTCTATAGGGGCGGCTGAATACCCAAGGGCCTTACCGACCTCGACTAATGCGTAACGTAATTTACTTGTAGTTTTCGTTTTATCTCATGTTTACTTGGCTGCGACAAAGTTGTGTAATTAGTAGATCGGATGTATTATTCGATCCGGGTATTTCTAGTAAAATGTTCGTTTGTACATTACATAGAGACCTGTCATGTTCCATTAGCGAATGGTGAAAAAAACAAATAAATAAATAAATAAATAACCCAAGACATGCCACGCTGGGCCACACAGCGCCACCTAGCCCCAAACTAAGCCGAAGCTTGTACTATGGGTACTAGACAACTGATAAACTTACTTATATACTTTTTTTTTGTAAATAAATACATATTATACATAGAAAAAAAAAAAAAACAAAGGTTGTAATAAGTTACATACATACATGAATTGTCTTTTTGGTTGAAATCTTTGTTTCGAAAATATTGAGGTTTGTAAACCTATATCTCATCCACAGGTGGATTGAATTGATAGTCTATCAATTCAACTAATCTTACGTTATAGTAAAAAACCTTCACTGATTTTCATTTCAGTAGTGTAAACTCTTAAGTTGGTTTACCCCATTAGACTCGAGTATTTACGAGTACCTAGATCATAGTTGGTTTTGATGTAATTGTACGCAAGAATTATCATTATACGATCTAGCTAGCGTAACAATTGTAATGCGGATACATAAACAAACGCGTGGTAGCTATTTAACATGAGGATGTTTCTATAGTACATTTTATATAGATCCCTGACAGCCTTCCTGGTTTTATTTTATTATCTACTTAGTTCTGCTCGCATCCGCATTAACTGTATAACAATCCCGCAAGAACCTATCAAGTAACGGGGATGATCGGGATGCGGGGTACGTTGTTATCATAAACCATTCGTTCCACAATATAAGTAAAATAATTACATAATTAACTAGATTGGCGTATCGACCCAAACTGAGTCTTGGCCTCCGATAATAATAGGCTCCTAGGTATATCCTGCGTAACTTCCTGCCAGTCATCTGGACGGAGCTGACGCAAATCCTTTGCGACTTCATTCGTCTAGCGTTACCTGAAAAAAAAACCTACCAGAGAACCAAATGGATTAAAATATTGACTGGCTCATGCTAATTTAACAAAAAGTGCTTCATAGCTAAAAGACCGCCTACATTGTACAACAATTTTATTGTATACTTAGTCTGTCTGTGGTATTTAGCTTCGCCTTGAAATGTGATGGTTATACCGCCACCAGTCGGTTGCCAGCGCCTCGTTTGTTATTCGGTAGGATGTACCACGGGCAGGTGAGGTTGACTTGAAGCGAAAGGATGATATGCCGCTCCCTTGCATTGCATCCCTTGCAGTCTAGTCATGTCAACTTTTAGGTGCATTAACGATCTATATATCTAAGGTAGAAACTTGGACCTATGTTTCGCTTCTTAGGGACTTTGTTCCGTATCTAACCAGACAAACATTCATTAGATGTAAATTAGTCTTCTTTTTGCATCAGAATGTTACTATAATATTCAAGTATAATAATACGAGTATTACTACTGCTAAATGTTATTTCAAGTTTTTAAAATATTCAGCAAAAGCGGTAAAAACTGTACTGTCGTAATTTATTTATATCTTCCACATACAAAAAGCATAAATATAACGGACTAAATTACAATTCTATGAGAATGAGTCATCCTGTCGCAATTAATAGCAGACTGGCAGTCATTAGATTAATTGCCATTATTATTATCAATCTATGCTAACGGAATTGCATGCGCCTTTTCAAGTTTATGTCTCAAGTCTAAGTTCAACAACAGATACACATAATAATATCTTGAACTCAAGAATGTTCTATGTGGCAACTAATTTAAAGTTGAAAGTAGTTCTATGGAACAAGCTATGGTACGGTATGGTATGCATGCAAATTTGGATATACCTACTATCTATTTGGATATTCCTTGATGATCTTTTCTCTCTTATAAATGTCTGTGAAATGTTCCTATGGTGAAAGTACAGAGAGTTAAGGATCTTTGCTAGAAAAGCGCAATACATATGACCTATGTTACTCAGGGTGTATCTAGCTTTCCAAATGTGAAAGAATTTTTGGAATCGGCACAATAGTTTTTGAGTTTATTCATTACAAACATACACACACAAATATACAAATCTTTCTTCTTTATAATATTAGCGTAGGTAGGTATTCTCGTATTAATTTGAAATAGACTGTAAATATAAAACCCCTAGTTTAAGTTCTGATTATAACGATAGTAATAACATTGTACAAGCGTAAATGCAAACCTTTGCAATTGCCAAGGTCAGGGGTACCCTGTGATAACAGACATGACACAATGCTATGAGATCATGTGAATTACATTGCTATGTCATGTTCACTGGCGTACATCGTTTGACGTTTAGGAAGTCATATGACCAAATGCAGAAAAGTCCTCGCCTATTTAGGTAAGCTGAACTTTGACTTTTTAATCGCCCAATAAAGTTGAACAGACTGAAAAGATCCCTCTTCTAATTTAATTCTTTTAATTTCATGTCATTATTTATTCAGAAAGAAATAATAAGTACTAAGTGACCTCCTGTAATAGCCTATCTTACTTTTTATCAGACCTTATATTGGGTCAGACAAATTAGTAAAGTATTATGATCGACATTACGTGCTTAGTTAAGGGTTATTCTGATTTACATTTTTTATAACCATGAATGAAATTGTTATATTGAGGCCTTTATTTCAATATTTTAATCAATCAGGCTACAAAAATTGCTCAGATTCATTCATAAATTTAATCATAAAACCAAACAGTCTAGGCTCATAGGAATGTAGATATACACGGTAGCCATTAAGTTGCATTCCTAACATCAACATTTCTCATAAATTTCTAGTTACCTCTTGATTTCACAACATCGAAGGTCCTATAAGGCAAGTTCAATGAGAATGTAATAAGCGATAGAACTAATTCTAAGCATATGGTGATTGAGTCACAGAGTAGATCGCCTACGCGTTTTTTCATAGTAAGAGTTCACACGTGCTTATAGAGTTCAACAATTTTACACCTTTACCATAGTTTGTCCATTTTATAAAACGTATTAATTAACAGGTTACAATTCAATATGTAGAACATTTAATAGCATAATAGTTCTGACAAGATATTTTTAAGACCATTTTTTTTGTATTGATGTTGGTGGCAGACATGCGGTCTGTCAAAACAGTAACTGCCGCGCATGGACATCAGCAATGCCAGGGACACAGCCACACCTCTGCCTACAGTGAGGAAAGAACTCTCTTTAAATTACGTGGAAGAAATGCTCAAAATAGACAGTTCACTTCAAACACGTCGTTAGCTTCATACGACGTGAAGACTCGTGGATACAACCCTACTAATCTCTTATAATTGTTCTTTGTTGAATGCTAGTTAAGCACGAAATTGGTGTACATTGCCATAGCAACTGGCTAATGACCTAGACTTAGTCTAAAGACGGCGAATGATTAATCAAGTGGGCGGACGTAATACGAGATACATACAACTAAGACAAGTCTTTACTGTTCGCCAAATTGTGAATTGTTGATTGTCTTCAAATAATATGTAATTTGCAGTGTTTATGCAAGTAACTTGTATTAATTTATCAGATTATTTGCGAGCAACGAATATTTTCTGCATTGTCATAAACAGTCAAATGTTCTTTATACAGAATGTTAGACATCGGACATCAAATATTTTACCGACATGTTGTATAATTAATTTTATCGACAAAAAAACTATAATCCTCCCAGAGGAGTGAGGGATGTGATCTAATGTTTTTGGCGATTAAATTTTCCATATACATACGTTTTTAAAATATAACATAGATATTATCTAATATAGAAGAAGACCAAGATTCACTCTGTAGCTGCGCCATCCTAGTAAGTTACGAAAGTTCGATCCCTAACACACTGTATATAGTGACTTGAATTTGCTTTCTAAAATTAAATTATAATAAAAATGATATTTTACAGCTATAGTTACAATGTTATGTATCTTGTTTTGCTTAAATCAACTCTACCGTATAAGTTGACCGCAGTGGAATGATGCACAACACAGGTAAATAGGCATGGCTTTCCTTGTTGGTGCCAAGTTAAAGTTATATATTAGTCATATATAATAGGTCCACCGCTAAATAAACGTCATTTTGTCGTACCGGTTGTTAACTGGTTTACTGTTTAACTATCCTTGTGTTCTTTTTTCGCCTAGACTTACCAAGTATCCTTAAGCTTGGACCGAAGACTGCCAAACATTTGATCGTTAACACGCTTTGGTGACCAAGTTTCTGTAAATAGACGTCTGTACCAAAGAAACATTTACGAAAGAGTTATTTTTAACTTGATTTTTTAGATTACCAATAAATGTTACATCAACATCAATCTCAAAATAACTAAAAATTACTTTTTAGTATCCATATATCCTAATTTAATTGTTTTAATCTGTGTAATGATGACACAACGTGGATGTCTATTTCTTCCTCCAACGGATTCAATATGGAGTCTTCAAAATATGTTTGTGGTAATGATTCGTTGATGGAATTTTTACGTATTCAGTTGCAGTCCGAAACTAAACTGCAATACCTAAGTAATACTGGTAATACTAAACCATGAGTCACCGATGCAGACGTGCAAAAATGTTGTCTGCCATTTAGCAGACTATGTAGATTACTGTTCCGTAGATTTTTCTATTTAACGGTTGATTGCCATTGGCACGTAACGGTTGGATGTTGCGACTGGGTACCATCCTATTTTCACTTGTATTTGTTTAGTTTGTGGTAATTAAGTAATAGTAACTGTCTACTCTTTTATTCTTCAGACAACCACACATTACCATCTGTCAAAATGTACTAAACCATATTCAATGAACTGCGTAGAATATAATATCCATCTAGATGTTTTGTCAGATTTGGTGAGAAGTGACTTGTTGAGATGCCGTATGTAACCCATTATATGGTTCATTGTATAAAGATGATTCGCAAGATTACTCAAATCGGAGGATGGACTCCCGGTTGAGTCAATTTAGGAAACGAACTTTTCTTAATTTGTTGGGTGGCGGAGAAACCCTAAATGAATACATAAAATGCGAGGGATAAAGGGACAATAATTTGACAGCTGGTGGTTTATATTCATTGTCGGATATTTTTTGTAATTTAAGGGGATTCTCCAGAATCACACTCCAGTGGGTATCGTTTCTAGCAAACGTAGTGTAGAACGTCTACAGGGCAGGTTGAGTGACGATTTGCGCAAGATGGCTAGTGCTGGGTGTGAAAAGCCTAGTACTAAATGATTGAAGAAGATGCCTATGTCCAGCAGTGGACTGCGAGAGGCTGATAAACGAATGTAATATCGCGTCGCGGGTAACTTTGAAAGTTCACTTCACTTATCTTCTCATTACATATGCATGCATTATATTGTATACTTAACGAATATGATGACTAGATTTTACAAATGTACCAAGAAAGACTAATAGGTCGTAACCTTTGTCTATTAGAAAACGAATGACCTAGCATTCGTACACAAATGGACCCTTGGATTCTACATACTTGGTGAGTCGTATCTTCCTCTTTAATCGTGTCTGCAATCGCTTGTGACATTTAGTTAGGTCTGTCGACTCGAAAGGTTAAGGGACACCATAATACCGTTGTCATCCATGGCTGCCCTAGTGGAGATTTAATAGAGAATATACTAATTGGTTTTACGTGAGCACGAAGTTGATAGTAATAGCCATTGAAATTGGCAATTGGCATACTCGGTGCATTCTATCTGTATGGTTAATGAATGAAACACAGTAGACTAATATTTACATATTCAATCAATCAACAGCCTTGGTCGGGCCACTGCTGAACATAGGCCTCCGTTAAGTCGCGTCACATTTCTCTACTTAGGCTTCCCCCGTCCAGCCAACGCGAGTAGTTCTGTATCATTGTATGGCGGTGATCAGTGCTTGTTTTAATTTTATTTATTATATGATGGGATGAGTATGAGAGATACCTTCCTTGCCTCAAGTAGTTACGTGTTACATACATTTTGGGTACAAATCAAATGCGACTGGAGTGCTGGCTGCATGGTGTGTGATTATCTCTAATAGCGTAGACGATCTGAAAATTCCAGGATCAATTCTCGATGGGTTAATTTAAGAAACTTACTTGTAGGAAGGTACTGAGTTTCCTCGAGTGGCACCGTGTACCTCTACTCATAGTACAAGGGAACATATTGCATATTGATTGAACGAGTTGGTGAGAATTGTCTAATATTTTTTTAATTCTGTGTCGACATTATTCTATAGATGTTACTTTTAAAATACATAGTCCTAGCTTCCTATTCATATACAATCTAAAGTAGATTCAGACTAATCGAGTTTCCCCGGTCTTGTAGAGTGAACGGAATGCACTTTAATACCGCTACTGAGATAAAGCTTACTTATCCGCGAGTAAAACGGAATCAAATGACTGACGCCTGCTCACGATCTAAGGTGTAACTAGGCTCCATTGGCAATCACTACAATGTGTACTTACCTCATCTTTCACTTATATTTATGTACTTAAGCCTGCGGCTTTGCCCAGCTTTTTACCTGAATATCGGTGATGTGTGAAAAAATATGTTGGGATGGATGTTTGTTACTCTCCTTCGCGCGAAATGTACTGAACGGATTTAAATGAAGCTTTACAATCGATAATATAGCTCACAGGTTAACACATCCTTATAAATTATAGTACAGTCTTTATGATAACATATAATCCCTCTGATGGGCGACTGAGTATGGTGGCGACCGGTTACAATTTTTTGCCTGTAGGTACTTTCTCATTAAACTCAGCGTCCTTTGCATATTATCAAGAACTTAGAAACTGTGCAGAAATAAACCACCTCACCTTCCAAGTGACTTTGCTTATTTATTTAGTAGCAGATTGATACCAAGCATCAAAAAAGACACACGATATTGAACTTTATCGTTATAGCGTGCAGTCTAACAGGTAAATGAATGTCGTTTGAGATGATTCATATCGAGGCAAAACACAGTACAATGCAAGTTGCAAATTAGAGGACTAAACAATTGCTGCGAGCATGCAGTTGTTTCGTTTCAATGCCACGCCATCATTGTGTTCTCGGCGTTGATACCCGTTTTTATAATCACTGCGTTGTCCGTGCAAGCGTTCCGTATAAACGGAAGCTTTCATTTCTCTTTCTTTATCAAATGTGTGAAAATTCTATTTAAAACTGTCATGTTCTCGTAAAATAAAGGCCGGGTGTTAATTAATTTGCGTGTTTATTTTAAATGAATAATTTGGTATGTTCACACGGGTCATTATAATGATTTGTGAATGCAGACTTCTCGCCTGCGAAAATAACGAATAATTCATACTTATCGTATCATTGTCGCTCATGGGCTCCTGTAACAACTTCTGTGTTGCTTTCTGCAGGCGCGAAAATACCTATCTGAGTTTCTGGATTCTTGACCCGGGTTCCCCCACTACGTCAAATTTTGTGGTAATAAAGTTGTAAAGTTGTAATGCCCGAATAGCTGTCGCAGTCACAAGCATCTTTGATTTTTTGCCACGTGATCAAATTATCGCCCACCTTTTCATTATATGGGGGACCAAGTTTGCAATTCGATTTCTACGTGTTGAAAATTTCACGCTCTTAAACATTAGGTATTCGTGTACTCGTATAATCGCATTGTGTATGCACGTAGATGTTACCAACGAGTACACGGAACATCAACGGATATAATGTATGTAGGGTATATATTATTTATATCTATGCTGGTCGGTCCGACTTCATACAACCTAAGAGCCTTCTTCACAACTGTCCGGGTTCCTTCGAGATGTTTTCCTCTACCGTAAGGGCGTCGCCCGTACGTAAGAATTTCAACTTATTAACATACTTATTAGTAAACATTGTATTAAGGGGGTTTTTACCGCTGTAGCATGAACCACTATTATAATGTAATTGAAATTATTACATTGCTCTTTATGCTTTATGTGCGCGGTCCTGTTGTACATGGTTTTGGTTTATAAGATACTGGCATGAACAAATGAATCCTGTAATATTTTTTGCCTGTACCAATTAATAGAACTACTACAATTAAGCCATAATAACTGACATCGGCATTGCAACGCAACACGCTATGCGCACAGGGATGACAGGTCGTTTACGGTAATTTAATCCAAAATGATTCGCCCTCTAGCTGGCTTCTCAATATCATGTAACCTTTGTCTCATGTAGTAATACATGCAATAGGCATTATGGGTCGTTATAATAAAAACAAGGATCTGGTGTTCCTATGTAACAATATCAACTTAGAGTAATTATGATATCATGTTGTGTAAGGTATGATGTTGTTAGGTTCAGTCCTTGTATTAAAATACCTCTATGCCTATGAATGACTTTACTCCGTGTTCGTAATGTTTATTGAACAAATAATAACTTATCTAAATAGATTGTTGGCAAACTTCTACTTGTTCAGATTGAAATAAAAAAATATGCAAAGCTAAGCAAAGTATGAGCTGAAAAGTTACTTCCAATATATGACGACTTAATTTTACTTTCTGTTTGTCCTGCCTAAGTGGTGTTTGTATAATTAACACAAGAAAAAAAAAGCAGAATGAATTCAAAATTCCAAATACATATAGCCTTTCACAACTGCTTTTGACACGACTTTGAAAAGTCGACATTGGCGGTATCACCACGTTTTGGAAACGAATGTGCCACTATACCTAACGAATCTTTGGAAAAAACAGTTCATTAAACAAAAAAAATAGTATGTAGGTATTTTGCATATTCTCTACTAGCCATAAACTAATAACGATGAATGTACCCAATTTAATTACTACTCACAAAAACAGGTGTTTTGTCTAGATCTATCGAAATAACTTTCAAATAACACTATTATTTACTGCGTTACGTCACGCCCAAACTACATGTGCCGTTCTAGATGACGCAATCATTAGTTAACTAGACAGCTATTAGCTCAAAAATGACCTGAAACATGTGAGGCCTTGAGGTGCGACCCAAATATGCAAATACCGCATTATCCTGCGCGTTTGAGCACGGAAAATGTTAACTAAACAATTGACAGAAGATTTCAATAGCTATTTAGCTATAGCTACCTCCTAAGCACTATCAATATCAAGCATTATTGGCGATAGGCTTTGACATAACTAAAAAGGCAATGACAAAGTATCTGCTAATTTTTGATTAGGGGGCTCTTAACTAAGAAGTCTGTTAGTAAAATATGCATTAGTATCTCCTCACATCAAGTTACCTATTTTTATAAAAATAACTCATGAGGCAGAGCAGAACAAGATGCAGAAAGGCTAATTAAATAGACTCTTACGACGTCGACGACGACTTTATGAGGATCGAAAGAAATGCAGTCCTAAGCTATAGACAACCACATCCGTAAGTTAATAGAGAAACAGTCAACTGAAGTGTAGTTGCACGATACTCGGCTTCGCACCCAAAAGTTCACTGTGAGGCAGTTGCAAGATACTCGGTTTCCCATCCGAAAGTTAACCGAGACGCGGTTGCACGATACTCGGTTTCGCATCCGGAGATTAATCGAGACGCGGTTGCACTATACTCGATTTCTCATCCGGAGGTTAACCAAAGTACAGTGGCAAAGTACTCGGCTTTGCACCCTGAAGTACACCGTGAGGCGGTTGCATGCACGATACTCGGTTTCCAATCCTCCGGAGGTTAACCAAGACGCGGTTGCACGATACTCGGCTTCGCACCCAAAAGTCGCGCAGCTGCAAGTCGTAAAAGGTTGAACGAGAAATTACAGCTTAAGTTTAAAAATGTTGAAAAAGCAATAAAAGAGTTAAGTCCCAAAATAAATGTTAGACTAGAGGCAGAAAAACTTATTAAATGGATTCTTCAAAATTGACAATAAACTTTGGGAAGCCTACTAAAAACAAAAAACATGTGTGTGTCGGTTTTAGAGAAGCTAACAGAACGTCCCGATACGTGAAATCTTCGTGACTAGCAGTGCCCGCGACTTCGTCCGCGTGGAATAGTTTTCCCCTTTGTTTTTACATTGAAACTTTGATAATTGTAAAGGGATTATATTCGGAGCGCGTGGCGGCTGCGTCTGCGTCCGAGTTCCGTCGTCGACTCCGCTCCCCGGCGCAGTGTTGCCGTTCTAAAAAAATTAAAGTCGCTAGATGACCTACTAAAACTCGCCAGGTATGGGGAAAAAAAGGATATCAAAAATCCGCTAGATGTCGCTAGATCTTTCTGGGGCCGAAAATTACTAACGAATTCAAATATGGGCTGTAATTATTGCACAATAAAATAAATTTTACATTGACACCGAGCAGTCCGACGGCGGTAAGCTCGCTGTCTGCTACTCCAATGCAGATAATATTTATTGACAAAAAAATTAAAGCCTATATTTAAATTTTATTGTATCCCGGCAAATACATGGTAGCGGGGAGGCACAAATGTGCTATATCCATAAATGGATTGTGTTAAAAATATACTCTAATTAATGGGTTCACTTTAGTTAAAAAAAATCTACTAAAAAAAGATAATAAATAAGGTCAGTACAATCTTTAATCTTCCAGAATTATATTCAGATCAATCACATTATTAATTAAAGGGAACAATATTCTAAATTTCAAAATCAAAAATGTCATCATCGATATTTTCAGTGGCAGTGGAAGTGGAAGCCGCTGCAAGGTCTCCAGCTACCTTCGCTTCTCCTTTTCCGACTTGATTGATAACTTCATCTGGCAGCTCATACGTCGAACAATTCTTCTTTTTTATTTTTAGTTGACTTCTGATGAGAAGTACGGAATTTAAAGTATGTTCAGACAGTTTATTGCAAAGTTTGCATTTTACAACGCTCATTGCGCTAAACGCTCGTTCCACTTCAGCATTGGAATGAGGCAATGACAAAATGGCGATCGCAAAATCACTTAAATCTTGGTAAGTGTTTATTCCCACTGCATTCTTATATGCAGCTACTTTAGCCCAAAAGCTAATGGGGTCTCCGTTTAACGGACTCCAATCAACGAAGTGGATAGTTTGCCATTGTTGCAAGATTTTGTCAATTTTTTCTTCAGAAATTCCCATGTCTTTTGCAAGATCTATTAATGACATGTCTTTAGACTGTTTGAGAGCTTCTTCCTCACACAGAAGTGACATTTTTTCTAGGGCTTCATAATTATTTGGAAGTCGTTTTTGTATTTCTTCTCCTAATTTCACGTTAAAATCACATCGTGATCTTACTACAGAAATAGTTACATTATGGACAGCGGGAAGTTTCTGCACTTGTGACTCAAAAAGATACCCGAGGTAAGTCACTGGATTGAGGTGGTCTTTAATTTTGAGATTTATGAAGTCTTTATCAGTTGTAGCTGCCGTTGGTATTATAATTCTTTGGCAGACAGAACGTAGTAATGCCATTAAAGAAGATAACAGTTTCACGGTATTTGCTTTTTCGCTTTCAAAGATTTTTATTTTCTGCTGTACTTCACTAAGAATACTTTTCAAAAAGGACATATAGAGTCGGTTTCGTTCATCAGAATACATACATAGCAAATAACATTTCTGCTGTATAGCAATGGTCTTTAGTTGTAGAAAAATGTAATTTCAATTCTTCCCACTGAGATAAAATTCTTACTATTGTCGGTTCAATCGAAAGCCACCGAGTGTCACAAGCCTTCAAGACTTTTAGCGGTGTTTCACCACAATTTATTAATTCAAAAATTTTCTTATACTCCATTTGACGTTTCGTGGAGTGTAAAAACCAGTTGTATGTTTCACGAATCAGAAACTCAATGTTCCTTGGTAAAGTGTTTTCTGATGCGTGTGTTACCGCTAATTGTAATGAATGGCAGACACATGGTATCAATATTAGATGTGGAAGATTATACTGTGTTTTGAGAATCATGTACACACTGTGTCTAGATCCAGTCATGACTGCTGCGTTGTCAGTTCCAATGCCAATCAAATTGTGTAAGTTTAAATCATGATTTCGTAATTTCGGACCAGTAGTTTCTGAGATTAGCGCGTTCAAACAAACAAACAAACTCTTTAGCTTTATAATATTAGTATAGATGTAGCACAAGCAAAACGCCCCAGTCACATGTTTTGACTGAAATGTAGAGTTTTTGAAGTTAAGCCTGATAATGTAAGAGCGCATAGAGCAAGAATCTTCACTCTACATGAGATCTGACTACTTTTTCTTTAGTATAGAGCTTGTAGATTTGGAGCGTGCAGTTCTTAGAGCTTGGCTTTATGTGAGATCTGACAACTTTTTCACAGGCTAAGCTACATAGAGTCTATGTCATAGACTCGCCTTGGCAACATTTTTACACATATTATGTTTTTGGTGGGATTTTATTTATTTTTGTTATGTTAGTTATGTTTATTTTTTCCTCCTTATTTTGGGGTATATTTCTTGCGCACAGCAGCCTTTTTTTAATAGCCCACCATCTATCTTTGCCTTTTTGTTTGATGGTTTACTGTTTAAATGAGTGATAGGTCAGGGCGATATAGTTCTTAGGTGATTATATTCGACTACCATAGCTATCTGTTGTGGTATAATAACAATATTTACAAGGTGTAGACTTCGTAAATTTGTTACTCTGGAGAGGGCTACATAGGTACGCCTGATTCAATATCAATAAGAGCACTGTTCACGCTTAATCCTTGGCTTTTGTGTATTGTTATAGCAAATGCAACGCAAATTGGAAATGCTCGCGGTGAACGAATGCTCTGGTGATAATTTAAATTTTTGAGTTCGTGTTTAGGGTTCGTGGGCCATATTTCTCGTTGGTAATAAACAAACTGTATCTGCAGAAAGCTGACTGAGACATTCAGTTATTTCACGTAATCAACCCTCGTTTGTATTTGACTTAAGAGAAATCAACCGTTCCGAAAATATACGTCGGTCTTCATCTATTGTGATTCCTACTCTTATTCTTAGAAGTACTTCTATGAACGTCATATCATTTAACTGTCTCATTTTGCGTTAACTCCTCGTACTTGAAGAGCTCTTCCCGTAGGTTTGTAAAATTAAAAGCACCTATTAGCTTTGTAACTTCTCGAGAGGATAATTTTATAAAAGGGAAATTTTCCCTTACAGATGGGAGCTGCAAAAGATCTCCAAGGACTAGTCTAGTATATTTCGTTTGCCAAACCTCGCGTTTTCTTCGTCCACTGTATCAAATATTTCGGCTAGTCGCAAGTGTATATACCCAATGTTACGTTTGATATCATGGAAATTTCATCTATTATTATTAACAAAACAACATTTTTCAAATCTGATCGAAGAACTTGGAACTTTCCTAGGAAAGTGGCCTATATTTCGGAGTTTGTTTGTGTTCAACGGGCAATTGAAGTAATCGGTGAATTGTCAAACCATTGACATTAAAGGCCGATACCCGTTGGAGCGGCTATAGCTACATTATCTCTTCACCATCGTTTTAAATTTTAAAAGCTGTCATTGCGTTTACAGCTTCTGGAGCCTCGAAATCTAAAGGATTATCAGGACCCTCATCTTCGTGAACATTTTCGTTCTCCTCATTGATTTCAGCCAAGTTAGTCTCTACCATTTAGAACGCTTTTTTGTCATTTTGTAAATCAATGCGTACCTAAATTGAAATGTGTGAGCTCATCCTTCATTGCATCTTTCACAGATTAAAAGTCTCAAATCCCATTTTGAGATCTTGAAGGTTACGCCATGGTCTGAATAATAACAGCATCGAAAAATAATACTTTTTTGGCATTTGCTCCACATTGTACATATAAAAGTTTATAAGATAAGGTATGTCTCTTATTTTTAAAATAAGATTTACCTCCGTCTAAATGCAAGGTAATGATAGTGTATAGGGCTCTTTTAAAGGCACATCCGATATCCAGGGCGTAATTTCTGAAAAATATCTCGTATGCTCACGAGCAACCTACAAAAAGATGTGAAATCCCCCCAAAAACATTTTCATGTAAAATGTAGCCAAGACGAGAGCGAGACCACATTGCGTGCACGGTCAAAAAGTTATCAGATGTAATGAAGAGCCAATCTTATTACAACTATGCAAGCATCTTACTTCACCATCACAAATTTAATACAATTTTTAAAAAAGGCCCATTACACCAAATAGTCAGTTAGAATTTACTGAACATAAAAAATACTTTATGACTTAATTAGCTAATATCGTTTTGATTAGTCGTTCGTATTATCTATTCGTTCATTTAGACAATAATCATTATACTAGTCATATAATGTGCCTTGCCTGTTAATGTATTAAACAATAGCTTTTCCGTGTCACACGTCTTTATTAAGCGGTAAAGTTTGTGAAATAAAATGAGTAAGAGGAAAGCTGCTATTGCCGTGAGTCAGTCAGTCTGTGACGAGACACTGAGTGATATGCGGTCAATACCATTTGGAGTTAAATCAGTGGTTTTTAGTGAATGACAAAACGAACTAGTGCAAAAGTTTCGTAAAATAGTGAAGAATAAGTCTACCTTTAGACGGTTACACTCGTTTACCTTTTAACATCTTTTGAAGAAAGACCGCGAATCATTAGAAAGTTACTGAAATTAAATTGTGAGGAAATGAAATCCTATGAAATTTGGTGGTGAAAACATAACAAGAAAGTTTAAAATCTATGACAGATCTTACAAAGTTATGTGTCGGAAACGAATTGACTAATGTGATGTGACATATTGAAGCGAAGCCAGTGAACATAAAATTCGTTCGTAATTATTTGTGTGGTGAAACGCTTTAAAGAACATTTTGGAGAGAAATTTCCTCTTCTATATTGTGACGAAATAAAAAAGGTGAGGTTGTGTTCGCTCGTGAAATTACATTTCATTATCTAATTGATGTATAATTGGATGAAATTTCCTTTCTGTGCTCATCCGTGCGTGCAATAATCGAGGTCCCATCCCATGTTTGAACAGAGTGAATTGTGACCAAAATTTATATTCAAAGTACTTACAAGTTGTTAAACTCGATGAGCTAGGAAATATAATTCTAGTCTAAACACAAAGATAACATGCTAGATCCTATACAGAGTATTGTTCTTGTAGTTGTGTCTCAAAGATTCTTCTTGTCTTAGGTAATATAGGTAGTAGTTAGTACTATTAGTTAGATTCTTCCCTTACTATGAAAAAGAACCACAGACCACCTTATTGAATAATGTCCAGATATGAAGACACTAAACGTCAAAGAAGGTGATGCTTATTAGCGAGATATCTGGCGCCTCATGATTAGGGAGTCCGACCCGAGAGATGATGAGGAAGTGGCGTGGCCAAAGAATTAGGACGTTAGATCTTCTCGAAGGATATGAAATCAGCAGACGTTTCTTCCTTTGCATGGATCAAATATGTTATCAATCAATTCCCGTTCACTGCTGAGCGTAGACCTCCTTTCGCGCCACGTTTTTCTACACCGGTCTTCTCCCATCTATGTATCCAATGCCATCAGTTCTTCTAAGGCATACAACCCAACTAGTTGCGGACCGTCCTACTCCACGTCATAATATGTTATCCTATGGAGAAATATTTGGCTCAAACATTCAAAACCATCGGCAACGTATTATGTTGATCCCGTCTAACAATAGTCAAATTAATGCTACCAAATCATAAAAAAATACATCTTCAACCGACAGTAAACTCTTGATCTAATGACAAAGCTACAGTGCGTTCCCTGATTCGCTTTTGTAATAAACTATGCAGTTATCTATATATAGGTGTTTACAATGATTTCTCTGTATCGCACGTGGAATGCCGAGTTAGTTGATGTTCAAGGTGAGGAGTAATGTAGCGTCATACATACGTCAGTTGATAGTATCGTGTTCGTGTTACTCATATAAGTCGTATATTAATTTTCGTTTATTTTGTATGAGCTGCTCTAGTTTCGAACGGATAGAATTACTAATGAAGACTATGAAGAGTAATGTGGTGAAAATATCACCCTGTGGGAATCCCCAATGTTGGACTGATTTTCAAATATTTCAAAAAGGTTGTGAAGAGGTTTTTACATGGTTGACAACGCGCGTGATACTCCTGGTGTTGCAGGCGTCCATAGGCTGCGATGTATTTCTTTCTTAGAACCTAAGATCTTTACATTCAAGTCTTCATTTACAAAAAAAAAATTAATATTCAGTTGTCTAGTTTCCATAGTACAAGTTTCGGCTTAGTTTGAGACTATATGGCAGTATGTGGTCCATCACAGCATGTCTTGCGTTAAATATTTATTTACATATCGGAAATGTTTCCGACATTTTTCAATGGGTGTGCAGGTGGTATTATATGGCTAAGCAGTTATTTCTTGTTTACCTAAGAGCAAGTCATTAGATTTTTATTTACCATTTCATTTTTCATCGCGTGAAAAATCAAGCGGTACATTTTTAAGACATGAAATGTTATACTACGTCACTTCACTAGTAACAAAGGAATATTTTGAGAAGTCAGCTTTGCAATGTAGCTGTTACCCGAGAGTATGTGAAACGGAAAACAATGCTTCTTGATTAATTTTGCAACGGCCTCACTATGTCAAGAATCGTGACTTCTTCCCTGTTCTCGTGACTTCTAATATTGCAAAAACCTAACTGTGTTTCAGATATAGAAATAACTACCATGATTAGCCAGTACTTGGTTTCTTAGATAACATGCAACAATTGAGCGGGGGAAAAATCTGTTTTTTTTTAAGTATTTTGTATTAAATTACAGATATGTAGAAAACACCGAATCTATCATTATATCATATCTTCAGCGTATCTCAGTCCACTGCTGGACATAAACCTCGCCAATTGTTCGCCACTTTGGGCAATCACCTGGAGGTTGTACCTAAAATCGCCACGCTAAGCAGGCGGGTTGGGGATCGCAGGACGTAGCCTCTCGCTCCGGTGACGCTGCTGCCCGTCATCGGCCTGTTTCTTGTACTCGTATTTAGGCTCCCAGCATTTGCCAGCCATCTTGCGCACTCGTAACACATCTTGTGTAACTACGCAACTTGTTAATAATTTCAGATGAGTTTGTTTACTAATGCCATTAGTACCTTATACCTACTATGTACATATTTTTTGACATTGTGTTATGGTCTTCAAGCGCGGTGGATCCGAAGGTTCCGGATTTCCCGGTCGAGTCGATTTAAATTTGTTAAAGGGCTTTTCTGTAAAAAAATACTCAATTGAAACTCCAGAGTCAAGAAGTTGGCGTATCGATTAAGCCCTTGTTCCTGTGTCTGTCCCATCGCATTACGAGAGTAAAGGAACCATTAAAAGTTGAATTCTCTGCTAGCGCATGCTGTTTCCTCCTTCTTACAGTATGAAGATCCCATATTAAACGAAGCGTGAAGAAGCATCTTACAGGTCAGCGTGGTTGTGGCCTCTTTAAGAGAGGCATAGCGAATCTTCGTTCGAAGGACGTCGGCGGTCGTGTTTCTGTCGGCGAGTAGGGTCTCCGAAGCTCGTGGGGTGACTGGCTGCATCAGCAGCCGAGGGTTAGGGTGGCAAATGACAGGTAACTGACCAGTTACTTGCCTGTTGTCAGCGATTTGAGCTTGTCTTTCGCTTTCTATTAGCCGTCATCATCAGCCTATTGCAGTCCACTGCTGGACATAGGCCTCTCCAGTTGTTCGCCACTTAGAGCAAATATCTGGATCATGAGACGTAGGGAAGCCATATTGTCGTGCTACTATAAAAAGAAAATCCTCCCTCCTTCCAGCGGCTGTCCACTTCGCTGGCGTGGTGGGCGCCATAGGCGTAGCGGTGCTGGGCGTCTACTGCGTCCTGTCCGTGCTTCAGCTCGCCATGATCTCGTCGAAGGAGCGCGTCGGGTTCAAGTACACCCACCTCATGATGATGAAGCTCGCGCTCGCTTTGTTAGCCGGTAAGTACGTTTAGACTTTTGTTAAAAGAGAGAATTGCAATAGACATCTTCACGTGAGTGGGCTCACCTTCCAAAACGTTTAGTGGGTACGCCCTCCCGCGTACCCACTAAACCCTCATGTATCGCCAGTTAAGAGGAATATTTAAGAGAGGTAGGGCATAGCGAATCTTCGCTCGAATTGAGCTGCCTGTCCGGGGAAGGACATTCACTCTATAGAATAGGCTACCATGAGTAAAGGGCCATTTCATAAGCGATTAAATTGCCCTTTACTTATAAGTGCTTATAAGGATAAGTCTACTCTTTGGATTCCACCAGTATCGGTGGGGTCAAAAGAATTGATGATGAAGAACAATAGAATGTGGTTATTATCAATATAACTCCATAGACTATGGCATCGGATCAGACATCACTCTATGGCAAGTCGACAGAATGTGCCTGTTTTAAAATACATACTCGTATAATATAAGTATTTATCACATATAGCAGGCAGAGTAAAAAGGACATCGGCAAATTAAATCACAGGAACTAAATCAGTAACTACTCCCAATATGGAATTTGTTATCTTAAAGTACTGAATAGAAACATCATTTATATTCCAAAGTTGTTCACGTTTAAAATGATATAATGACTCCAATGATTATAATTTTCAGCGTTGCTGTCGATAGCAGCAGCAGGTCTGTTCGCTGTCCAAGATGATGACGGTGGATACCAAATTAAGAGGGGCGAAGCCTTTTACGTTCAGGTAAAGTTTACCCACATATAATGTAAAAGTTACCCACATATAATGTATGTGTATGTATGTATATAGTTCTATATGGAATGTAAGGGAACCTTTTATCTTTTCGCTCCGAGCCACCCTGCTGACAAACTGCTAACAAACGAGGCTCTGACAACCGACTGGTGGCAGTATAACCGTTATAATGCGATCGGAAGCGTAGCTAAATACCATGGGCCGATAACTCGACACAGGTCTCTCCAGTTGTTCGCCACTTAGGGCAAACATGTGGAGGATATACCCATAATCGCTACGCTGGGAAGGCGGGTTGGCGATCGCAGGACGTAGCTTCTCGCTTCGGTGATGCTGCTGCCCGTCATGGTGTCTGTGATATTTAGCTACGCCTTCAATTGTGATGGTTATACCGCCACCAGTCGGTTGCCAGCGCCTCGTATTCAGCAGGATGCACCACGGGCGGTGAGGTTGGCTTGGTGTATATCTATTAGTATTAACTTACATACATTTTCACGTTGCAGATAGTGTGTATAGTAATAAACTCGATGCTGTTCATAATGTCTCTATACGACGCGCTGTTCTCGCGACGGACGGGCGGCGACCCGACCAATCCCACGGGTGAACCTATGTCCACCACAATCAACAACCCAGGCTTCAAAGAAGGCAGAGGTGAGCAAACTATGTAGAATATATTAACATCACACAGCTTCATTTTATCATCGTACCGCTCGCCATCGGCAGGGTGTTCATCCTCACACTTTGAGGCCTAATTGGTCACCCACAGTCCGATTTCAGAGGAATTTCCTCCCGAGAACGTTGCGTTTGTGGAATGAGCTGCCTGCTGATGTTTTCTCAGGGGAATACAGTATGGGGCACTTCAAGTCGAAAGTAAATAGGTTCTTAAAGGGTCGGCTAAGCGCATGCGATGCCCCTGGTGTTGCTGGCGTCCATGGGCTACGGTAACTGCTTACCTTCAGGCAGGCCGGTAGCCATTTGCCACCCTAGGGGTATAAAAAAAATCACAAACTTAACTTCATAACAATAAATAAATAACCCAAGACATACCACGCTGGGCCACACATAGCCATCTGGGCCAAACAACCCAAAACATTCATGATGTCTGCGATAGAAAGTCTGCGGTTTACGTTACTCTTAATATTCTCAAATCGTTTGCAGGCATATCCATGACGGACGCGTCCGGCAAGCCGTACAGCAGCAACGGGCACGGCAGCGTGGGGTCAGTCAACACAACAGCGACCACGCTCACAGGCGCCTCCGAGGCCAGTACCATCGCTCGCTCGCCGCTGCGCTCCTCGCTGAAGAAGCCGCGTGCGCCACCAGGCCTGGGCATCCACAACCCTGGCTACTCAGGCCACTCGCCGCCGCTCGGACGCAACGGCAGCCAGAAGAAAGTGCGCATACAGACGCACAGTACGGAGGTGTGAGTGCGACAGGCTAGTGTAAATAAACCTTCCCATTTGGGACACAGCGCCATCTAGCTACTGAAGCTTGTACTATGGTCAAACTGGCCAGTGTAAATAAATAACGGAAGACATGCCACTCACAGCTTCATCCAGCTGCAATAGGTCGAAATTTGTTATGGAAGAGGACACAGTAAACGTGTAAGTGTTATGTGACTGGCCAGTGGTAAATAAATAATCCAAGACATGCCACTCTGGGCCATGTAGCTACACGCTAAGCCGGAGCTTTTACTGTGTAAATAAACCTTGCACTTTGGCCACACAGCGCCATCTAGCTCCAGAATAATCCGAAGCTTGTGCTATGGCCAAAGACTAGCCAGTGTAAAAAACCCTGCCAACTGAGCCACACAGCGCCATCTGGCTACAAACTAAGCCGAAGCTTTTACTATTGTCAAATAACTGGCCAGTGTAAATAAATAACTGAAAACATGCCACTCTGGGCCACAGCGCCATCTAGCTCCAAACTAAACCGAAGCTTGTACTATGGATACTAGACAACTGAAAAACTTACTGAGATATTTGTTTTTTGTAAATACAAACAGACATGTTCATGCTCACAAATGTTTATACTGTGCAGATATCGAATTCATGACTTAGTTCAGAAGGCAAAGATGAGTCAAATGAGCCATCAGACCTATGAGTGTAGCGGTGACAGTTCGGACAGTACTGTGCTTATGGACGCATAACGGAGGTGTGAGTGGCAAGTATAGTGGTGACAGTTCGCATTGGTACTGTGAAAGTGGACATTGATGATTGTGTAAAATATACTGTACTAGCTGTGCTCGCGACTTCGTCCGCGTGGAATAGTTATTTTTCCCCCGTTTTTTTACATTACCCATTATTTCTTCGCTCCTAATAGTTGCAGCGTGATGTTATATAGCCTAAAGCCTTCCTCGATAAATGGTCTATTCAACACAAAAAGAATTTTTCAATTCGGACCAGTAGTTCCTGAGATTAGCGCGTTCAAACAAACAAACTCTTCAGCTTTATAATATTAGTTAAGATGGGGCAGAAGTGTGAGCGCAACTGTTGTAAAGTGTATCTATGACTGTTTGTTGGAGATAATCCTCAGTAGCCTGCAGACGTCCACTGTTGGGCATAGCTTTTTTTTTTATTACTAGCTGTGCCCGCGTGGAATGTCTTAACATCTACCTGCATGCCAAATTACAGCCCGATCCATCCAGTGGTTTGGGCTGTGCGTTGATAGATCACTATGTCAGTGAGTCAGTCACCCTTGAGTATGTAACTCTATTAGATCTCTAGTATATTTAGATAATGCCTGACAGCAAAAGTGAGTTGCTGAGGTAACGGACAAGCAACCAAATCTATCATGTATCAGTTGCTACTGCTATACCCGCCTGTTACATAAGTCTAGCTCTCATATCATTCTGCAAATGACCACTGCTGGACATAGGCTGGACACTAATTTTCATAGTCACCACTCAGGCAGGCGGATTGCTGACCGCAGTTTGCTGGCTATGTACACTTTTTTACATATGTCCAAATTACAAGTTTGTGCAGTGCCAACGCCAAGAAAGAGTATTAGAAATGTGGGTCTCCTCAAAGGGACCATTGCCTATGTTTGACTTGTCGACACAGATTAGTCCTCTTTTGCTATCCTTAGCACATTCCTCTGTGGACCACAGCATCCCCCATTGGAAATAATAATCTTGGCTGCATACTTCTGAAGAAAAATTTTTATACATTATGTATATGTCGTAAGACAATAGAAAAATCGGATTTACGCAAAAATCCTAGGTCAATAAATTGCAAAAGACCAGATAATTGGAATTTAAGAATAATCTACTTAATTTTTGCAAAATCCGGTCCATATTTTTGTCTTTTCGAAATTGCAGAGGCGCCGGGCAGGTAGACACATTCTTCACGGATCTCATGTTATTGTGCATGTGTTATAAAATCTCCATGTTACGAAGATGACAAACATTTTAAGTATCCGCTTTGATCCGGAAACTTTTTAGCATGTTCATTCAAATTTGACATTAGTCTATTACAATGTCAAATTTGAGTAATGTGCATTCAAAGTTTCAAAAGTGAATGAGCTCTGTATCAGAAAACTATCAAACACAAGTACCTATGATATAGATAAATTTTATTATTAAAACAAAACCAATGTCATTCTATTTCAGAATGTATGTTGAAAACAAAATATCATATTGTTGCTTTATAAGCATGTTAACAATTTATTTTATCTTTTGAAAACTATTATGTACTGATCTTGAACAAAGTTCTGAATACATTATTGTTTTATAGTGTAGCAAAACCACATTATACACGTTGTATATAAACCAGCACAAAGTGTTGTATAAACTATGTTTTATTATTATTAATAAGCTTATTGTATAGATTCACGCAATTTTTAATAAAATGATGACTTATTTACTATTTACAATTAGATGTAAGATTATATTAGTTGCAATATAGGATTAAGATAATCAAGATATTATATCTTTAGACAAGTATTGTAAATACACATTGGTATTGTAAAGGATATTATTTAAAAAAGCCCACCAGACTTGCTGCAAGTCCGTCATTATTATATTAGCATTATTTTACCATGTTTTTATTCATAGAAAGTTTTATATTTCCCATTCCTCATTAAGATCATTAACTTTATCAGTATAAGATAGTATTTGTTTCACAGTAAGCGCTTCATCGGGCTGTACAACAATAAATCTTACGCCATACAACTTGGGCCAAAGCTGCATTACGCGGACGCAAGCGCAGCTACAAATTGATTCGCTGGCACGACACGAGCTTGTCCAGTTGACTGCGCTACTTATAACGCGCTTAAACTGCACTGAAAAAAAACGGTTAGCGAGTTTCGCGACTGTGCCATGTATAGAAGCGAGGCGATGTTAAGCTGAGAAAAGTTGATAAAAATAAAATTTACTAAGATATTGTTGCACTGAAGTGATGATATATGTAATTTGAGCGACATCATTGGCTAATTTTTGTTAGCCTCAGCTTAGCTTCACACAGCCGCTTGTGTCGAAACATTTATGCACTTAAAAGCGGAACTCCAATTTGATGTTGCGCTTATTGGGCATACCCGACTCTATTATATCCTCATTAATGCATATTATATTATGTATGTACTTGCTACCCAAATTACATTTCTCTTTGGACCATGTTATACAAAATGTGCCTTGCCTTGTATACCCTAAAATTGTGCCTTATTCAAATCCTCTTCTCATTATTTTAAAGTACCTACAAATGTTCGGTTTATTTATATTAACTATAATTAATTAGATTATTATTTTTCTATCCGTCCAAACTCTGGTCTTTAAGATTAGTTTTGAATTTTAAATAATATATTAGTATCTAAATAGTGTGTAAGTATGAAATGGGTAAAAAGATTGTTATGATTGTTATATTTTGGCCCTGAGGAATATTTTACCGATTTATTATAAATTTTATTCAAGTTTTCAACAAATTTATGTACTGAAATTTAATTATGTCATACCTACTATGAAATGTAACCATTAAATTACATTTTAGTCTCCTAAATTGAGGACGTCGTATAAACACGGCAAAAACCCCGGATATTTGCGCGAAATGCGGCAAAAAGTCTGGACAGATGGCAACCCTATATAAATCTACCCGACATTCTAAATAATTTAGATAATTACTTACTTACTTATCTAACATTCCGAAGTTCTATATTCCTGCAATACTTCTACACACCAGAATAACGTATTTCAGTGTATAGCAAATAAATCATATCAATTTAACAATAAGGATGATCTGTTTATATTATATAGTTGATGTAACTTTTTGTACCTTAGGATTTTTAATCGCACAATGTCTCTGAGTAAGTACGTTATTATTTGATTGATTAAAATTTTATATCTAAAACATTCAGTAATCTCCGTCCGAAATGTTGTTTTGTGGATTTGCTGTTGAAAAAATAGCATGTTATTGTAGGATCTGCTGAATAAAGACAAATTTGTAAACTTCAAAAGCATGGTCTTTCTTTGTGTATTTCCATCATTATCATCCTACAAGGTAGGTAAAGCCCATAGACGTTTTATACGTTCATGGTAAAGCCTAACCAGAAATATAAAAAACTAGTAACACTGACTTCAAATGTCATCTGTCTATTGCTGTCAAACTAGATTTGGATAATTTGTAACCTTTTAAAGTTTTTAGAGCAGGTTTTTTTATATTTCTGTTTAGGCTATAATCCCGATGGAAACTTAAAGTCAAATATTTATTTGCATTTATTTAGGTTTACAAGTGAAAGTAATAAGTACTACGGTTGCACGTAGTACATAATACTTTCCATCATAATCCCATAAAAATCCGGCCGGCCGCATAAAGACAAGTATGTAACCTAAATCTGTTGTACCAAAATGTTATGTAGGTTCTTTTTGACCAGTTTCATGTTTATAATGGAAAATTATTAAAACGCTCCTAAATTATTTAATAGACTATGGATCATGTCCAAAGCCGGTAAGAAGCACTCACTCACAATAAAAAAAAATGTCTGACTGGGACTGACACTGATCGTCTGTCTGTCATTGTCTTATGTCTTGTTGTCCGTTCCGTCCGTTCCGTTTTTATCTGATAGGCTCTAAGCAAGAGATTGGTCCATCCATACCATACAAAAAAAAAGTATTTCTCATCTTAATAATAATTAATTGTTAATATCGTGTGCTTATACGTATCGTGTGCTTATACGCTGATCTGTGTTTGTGTTTTTCATCTTTCCGTATTAATTTTCGTTTGATACAAACTGTTTGACCCTCAAAAAAAATGGATCGCTGAGTTTTGTTTTTCTTGATTTGTAGGTTAGAATATTCAATTGTATTTCGTCGGCCTAATTTGCTGATATCATAAAGTCCGATTTATATTTACTAAGTACAGCAGCGAGTAAAATACAAATCAGTCATCAGTCTTTATGGTTGAAACAAAGCTATATTTTTTTACCTTTCAGAACATCTTCAAAAAGTTTTCTAGACGCCACTCAAAAGTTTTCTAGATTCCACTCTGTGCGTTTTTTATTGCTTCATTAAAATAGATACAATAAAGTTCACGTTTAGACTGAATAATGGTTCGAAATATAATTTTGGTTTGCATTATCTTTTCTGCAATAGTGGTAAGGCATTTTGGGTATACCTACCTATCCCTTATCAAGTGTTTGCACTGATTCCTTCAATGTAGGCAAAGTAATATCATTCCTATTGTTCAATGTTGTTTCTTAATTTGGTCTGTCTCCTAACAGTACCTTACTGTCCTACTCCTTAATCACAAAGGTACCCGAGAATGTTTTCAAATATATTTACTCTGGTTTTTTGGTTATTTGATTTCAAATTTTTGTAGTAGGTACTTTGTGTTTGATACACTGCCGTTTTATGCAGTTATTGATAGCTAATCAAAAGATATTCTTCTCCATTATAAGGTACCATGTACATTACAACTTCTATTTAAGTAAGATTTAACTGCTAAAGTGGGACAAATTGTAGAATTTTCATTAATGTATGGTAATATCAAGGTACCAACCTCTAAGCCAGGTCTTGATGTTTTAATTAGGTCATCAATTTTAACCTGAATGTTACTTGTATTGAAACAAATATTTTTTATTTTAATTGAGCTCAAAGTATGCTATTATAATTCATAAAGTATTAATTATGCTGATACCAAGGCCAGGAGTTATAGTTATATCAGTTTGTTTGATATCAAATCATAGACTTCATCAATGAAGATTTTTTCGAATACAATTTTACAGCCCTAGTACGGCTGCTCAACATAAATGCTGATTCCATTGAAATATCAACGTAAACACTAGGACTTGGCCTATCAGGTGTCCACATAGTTTTTTGTCATGTTTGGCGACATCTTGTTTGAATCGAATGAAATTGTTATCAGAGTCTTGGCTTCTTCCTGGAATAGTTGGTAAAATGCTTTATATTTTAACCTATGAATGGGTTTTTGTTGTATTAATAATAAAAAGGACTTGGATTTATAGAGAATGTAAAAATATTAAATAATTCATATAGAAGAGTAGGGGACAAGTGACAAGGTAAATCAAGTAAAAATAGAATTTCAATTACAAAAATATAACAAGCCAGTACATAATAAAATAAACATAAAGTATATATTACAACAGTTTTGATGTCATAAGCTCTTGTTTCATTATTGGGTCAGTCTCACATTTCATTTGTTCTTGCATTGCTCCTTCTGCATTATGCATCCACCATAATTTTCGGATATTTAACTCGGCTGGGAGATACAATCTTTCTGTTTTAGAGCATAAAAAACATTATTAACTCTGATTAATACTTCAAAATTAGATAAGAACGGAATAAAAAACTAAGAACCCGTATGGAAATCTGCAAAACAGTTTCTTTTTGCTGTGAAACACCTTTGTGTTTGTCCCTTTGGACATCACACGCTTTACAGTAGATTGTAGTTAAAAGCATAGCCCTTCTGTCTGCACCTATGTTGTGAGGATCCCATTGCCGGTAAATGAAGGCAACCAAATTGTCGAAATGCATTTAAGGGGATCGCTTTAACTGGTGGTCTACCTCTTTTTGAAGTGTTGGTAACTTCGTTCAGTACATCCACAGATTCTGCAATGACACACTCAAATTCGTTTTCTAAAAGTAAGCAGTAATCATCTAGTATCTTTTCTGCAATAGCTTGCTTAAAGGCACGAAGTTGAAATATTTTATGTGGACGTGTTCCTTTCAGCTTTTTTTTTATTTTATTTTATTTATTAAGGAATAACAACAGCCTTATCGATAGTGTAATTTCATCTGCTTCGTACTTAATCCAGGCATTCACAACAGACAGATCAATCAAATGACTGATAAACCTGACAAACAGACGGCTAACAGTCTGTCTGTTAGATCCACACCCCCCATGTTACTGTTGTATTCGTTAATTACTTCGACATTCATCAACAGTTTCTGCAGCGTGTATATTTGACAACATCAGGATGGGCTTCTTGTCGTACCATTTCGTAACCGCTATTTGCTGATCATCTCTTACAAGCACATCATAGCTACCCCGGCCCCTTCTTGTTAATTTTTTTATCTGCAGGGGAGAGCAGGTAGGATTTGTACAGTTTGCAAAATAAGAACGAATAGCAATTGCAAAACGATTTTTATTTTGTTGTAGCTAGGGGAGAGTGTGTATGAAAGAGCCAGTTTTAAATAGTATAAGAAAAACACATTTTAGATAAATTATTTTCAAATGAAACTAAGTCTTTTTTACAAATATGTTTATTGTTTATATTTCAAAATTAAAATAGAGATAACATTGCTAATAATCTCTCATATAAGTAGTAAAAAAAAAGGGAAATCGGCTCTTTCATAGCAGCACGTCAGAGAAAGAGCTACCATGTGTTATGAAAGAGCCAACGCCACCTTTTCAGATATTAAACAGTCTTTATCAATTAAATTATGTTAAGTACTTATTTATAATCATAATAATACTAAACTTACTTTGGTATTTCTATGAAAATCACAATTGAACATCAATCAACTTTTGAACATTGTCTTATTTGAATGACTAAATAAAAATTTGTTTGAAAACATAAAGTGGAGCCCTCAACTCTCTAACTTAAAAAAAAAACATCAATAACATTTTTGGCAATAGAAATTAATCACCCCTTTGTGGCCACAAGATTCATTAGCCCACCCTTCACATACCTTGCACATGTACCATACTTCTTTGCTAAAATTAAAATCTTCATTGTACACAATACAATAGTTTTTGACTTTCTCTGAATTAACATTCTTTTTTTAAATTCTATTAAATTTAGTGTCATCAGCTGAACTTGTCAGTGATGTATCATCATGTAATGCGTTCACTAGAGTCGCTAGTATCACACTGTTTTTTTTATTTAACTGCCTTATATTTTGTTTTGTTTTCATCTTCTTAATTACGGTTTTTTTTTGGTTTGCATTTAGCTTCTTTTCCTACTGTATCTACTCCTGTATCTGTGATAATAGCCGATACCATTTTACGAGTGTTGGGTTTCGAATTCTTCCTAGGCCCTGATTTTAGAAACGGTCTTACGATTTCAGGACTAACAATATTATTATTATTTTTTATTTTTATTTTACTATTCTATCTTACGAGTTTAGTTACAATATTTTGGTTTAATCTATGTATAAAGGTTTAGTTACAATATAGTGATTCTACATTGGTTATTTTATTATGACTATTGGCTTAAATTTAGAAGAACTTAAATATACAGGTTTAGTTACAATATAGTGATTCTACATTGGTTATTTTATTATGACTATTGCCTTAAATTTAGAACGATTTAAATATACAGGTTTAGTTCCAATATAGTGATTAAACATTGGTTGTTTTATTATGACTATTGGCTTAAATTTAGAACAATTTAAGTATACAGGTTTAGTTACAGTATTTTTGATTAAACATTTGGTTTGTTCTAACTATTAGCTTAGTTGGATACATTTAAGTATATAGGTTAAATTACAGTATTTATGATTAAACATATGTTATTTTATTATTATCATTAGCTTAAATTAGTACATTTATTAGTTTGTTAGTTAGTGTATTTGTCACATTTTTGTTTTACATAGGGTTTGACAGATACAGTAACCTTTTTCTGTCCTTTAGATCACTTGTGAAAGTCTCCACAAGTGCGCTGTGGATGTTGAAATTGGTGTCATGTCCGGTTTGGAAGAGGCCTATCCCCTTTACAAGGTCAGAGAGGTTTCTAGGTAATCTATTATAGCGTCCCTAGTCCTCTCGTCCCCATTTTTCATAGCCATTTTTAGGTTGTAATCTCCTATTTGAGTGTCAGTGGCCTTCTCTGCACGGCAATAAGACGCGCTGTTACGTCGTCCTCTGTATTGTCCGTAAAATAGACACAGAATTTTGTGTGTCTTGAGATTGCCACGACAGCGTGTGGGTCACGGTCTTTAGTTTGGCTTTAAAAGGCCCGAACACGCCCACGTCCAATGGTTGGTGGCGATGTGTAGTGTGAAGTGGAAATGACACATCAATTATTCCAAAATTGCGTGCAAAATCCACTGCTTGTAATGTAACATGACTCTCGTGGTTGTTTTTGATCAACATTGAGCGTTTTTGACATGAACATGATGCATTTTTGATCAACTGTGGGCTTGACTTGTCTTTTAAAATGATGTAGAAACATTAAAAATTCAGTTTCCTGCATTCATCCACTAGAATTGCCAGCTCCAGCACATCCAACAGGACCCTCACGTATCATGTGGTCTTGGAATCGTTTTAGTGGGAATACGAAAAAAGGCGGGATGTGTCCGCCCTGAGCATTGATGGCAACAGCAACAGTTACTAATCTTCCTCGCTCTGCCGATGTTACTGCACCTACTTGTTTAATTTCTTTTTTTGCTACAATTTTGCTAGGTTTTTGGACAGTGGTCACCCCGGTCTCATCCATGTTTCAGATATGTTTTGGCTCAAATCGAATCCTATCCATTACATCAGCAAGGTTATCAAAAAATTTACTCACATTATGCTCGTTGAAACTTGTTGCCCGCGACAGACTTGTTGCTTGAGGACATCTTAAAGACAGGCTCGGGTGCATGCCGTTTTTCAAAAACCAGTCAACCATTCCTTACCAGCCATTTGAGTATCGTGCCACTTTGTAGGAAATAGTTTTTCATTTTTAAGCGCTAACTCGTATGCCAGTTTACGTACTTTAGTTGGGGATAACCCAAAATAAACTGCAGAGCATTCGATTAAATAGTCGCGTAGATTAATTTCTTCGTTGTTGGTAAAAACACTGTGGACGCAACGGTAGCCCACAACTGCTGTAGTATTTCCTGCTTTTAATTTTTTTATAAATCTGCATAATGTTACATGGCAAACATTATATTTTTTTGCCAGACCTCTAATTGTTGCAGCATCTTTAAAATGCTCTTCAGCCGCTTTTTTATACACTTCCGTGTCGGTAGTTCCTCGTTCAGTTGTTCTTATGCATTGTCAAGGCATTCTGTTAAAAAAATGAAATATATGATAAATAATTAAATCACCACGAGGACAAAAGTAACATGTTACTTTTGTATCCATAGGGTTCTGTCACACAACCAAACAGCGCGTGGCGTACGCGGCGACTAAATGCAATTGAAGGGGCGCTCCCGGCTATCGCCTGACAGCAGCAAAGCGGTGTTCGCCCATTGGATAAATCTAGAGAGCATTTGTTACTTTCGACCCGCCGTTACTTTTGTACCCGGTCTCCCCTATTTAAAAAAATAAAATTCGAGAATTTTACAGGGGTAAAGTCTTACAATTTTTCCCGACAATTTTTGCACAGTATTCCACACAGATTGGTTTTTTTACAGGTAAAGCACAGATGAAATGTTTTTCGCTTCTTCTTGGTATCACAAGTTGAACACGTTTTACGTGTTTCAAGATGATCAGCTCCAGACACAGTAGGCAATGCATTTTCTATTTTCTAAAAATTAATCTCTAAAATCGTCCCACATACTTGTTTAGTCTTGCATGCCACCCTTCAAGGTGATTGGTGGTTCCTTATGCCTTCTTTATAACCTAAAAATTTAATATCGTTAAACCAAAAAATATTATAATAGAAGTTAAATTGTTCAACCGCCACGCATTTAGGTGATATTTGCATTATGTATTTGTACCCGGACAAGATGTTCTTTAGTGGTAATCGTGCCAAACCTTTTGCAACGTGTCGTCTTTGTACACTTAATTTTAGTCCTAATGACTTAGCTTTTTTAAACAGACTCTTACAGTAATGAAAAAAACAGCCTTGTGGTTTTTGGAAACACCTTTTTTAAAGCTTTCATGGCACTCTTTTCATAGTCGAGCGTGGTTTTCTTCGGCTTCGGTAAAAATTTTTTTTCGGAATTATTTTTGGGAAAAAACTTAACCGTCCGTCCACATTAGCAGCGATTCATCAATTCCTATCTATCGGCGTAGGTCGTTTATGCACAATCTTAGTCTTGTTGGTGAGTCTCGTCACTTTCTCATTGACAATAAAAAGCAGCATAAATTTTAAAAGTGTGTACCTGTTCTTATAATTTTGGAAAAATAATGAATGGAATTGTTCCAAAACCATTAAATATGAAGCACGATTCTTCAGTAGGCAGAGGATACAAACCCTGAAGAATCATCAGGGATAAAAAGGGGTCCAACGATGCAGACGGGAGTTTGGTGCTAAACTGTCTTTATGAGTCTCAATCTTCTGACGCGTATTGCGATTGGTCTTCTCGCAAAATCAGTCATTTTATTGACTTGTCAAATTTGTCAGTCGGAGTAGAGTTTTCTGTCATCCCAAAAGTTGGTCCAAGTGCTTTTTGCCTTTTGTAGAAATAACTTTTTCATTTTTGTGAACTGTTGAAACCCCGGTTTCATCGGCATTATAAATTTTCGAGGGAGGAAATTTATACTCTTGTAATAATTGGTTTAGCTGATCATAAAACCGATCGACTTGAGGCTTATTGAATCCAACCGCCCTTGCAATGCTGGTTGACTCTGGTGTTCTTAGAACAATATCTGGATATTTTTTTGAGGAACTATAGAAAAAGTCTTTCCCAGCCATTTGTTTTTCTTTGTTAAACCTATGCGGAATTTTTAATTTTTCTGCAAACTGAAAAGCTAATTTTAAGAATTCCACTCTCGTTAGGGGCAACAAGCGGTTATCGAGATCTTTGACATGATTATATAACTGTTGTGACTGTTCTTCTGTAAATGTATTATCAAATCTCCCCAGTTTAGCCTGTAAGTTTACCTCTTGTCCCTTATTGATAGCCTTAAGCCTGTCCTGAAGGGTACTTCTGGGCACTCCGTATTTATTAGCAGCTTCTCTAATGGATAGTTTCTTTTCTCTGACGTCTAAAATAGCCTGTTTCATCACATTTTCGTCCCAATCACCTCTTCTTGTTTCTTTTCCCTTAAATTTTGGCATTTCAGTTTAGTCTGAAAATAAGATACATAAATATAAATAAACATTTTATTATACCAGTGTATTGTGCTCATTCAGTGGTTAAATTAAACTTTTTAATAATTAGAATTCACTCATATTCTTTAGTCAAAAAGTGGCCGTGGCTACCCGACAATTGTGTGGCCGGGGATACCCGATCGCCTAGGTTTTAAATTGATGTTATTTAAAAAAAAACCTATTGTGTTATTCAAATTATCTAACCTGGTACACTAATTTTAATAATAACCACACATAATTAATAATAAGTAATGATGATGTACTCACAATTGATATATTTTACTTGCTTTCGAAAAGTAAAAGGAGCACGAAAAAATCTGTATCCAAAATTCAAACATTCAGCATTTGCTAACCGCTCGGTGTTCACCGCACCACTGTTTATATTGTTCGGTCACGCAGTCCTGCGAACGTTTTCAAGGACGCAAAGTTAGTTGTGTGCGTGGGAGCTTGGTACTCATAGTGGCCGAGGCTACCCGATGGCCGGGGCTACCCGTCCTTCCCAACACTATGTCTAAGTGGTTTACGCGAATTTTGAGTTCACCGATTGGGTTAAAATAAATGCCGGTGCTTGCGTGTCGTTTTGCCGAATGTATTCTGGGTTACCCTGAGCCAGTATGTTGTAAGGAGAATATACTGCAATATTCTTAATGGACTTTGTATTTAATGTGACTTACCTATTTAGTATAATTACTTATTTATAGGTGCTTATCCTATAATTAATTTAATAGTATAAAGGGAAAAAATTAAACCTATAAGAACAAATGGGCTTATTGCCTGATTAATACCTATATGGTACTTATACCTAACTAGGTGAATACTTATACTACTTTGGATTAGAGATGGACTTTGCACCATTGACTTCGTCAAAGTGATGTTTTACATGACGCCTGTTTATAAGCAGTGATAACGTGTGGTTACCATGCACCTTTACTATTTTGTATGGGCCTTTCCATATTGAAGTAAGGGCTTTACGTGAGCGTAGATGGTTCTTTAAAGAACGTACTCGCCAACTTTGAATGTGACGGGACGAGTATGATAGTCTCGAAAGCCTTGGATATAATTTTGGATCTTTGGATAAATTTTAAGGCTCTATCGCGGGTATATTTTAATCGATGTTGTAACATCTTTACATATTCTGGATAAGTTGTATTAGAGCCGTCACTATATACCAGCTAAGAGGGTGCTGTTCTAATACAAGTTATATAACTTAAAAGAACTTTCACCAAACCTTGTAAAATATTTGACTTGGAGGTTTAATAAAGATTATTATTATTTTTTTTTTTTTTATATACAGAATCGGGAATACGATGTTTAAATCTGTTGTCGAGTGTACAGCTGTGTTAGTGCTGGTAAACGTCCACTTGTCGGTACCGTAGGGGAGATGTATATGTTACGGGTAATGCTAGAAGACGGAGTAAACTTAGGTTTACCCGGGTTGTCTTAGTATTACCCAAGCTTCTTGGGTAAAGTCCGAATAACAAGTAAAATACATTTTAATTCGGGGTTTACCCATACTCACCTAGGTCTACCCAACTCTGGCTGGGTAATGTTAATAATTTGTCTAATTAATTTGTGAAATGGAACTCCAAGGGCTTTTTAAACATTTATTATTTAAAACAAACATTCAGAGGCGAACGTAATCGCTTAAAAAGCAAACTTAATAGCTTTAATAGCAAAAACGAATAGCGGTCGTTGTTATTAAAATTTAATTTATTTATTTGTGCAAGATAAACTGCTGTGACATGACTCGAAATTCCTGATGCTGCAGATGTACATGGGCGGCGGTTATCATTTACCATCAGGTGAACTATAAGCTCGTCTGCACCCTATTTCATAAAATACGCAACCCCTAAGTTTACCCAGTCAGAGTTGGGTAGACCTAGGTGAACATGAGTAAGCCCCTAATTAAAATTTATTTTACTTATTATTCGGACTTTACCCAAGAAGCTTGGGTAATACTTTTTTTTTTTTTTTTTAAGCCGGGGAAAATGCTTTTAGGCATACCCGCCGCTCGGGGGAGCGACGGGTTATGTGGGACTCGCCCTGCCTCAAGATGGAAGGGAGGCAGGTAATACCCACTAAAAACCCCGGCCCCTCCTACAGGCGCCTATGGGAATGGTGGAACGGGACCCGGAGTTACCAGAACGGCCGTGACACCACCAGCGCTGCCCGCTTACGCGGGCCCGACAGGCCCCCCCATAGGGGGAGCGGCCCGGGGGGCCGGCCCACTCCCGTCCGATAACGACGGGGACCCGTGCAAGGCGGATGGAGGCGCCCCCGCACCGTCCACCCGCTGGGTCCCGTCAGGGGGTTGCTGGCGGTCGAACGCCACAACGTCACAACTACCGCAGAAGTTTTAGGGGGGACCAGCTTCTTCTTCTTGGGCTTGGTCTTTCTCTTCTTGTTGGCGGTCGGGGCCGGGGCTGCATTCCTCGCAGTGGCCGAAGGGGTGGATTTGCCTCCCCTGCCTGACGGCGCTGGTGCGGTCTGGGCATTGCTGACCGCGGAAGGCTTTTTGGCCTTCTTCTTCTTGCGAGCCACGACAGACCACCCCTCATTTGCTGGCGTGGTCGCTGGCAATGAAGCATCTTCTGGAGGGGATGAGATGACTGCCGCCAAAGGTGCAGGGGCAGCAGATCCAACTCCCCTTGATGAGGAAGGACCAGGAACCTGAGAGGGGGCGGCGGATGGTGCTGCCGCCCGGTTCGGCTTAGTCTTCTTCGGCCACTGGGTTTTGGGAGGCTCGGGAGCCTTGAATGGCTCAGGGAGTCTCTCCAAGATAACAGGCATCTTGGGCTTCTTATCCGCTGCTAGAGGTGGTCGGAACCTTTCATTTGGGTTCTGAAGCTTGCGCTCCAGACCCGCGATGATGTCCCTCGTAAAAACCTTTTGGTGCAGCATGGCCTGATTGATGGCCGTCTGCAGGTCCGACATAGTCACAAGCGACGAGGACGCCGGCGACTGAACGTCGGTCACCTCCATCGCTTGGACACCATCTGTTTCCGTCCGGGTGGGGCTGCTGTCGAGGACAGCTTTGAGCTCGCTCCTGAGCTGGGCGATTTCAGCCCTGAGCGCCTCCGTTTCCGCCTGTTCCTGAACAATCTGCGTGGCCTGCAGCGAGTTTTCAGCCATCAGGCGGGTTACGGTCACCTGGAGGCGCTTCGTCTCGTCTGATGTAGTCCGTTTGGACCATTCAGCCATCGTCAGTTTAAGATGGCTGGACCTCTCGTTTAGCCCTTTGCGGTGGGTTCCCTTAAACTGCTGGACGTGGCAATAAACCTGTCCATGCTTTCTAGGTCGCTCACCGCCAGATCTCGTATTTGGGCTGTGGTCAACGTCGTCAAGTCCGTAATAGAGCCAGTGGACTCATAGCCGGACTGCAGCAAAGCGGCGCGGGACTCCCGTTCCCTAGTCAACAGCTGCTCTTCCATCTCCAACTCTAGCGCAGCCTTCTTGGCCGCGTTGAGTTCCTTCAGACGTACTCACCTGTAGTACTCGGCCGGCCGCGCCCTCTCTTCGCCTTGGTGTTCTTCTTCCCTTTCCCCTTGGGTAATTGGGAATCAGAGGCGGAGGCAGAATCCGCGCTAAGTTCGCCCCGCTTCCGCTTGAGAAAACTCGCGCGGGAAGCGGTGCTCTCGTCCGACATGTGCCTAAGCGTGTCGTCCGAGTCCGACAAATCCAAGGTGGGTCTTTGGAAGAACGACCCTGTTAAAGAAGCCGCAGATGACGCGCGGCTTCTGAGTGGAGCATCTATCTCCATAGAGGGCATGTTGCCCGAAAACTCACTACACGCCTCGCCCGAAGGCGGAATCGCTACGCTTGAAGGCATCGACGCCTCGCCCGAAGGCGGCAAAACTCCGCCCGTAGGCACACTCGCCTCCCCAACCCTACCAACTCCTGAACGCGCAGAACGGCGCGTCAATCTTCCAGGCGTATCGCCTAACTCCTCCACCTCATCATTTCCCCCCCGTTTTTCCCCAAGGTTTTTATTTAACTTCTCCAGACTATTCCCACGAGTGTGGTCGCAAATAAATGTCGATCCGGACAGAGGCGCCTTGCCCGGACAACCCTACTACAGCCACGGGGGGCGGGCGATCCCCGTGGGCCAAGCCGCTCCGTGGTCTTCTCCCAGACCACGACCCCTAAACAGGGGCCCCACCTGCCGCGCGCATCCACAGCGGTGGGATTGGGGTTTTTTAATGTGGGGAGCTCCACTCGGGCCGGGCGACCAAGCGAAGCCCACTGGCCCCCCGGAGGGGGTAACAGTTTGCACGGTGGCAGAACGCCGTGCTACCCCTCCACTGCTACCTTTCCCAACAGGAAAGGGAGGGAGGGGTGGAGTGCTGGAACGTCAGCCGCATCTGGCAACGACCGACAGAACGGTCCCCACCAGAATACGTTGCCCAGGGTAAACCGGCCAACCCAACTGCCGTTCCCCAGTAATTAAGAAGGAATTACCGGGGACTGGCATCTGAGTGGCACTAAGTCAACCCGGGTAAACCTAGGTTTACTCCACCTTCTAACATTACCCGTAACATATATAATGGGGATCACCTAAGCAATAATTGAAATAAAACCATGTTTATTAATTAATCGTTTATTATTTTTGGCCATTTGCATACTTTGGTTAACGGAGTAATAATTGAGATCACTTTAAATCACATATAATACTTATTTTGAGAACAGTAATCATTTAAAAAAAAATGGTTTTGATCACCATTGTCAACATCTGTTTGCAATGGTGACAATGGAGATCAACACATGTCACTCACATAATTACGCGCAGATTCCCCAGTGCACTCTGAATGAGCCCAAAGCCCACAAGAAGTACAACGAAACCACATTTCGTTGTCTCTTCCAAATTCACCACATATAAGACACTGGTTTCCAGGGTCTTCGGCATCATCATCTATATCATCTTGACATAAATCATCTGTTTTGACTTCAGACGTCGACGATGATTCATTAGATTCCCGCAGAATTCTTTTCTTTAAAAGCTAATGGGGTCTCCGTTTAACGGACTCCAATCAATGAAGTGGATAGTTTGCCATTGTTGCAAGATTTTGTCAATTTTTTCTTCCCATGTCTTTTGCAAGATCTATCAATGACATGTCTTTAGACTGTTTGAGAGTTTCTTCCTCACACAGAAGTGACATTTTTTCTAGGGCTTCATAATTATTTGGAAGTTGTTTTTGTATTTCTTCTCCTAATTTCACGTTAAAATCAATACATCGTGATCTTACTACAGAAATAGTTACATTATGGACAGCGGGAAGTTTCTGCACTTGTGACTCAAAAAGATACCCGAGGTAAGGCACTGGATTGAGGTGGTCTTTAATTTTGAGATTTATGAAGTCTTTATCAGTTGTAGCTGCCGTTGGTATTATAATTCTTTGGCAGACAGAACGTAGTAATGCCATTAAAGAAGATAACAGTTTCACGGTATTTGCTTTTTCGCTTTCAAAGATTTTTATTGTCTGCTGTACTTCACCAAGAATACTTTTCAAAAAGGTCATATAGAGTCGGTTTTGTTCATCAGAATACAAAGCAAATAACATTTATGCTGTATAGCTACGGTCTTTAGTTGTAGAAAAATGTAATTTCAATTCTTCCCACTGAGATAAAATTCTTACTATTGCCGGTTCAATCGAAAGCCACCGAGTTTCACAGGCCTTCAAGACTTTTAGCGGTGTTTCACCACAATTTATTAATTCAAAAATTTTCTTATACTCAATTTGACGTTTCGTGGAGTGTGAAAACCAGTTGTATGTTTCACGAATCAGAAACTCAATGTTCCTTGGTAAAGTGTTTTCTGATGCGTGTGTTACCGCTAATTGTAATGAATGGCAGACACATGGTATCAATATTAGATGTGGAAGATTATACTGTGTTTTGAGAATCATGTACACACTGTGTCTAGATCCAGTCATAACTGCTGCGTTGTCAGTTCCAATGCCAATCGAATTGTGTAACTTTAAATCATGATTTCGTAAACATTTTACTAGACCAGTAACTATTCCAACAGCATCACAACTTTCCAACGATTGCAGAGCTAAAAACGCAGATACTACTCTGTTTTGCTTTAAGCTAAAATACCTTATGACGATTCCCAGCTTCAACTTCGGACAACTTCGGACTGCGAAGAAATTAACAAACTTGGTGAACCTGGAGAAATAGGCAAATAGATAGAGGCGGCTCTGTAGATATAGGCGGCTGTGACTCATTAGGTGCAGAAGACGTTGTTGGATTGTTCGGATTTGGTCGGTCTGTGGCAAAACTTGAGCGAAGTCATCGTCTCATCAAACACTTTCCGGTTGAACGGGTAAACCCCGGCTTTTTGAAGCCCTTTCGAGATGTTGTTGGGAGTCAGTGCCAAAAGTAAAGCTGTTCGGACGATTCCTGGGATGTCGTGAATGCTCATTGTTTTCCCTGGGTGGCTACGCATCCATGAATCTTGTGCTGACGATAAATACCTTTTAAACGGCCCGAAAACAGACACGTCTAAGGGCTGCAGCTTATGTGAACAATGGGGAGGATACGACAGCATCACTACTCCATTATTTTTCGCTAAATCCAACACTTCCACTGACAAGTGCGAACTGTGATTATCTAGTAAAAGCAAAACTGGCGATTCTTTAGTTGGCTTTACATAACTGATGAAATGTTTCATAAAAAGCAAGAATTCCGTATCAGTCATCCGCTTGCGTTTCCTGCACCAATACATTCTGTTGGCCCATCTCGCACAAAATGATCTTGGTATTTCTTTCTCGGAAATACGAACATTGGAGGTATCGAAGATCCAGTTGCCGAAACAGCTACCAACAACGTTACATTAGTTCCCCTTTCAGCAGATGTGACAGATCCGACGTTTCGTTTCCCTTTGACTGCAATTATTTTTGAAGGTTTAGTTACGGTCGAGACACCAGTTTCATCAGCATTCCATATAGACGAACCTCTGAATTTGTGACGATCTATTACGTGTGCCAATTTATCAAAGTATTCACAAACGTTCGTTCGATTGAATGAGGTGGCCCTGCTCAAACTAGTAGCCTCTGGCTTCCTGATAGAGAGACGGTCATTCCTTGCCAAGAATCCCGTCAGCCAGTCCTTTCCAGCCATCTTGTTTGTGTGCCATATCTCAGGAATCTTCAAATTATATTTTACAGCGCATTCATAAGCCAAGCGACGAACATCTTTAGGGCCTATACCGTGAAAGATTTGTGCAAGTGTCAGTAAATAATCGCAGAGTGAAGTTTTTTGTTCTTTATTAAAAACTAATCTGGGAGTGCCGTAGCCAAATGTTGGCGACTCCGGATTTTCCTTTAGCCGCTCCATGAATCTCTTCAATGAAGTTCTGCTAATTTCATAGTCACGACAAACTTGCCTTAGTGATTTATTTTCATTTGCGACTAAATCAGCCGCTCGCTTCATCAGCTCAACGGATTTCGTACCACGCTCAGTGGTTTTTTTATAATTACGCATTCTGAAAATAAAATAGAAATAAATACATAGAATCAAAATAGTTCGTGGGGCTTAAAGGTCCACCGCGGTCCTTTGTGCCCCAATGGTAGGTTGTAGACTGTTGTTTTAGGTTATGTAGAAAAACAAAGTGATACAAACAAAAAAACAATGGCGCTACGTGAAACTTAATACCACTAACCATTTATACCGAGAAATTATGCTTTGTAAGTTTAAAACTCGAACAATGAGAGTAAAACTAAGTAACATCTGAAACATTACTTACGTGTAATTTTCGCACGACTTGCGCGTACACTATCGCCGGCTCTAGAAGACTCACTGCGCGGGGCGGCATGCGCACCCGTCCCTCACCCCCTTCACGCACCGGTCACTCCGTTGTCTAATGTGCACTTAGTTTCGGAGATAGACATGGTGGACCTTTATACCCGCGGACCTTTTAGCCCCGCCCTACCCTACAAGTAGTTTAAACAAAAAAAATATAATCTTAAGGTAATTAAAATATATTAGCAGGTATTATGAAAATGGCAATGAGATATTGCTAATTAATATTTTGTCACATTTCCTTTAGCCTGAATGAGTGCTTCGATCCGCTTTGGCATGCTTTCTATGCACTTTTTGGCACTCTCCTTTATTTTAGGGTTGTGGTCCCACACCTTTATTCGTTTTTCGATCAGTTTTACCTAGGTGGTTATCATTTCCTTAGCCTTCCTTAGTTATCGCCTGGGTAATTTCCCATAAGTTTGGTCTATGGGGTTCATGTCTGGAGAATTCTCAGGCCAAGGTAAAACGGGTATATTGTGGTCTGCTAAATATTTCGTGCTTTATGACATTGTGCCGAGTCATGCATTAATCATGAATTCCTAACAACGTTAGCTAACTCCTCATTTTCCAAATGATTTATTTCTGCATTAGTAACAGTACGTAAAACATCGCGTTTTGTTTCAGTTTGTAATTTTGGTGACAAAGACTTCGCTGTGATGTGACCGCTATTGCCTGAACAAAATATCTTCATTGGATGTTGTTCTTTCTTTTGGTTTTCAATGTATATTTTTAATACTCCTGCTGTTATTCTGTATGCTGTTATTCTGTTGATATGTACGATCGCTCACGAACATATCTAGCTGGTCTAGAATCTGATGCTTGTGATAAAAACATTTGAGATACAGGCGATTGTGCTTCAAGAAAAGGAACATATGATTTCGTCTTCTTGTTCCTTTGTAAAAGTTGTACAAAATCGTCCCATACTACCCATCTTCAATCGTTTTCTTAAAGTGCTTTCCTTCAACTCGACTTCTGATGCAGCTTTGCGTTTACTTGCACCCTCCGAGATCTACCAGGAAATTGGCACTATTCATTCAGGATAGAATTGCAACAATTAGTCAAATCGAGAACTAAGTGGGTATGGTAATATCGGAAACATTACACGGAGAATGCATACCAACAAAAACCCCTAATATGTGGCATGATATAAATGTGAAATAAAAAAAAATAAGTACATTTTGTACAGACTTAAATGGATTTAATAAACCGTCATTCATGGCACACCCCAATCCGTTGGATAAATGTTTTTGTTGCCAAGTCAAATCTGGATTGAAGATAAACCCTCTTAGGCAGTTGTCCCACCAACGACGAGAAAACGACTAACTGTCTGCTATTTTCTCGCTCAAGAAACGTACAATAGATATACTTTCCGTGTGGACAAAAGAGATGCATATATGTATATACAAACAGTTGTTCGCTGACTAGAATCGCGGGTAAAATGCCGCGGCAAGTTGGCACTGTTTATCATTTAGTGCAGTCAATGAAGCGAAAAATACGGGCTAACCTCCGAATTTTTTTACTGTGATCCGATTTGCATGAAATTTTGGAATTAGGCTCATCTTACCATTAACTTCAAAAGTGAAAATGATTTGAACTCCGCCACCACCATGGGGGTGGTTGCCACCCCTTCTCGGGGGTCAATGGTTGTTTTTTCAAAATAACCTCGGATATCGATTGAAGATCTAATTTTAAGCAAAAAAGTTTCTATAAAGTTTCTCGAAAAATCTAATACTTTTCAAGTTATTGGCAATTGAAAATTCGCAAATTTTTCACGATTTTCATCAGTTTTTTTCAAATATCTCCAAAAATATACGTTTTATCGAAAATTTTATAAGGAACGAAACTGTAGCAGGTAAAAAAATGAACAATTTGGTTTTTTACAAAGTATTCTAAGTGCAATATTAAGCTAGATATTAAAGATCAAAGCCGTTTTTTATTTTATCTGAAATTTCATCGATGTAGTCAATGCCATCTAGCAGCGAGCAAATGCATTTTATGCTTTCTAATCGAAAAGAGTTTTGTAGTGCTTGAAATAAGCTTTAAAATGAGCTTTATCAAAAGTCTTTTGCACGTAAAATAAGTGAGCTATATTGCAAATAAGCGGAGCATCGAATGTTTTTTCTTTTCAATCAATGGGTTTAAATAAGTGCCATTTCCACCAAAACTAAAATTAATCATATTCCGCCTAGAATTAACTTTATTATGAAGAGTTTTATAGATTGTATTAGTTTGGCTGCTTTAGGACACATAGTTTTCAAAAAAGTCACGATTAAGGGAGGCTGTGATTGCGCTGCCACGCGCTCTTTAAACAATCATATCTCCGTCAATTTTTATTTGATAGAAAAAACAAAAAAACCAAATTGTTTATCAGAAAAATACCTAAATTTTTTATCCCTACACTTTTATACGTATCTGTCGTCATTTTTGAGATATTATGAAAAAGGGGTGGGATTTTTAAAAATTTGAAATTCTCGATTTTTTTTCAATCGTGACTTTTTTGAAAACTATGTGTCCTAAAGCAGCCAAACTAATACAATCTATAAAACTCTTCATAATAAAGTTAATTCTAGGCGGAATATGATTAATTTTAGTTTTGGTGGAAATGGTACTTATTTAAACCCATTGATTGAAAAGAAAAAACATTCGATGCTCTGCTTATTTGCAATATAGCTCACTTATTTTACGAGCAAAAGACTTTTGATAAAGCTCATTTTAAAGCTTATTTCAAGCACTACAAAACCCTTTTCGATTAGAAAGCATAAAATGCATTTGCTCGCTGCTAGATGGCATTGACTACATCGATGAAATTTCAGATAAAATAAAAAACGGCTTTGATCTTTAATATCTAGCTTAATATTGCACTTAGAATACTTTGTAAAAAACCAAATTGTTCATTTTTTTACCTGCTACAGTTCTGTTCCTTATAAAATTTTCGATAAAACGTATATTTTTGGAGATATTTGAAAAAAACTGATGAAAATCGTGAAAAATTTGCGAATTTTCAATTGCCAATAACTTGAAAAGTATTAGATTTTTCGAGAAACTTTATAGAAACTTATTTGCTTAAAATTAGATCTTCAATCGATATCCGAGGTTATTTTGAAAAAACAACCATTGACCCCCGAGAAGGGGTGGCAACCACCCCCATGGTGGTGGCGGAGTTCAAATCATTTTCACTTTTGAAGTTAATGGTAAGATAAACCTAATCCCAAAATTGTATGCAATTCGGTTCACAGTAAAAAAATTCGGACCTATAATGCTTCATTGACTGCACTAATTCAGGAGTGGTCCAAATCTTTTCTCTATGCCATTTAATAAGGCATTGGCTAAAGCTGTGCAATTTACTAGGCCCTTAGATTTAATATTTTTGAATTTATAGACAGTTGCTGCAATCGTCAGTAGTAGTGATCCGAGATATGCTTGAGCTTCTCCGTGGATACGATCGAGGGCATTCGCGACAGGTGCCATAATCTGTAAATAAGTATTTAATATAAATATTGATGTGAAAAGAAAGTATAAGTTATAGCCGAACTATACAAATATCGGAACTATGCACTGGCTCCCCGCGTCTCGCTAACTCGTTTCTAGTTCTAGCTGTACTCGTTAATCGTTGCCGGTGAGACAAGTGCCTGTGTATGCTCATTTATGGCACCAACGGTTGGAACTAAGGATGCTAATTTTACGACAGTGTTTTTCGTAGCAGCTTGTATAAAGCTTGAGAAAACTGCAGCTTTGAGAAACGCGGAAGTAGGTGAAACATATGAAATAGCATCAGTGAAGGATCCATATAGAGAGAATCATGCAACGGATTAAGCAGTTTCATATTTTTGATAAACTACCAATAAGTTTGAAATAGTTTATACTGCTGTTTATGCGTTGGTAAACACTGAAAACCCAATTATAAAGCAATGAATATTGCTAGTAAAGTACTTCTAGGTTTGTGGTGTTAGGGCAAACAGAGATATCTTGCGAGTATGGTGGCTCTATAAGGAATGTTCATAAAATCACTTAAATATAATTTACAACTTATAATAAAACTACTGACTAAGCACTGCAGCTACGCCGAACGTTACATGCGTGACCTAAATTAGGTATTTTTGGCTCGGCGCGGGCGCGTGGTGTCATCTGCTTGATTTGGGCCGGGATATCCCTGGACACCTCTTGCTGTGTGGGCCGGGTCCACCCTGGACTCTACTCTTCTTTCTTCTTGTTATTGGGCAGCGGGGCGCGCGAGATTTTCCATTGAAATGGCGTTGAATTCCCGTCTCAAGGTATTGACGGCGTTCTTTCGGCACTTCTTGATCACGTAGTATACTACTGCAGCTGTAATGAGCGTCACGGCAACTATCAGCAGGATATGTGTAATGAAGTGCTGGCTCTGTTCCGATTTGGTGGTCGCGGATGCTTCTCCGTTTGCATTTTGTGCGATCACGACTTCTTCTTTCGATTGTGTTGATCCCATACTGTTGTGCAGATAGTCCGGTTCTTCAGCAATTTTGGAGTGACAGAGTCGCTATAAAGTATCTTCTTATTGACTTCTAGGTTGGTGTGGTGTTAGGGTAAAATGAGAGACATCTTGCGAGCATGGTAGCTCTATATTGAATGTTCATAAAATCACTTAAATATAATTTACAACTTATAATAAAACTACTGACTAAGCACTGCAGCTACGCCGAACGTTACATGCGTGACCTGAATTAGGTATTTTTAAGTAACATATGAAGTTATTTTTTTTTATAGTAGCTCGACATAATGGCTTCCCTTCGCCTGATGGAAAGCCAAAGAGAAATCCAAGTCGCTGTGACAACTGGCAAGATGCACCACGAGCAGGTGAGGTTATAAAAAAGTGAAGAGTAGGAACTCTGCACTTTTTTATAAATGCAGACTCTAGTGTTCGTCCTCTTTTCATCGCAACTGTGTCAGGTATTTTTGCACCCATGATTGCAGCTACTCATGACCCATCTGGGGTTATGCAACGGCTCACTTCAAAAGCCTTAGATGCTGTAATACGAGCATATCTGAGTTCGTGCTATAAGGAGCTTTTAGATTGGCTCTTTGTGCTTGGCTCTATTGACGAAAGAGCATTTTTGTCAAGTTTCTTCACAATTGAGTCAAGCAGCTTATCAACATTATTTTTAACTTCATCACATGCCTGAATTACGAAATGGTGCAATGAAAATTGCTGGAGGTTAGAATGTTTGAAATCGTTTTGGTACCTAAGGAACTCACAGTTTGGGGATGACTCTTATAGTCGCGCTCTTCCATCAGAGCGGAAAGTAGCCCACTCTGTAACAGGCATTATAGATGTCCAGTAATATGTCCGGGCAGCAGATCTCAATCCTGGAGCATATATCGGCGGTGAATCCATCAGCCCCAGGAGCTCTCTTTGGGCTCATTCCTTTCAGCACCGACCTCAGCTCCTCTTTAGTGAATGGCAGCGGCCCAGGGTCAGGCTCCAACTCGGTCAGCCTCCTGGTTTTCTCCCGAAGCTCAGCCTGTTCCGGGGAATCCGATTCACAGGTGTCTGGCGGGTAAAATGTTCTTGCCAGGAGCACCACTGAGTAAAGAAGTCAACCCAGCGTAAATCCACTCGCTTTTCTTCAACGAGATGTGGCTGCATCTCACGCAAAAGTCCAAACTCATCGTAAAGTTTGTCACTATCTAAGTCAATATTTAACAATTCCTGGAGTCTAGTAATTTCTGACCATGTGATTGGCCCTTTTAGAGATAAAATTTTCATTGCTTGATATTCCGGATCGTCAAAGTTGTACCACTTTTCTAAATATGTTAAACAACGCGTAAAAAAGTTATTGACAACAGTTTTAAGATTTGTTTTTCGCTGTTCATCAAACTGCTTTAATAAATCCATGGCAGATTTACCATAAAATTGATCAGCTTGTCTGTTTTGTAGCTTCGTTCTCAGATCAATCATTATGTCATGAATTTCAGTGCTTGTTACTCTGTCGGATTCCAGAAGTTTAATAGCGTTCTGAAAGACTTGCATTATATTTTGCATAAAATAAAGAGTAAATAAGACTGCATTAGTTTCGGCATCACTGACACAAAAAGTATTCCATAGAAATGCAGAACAATTTTCTTCACCTTGGTCTTTGAAATAAGCAATTAAAGCTGGCCACAACGATAGAATTCTGTCTATGGCAGGTAGTAACGATAACCAACGAGTTGGCACATGTCTTAATATTTCTCTAAACTCAATTTCTGCATCTAAGCAACTAATCATCAGCTCATTTCTCCTTTTAGCAAAAGCCGAAAATTCGCTGTAAACTTTCAAAACAATTAATTCCACATCAACTGACAGAGCTTTTGCAATTTGCTTTATATATTTTTGAGTTTAAAGTTTTAAGCTTTTGGTAAACAGAAACATTTATTCCATAATTTACTGCAGCATTGTCGGCAGAATATGCTGAAATTTGACTCACTTCAAGGCCATTTTTAGATAAAATTTGTATTATTTGATCTTTTATTGCTTCACTGTTTTCTTGGTAATCTTCGTAAAAATCCAACAAACCGGTTTGAATCCCATTCTCGAATGAAAAATATTTAATCAATAACGGATACATTTTCAAATTACCTTTATTTGACGAATCAATCGCTACTGAAAAATATTGACTTGTTTTTAAATTACTAAGTAGGCATTCTTTACTAGCCGGCCCTAAAACGTTTTCGGCAATACTGCTCGCTTTTGTCCTTCCGCATGATACTTTTTTCGCTGTCATCGAATCAAAAAACATGATAGCGTTTAATTTGTGTCCACAATCTTGACTATTATAACTGTGATGATGTTTGATACCATGGAAAGTTGAAGTAACTTCAGCAGCGGTAATTAAATCCTCTTTACTGTTTTAAGACGAAAAAAAAGAGGTGATACCTTGATTTGTTTTGACGTTCTTCATATAAGTTTGATGCTTCGAGGATTTTTCATGTTGTTTCACAGATCCAACACCGTCAAACTTAACCGAAAATAGATGCTGACATATGTTACATTTTGCTGTGAACTCATCTTTTTTTGATAACCACGTATGTTGTTTTAACCACAGGTCATTGAATGAACAATAATACTTTTTTTTCTTTGCACCTGTACTACTCTCACCTCCCGAGTTATCACGATCCATTTTTTTCAAATTACCCACGTAATAACCTCGTTAACGCAATACGCATTCATTGGATGAATTATCTAATTAAACTGAGAAGAACAAAACAAGAGACAAACGCGCGACACATTTGACAAGCCGCGGGGGGACCTTCCTCCGGAGCGGTGTCTGTCTCTGTCACGACGAGGCGCACGCGGCGTGCGTGACAGAGACGACACCGCCGAATCGTCGACGTCGAAGGCGCGACGACGGTGAGACGAACAGGTTTATACCGGCAGCGCCGTGGTGTTGTGTGTGTGTGTGTGATTGCAAAGCACGCAAAGAAAGCGAGTTGTGACGTGCGAGCGAAGGATGTGTATAATTTTTAGAAAAACCGGAGAAATTATTGTTCCCCGGGAGGTCGGGAGATTAACCATTATTATCGGAGTCTCCCGGGCAATCCGGGAGGGTTGGGAACCCTAGCTGCAGCCAACAATCACAGGGGCGCAGTTCTATCGAAATACAGTTTGACGTCTCGAACTTGTTAAAATCCGAAAATTTCAAATATCTTTACTTAAAATGTGCGGAGAGAATTTGGCAGTCTTCCAGGACACGGTAGGACTCTCGGACCACTGGGAAAAATAGTTTTGTCACCGCTCCCGACCCCCCCTCGGAGTATTGTTTTTGCCATCTATCGATGGTTTCCTGACGAATCCGGTATTTAACGTGGGACAAGGGGACGGCGGCGTATGTTGGGCTGGTCTTCTTCTTGGTCGCTTCTTTAGCCAGCTGGTCCGCCCGCTCGTTCCCCTCTGTTCCCACGTGAGCCCTCACCCAAAAGAGATGGATCGGTGTCCCCTCCATTCTCATGGTGTCCAAGACGGCACCAGTTTTTAGGGCCAGGGGGTGCGATATAAAGTCGCCTGTGATGGCGTCTAGCGAGGAGCGAGAGCCGCTAAGTATAGCCGCTGCATAGCCTCTCAGGCGAGCGTACTTTGTTGCCCCGTGTAGCTCAAGGAGCTCAGCCTGAAAGACCGTGCAATAATCCGCTAACTTAAATTTGGCTGCTCTCTTCTCCTCGCCCCCCACCCAACAAGTGAACGCAGCACCCACTTTTCCTTCATATTTGCTCCCGTCTGATAAAATTAGGGGACAATCAGTGGGCACGTTACTGAAATCGTCCTCTGCCAATTCATATGTGAGGCCGGGCGATCGTGTTTAAACTACACTGGTCACAAGAGAACTGTGTGCCTTATTATGATTTTGGATGCTAAGTAACTAAAATTTAGGATAGCGATCTAGGACAGTTTAGAAAATAACTCACAGAAACACACACATCACTGACATCACTAGGTACACTTAGCGAGGATGGTGACACGATGTGGTGCGCAGCGACGTTTTCTGACGCTTTGGGTAAAACTCGGTGCGGTGAGGTGGCACGTGTTACCACGTGGCGGCGACACGATGATGTAGGAAGATATAGGAGATGTAGATATAGAAGATGTAGTAGATATGGAAGGTGAGATAGTTCTTTAGTGCGAGCTTAAGCAGGTCTGCTTAGACTTATCGTCGACCAAAGCGGTGGCGCGGGCTCCGTCTGAGGGCGGAGGCTGACCGTTGACCAATGCACCTGTAGCGACATGTAGCGACACCTATCTGCAAACCGCTACAACAGTCTCCACGTCGCTACAATATGCAATCACTAATTCGAAGCACTCGCATGCACACCGCTCATCCCGACTCACCGCGGATTCGAGCCTACTCGGGCACAACGCTCATCCCGACTCACCGTGGATCCGAGCACGCTGATGCTGACCTGAGCCGAGACTTTCCATCTAGGAGGGGAGTGCTGTAACAACACCTATCTCCACACCGCTACAACAATCTCCACGTCGCGTCGCTACAATATGCAATCACTAGTTCCGCCAGCTAACAACAGATGGCGACGGTAAATCCGCGGCTATAGAAAATGAAATCGCTCCATACAACTTGTTACGTGGCATACGAAGTTTTCATCACGACTCGCTATATATACGAAAAACCAAGATGGTCCATCGGACCGCGGTCCCCGAGCACGATCACCTAGCTCGGCGGAAGTACTTCCACTTTTCATAGGGACAAGTCTGTTCCTACACACCTCTTCTGCTCAGGACTCGATGAGAAAGGACTGGGAATCTGGTATCAGTTTTACCACGCGGGCTCAACAGCGTGGGCTTGAGACTTACTGACGGTGGAGACAGTGACCAGGGGCCGTGAGATTCTTTGTGCCAAGATTCTCTCGGTATAACCACTTACAGCATCACACTTCTGACACCACTTTGTTTAGAGGCCGTCCCTGTTTATCTTTCTAAAAAATCACAATTTTCACTCGCACAGGTTTTATTACTTGCACTGAATACTTCGACTCCCGAAGTTCCTGGAACGGATGGAAAAAGCTGACTGCTTACCGCGAAGTACAGAAACTAACTGAATGAATATGGTCGTAAAATTGGCGACTTAGGGTAAATTATTGAATCTAGTGGAAAAAGTAGGTATGTTAAATGATTGATTGACAATATTAATATACCTAACTATGTATGTATGGGATGTAACAGAACGATCGTTTCTGAATTTGGGCCTAGTCATTTTGGATTTGAAAAATGAGCAGTTGTATTGCGAGTCAAAAACTATTTCGCATTGTCGTTTTGTTCCCATTACCACATCAGTGTAATTTTGTTGTTGGAACTGCTACAAAACCGATACATTTTTGAAATATCTCAAGTTCGGAAAGATATTTCTTGTTTGAATTCTTTCTCGTATAGTGCGTCGGGACTCTAGGAAATAACTCAATGTGGCTTAATAGTAGTTTCTGTCATAGTATTCATTTTGTTTGGCCTATTCTTATGTTTCCCCCGGTTTGCGTTAAGTCCTTCATCAGCTTTCATATCTTTTCCATTGCTGTATAAGTAATAAAAAAAATGTTTTCATACAGGTTTTTTATCTTTATTTGAATGTGCAAAAAAATATAATGTATTGTGACGGTGAGACGACCAGGATGATGATGAAGACGGGGGCAAGGCGGCGACCGTAAGGTGCAGACGAGTCAAAATCCGTAGCGAAGGGTTGGGAGACCGTTTATTGCAGTATAACAGTCAATATGAGCGTTTATAGGTGGCGTTCAATATGTTGACCTCCGGAGAGACGCAACATACATGCAGCCAACTATAGGTTCAAGTAAAGCCTGTAGATTCAACTATATATCTCAGCAGGTGTGAAAGCATATAGTTTGCACTAAGACTTGTCCCTAAGAATGAATATAAATCTGATTGAATGGAATGAATAGAACGAATGGAACGAATAGAAGTCAAAAGTATGGGAAGGCTATGTGTCTCCATAGGATCGCAACGACCCCGCGATGTAAGTGAAACCCAGCGCCATCTAGTAGTGTTAGTCTGTGCTACAAACTATTAATGTTTTTTATGCGGTTCGAGTAGCAGTGTTGTGGTTCGGGTGTTACAGTATATATGTGTATTAATATACATATTGTGTGTGTACGTAGAGCTGTTGAGATATTAGGTAATCAAATTATGTATTAGAATGTTAATGGTTACCTACTGCGACACAAGCATTATGCTTAGTGCAGAGCCGCTAGATAAGACAAGTGTTATTTTATGTGCCTACAATACAAGTGAGCATGTTCGGTGGGCTAGTTTATGCAAACATCCTATTTATTATATTTAATTACATTATTATTTAGGTAAATATCTGCCAGCCTTTGAGTAACCTATTTATTTATAATTAATATAATATGTATGTAGTATTTTTATACCTATAATTATTTTAGGAGCAACACACGTCCGTGGCTTTCACTCGGCAGGGTTCACCGAAAACCAGCGCCGTGGTCCGCTACGCGGGCCACTGTTTACTGCTGAGTGAGGCCCTTTTGCATTGGGCGTCACAATCCTGCGTCCGGTCTATCTGTTAACTTTTTTTTGTGTATTTTTAATTCTTGTTTTTCCTTGTAAAAGTTGTAATGTATTATTCTATTTTTTTGTTTTTTCTCCTAATTTTCTTATTCTTATAAAAATAACAGATCTTCGCAATCTTGTTCTTGCCGTTCGCCTTGCCTATGAGCTTGAAAGGTTCTTGATAATACCGATGAATAAGGCACGACGCATCTTTTATCTAAATCTATTTCCTGACCATGTAGCCTTATTTTACCTGTGAAGCCACCATGTTAAAGTGATTTCCGACGATACTGAGGAAATCCTTTTTCTCCTGATATTGTTTGCTCCGAAAGAGCTTGAGGGTATCTTTTAGAGCAATGACCTTCTTGCATACAGGGAGAATTTCTATTTAATGGGCCACATGGTCCGTGTGGCCCAAAATCGATCAATGTGGCGAACATTAGGAGAGGCCTATGTCCAGCATGGACTGACACGGGCTGATGATGATGATGGTCCGTGTATCATGTGAGTCTTTACAATATCGAATAAGATAGGGTCTTCAGTCCTATGAGGCAATTCAGGTATCAATAGCATCAGGTCAAATTTTTTCTTCTAGCCACAGTAGTGATGTAAGGGAGCGGCCTATCATCTTTTCGTAGCTAAATACCACAGGTCGATGACTCCAGATGTTTGCCCTAAGTGGTGAACAATTGGAAAGGCCTACGTCCAGCAGTGGACGTGGAGTGGAGTGCAATAGGCTAATGATGATGATGAAAGTAGTATATGGGCATGTGGCAATCCCCGTTTTTGCCACTCAACGCTGAACATATAACACAGAAACTATCCATCTTTAGTAATTTAGTCGATCATTAACTTTAGTTTAACTACTGCATGGAATTGGATGCGGTTTTCACCAATGAACTACTTAAAATTTAGCCATTTTATGGAAGTCCGTTATTTTTGAAACCCGATATCCACGCGTGCGCCGCCGCTGGCACAGCTAGTTATCAAATAAATCTTTGGTTATTTTCTGTCCAATATAATTAAGTGCTCTTCGTCTAGGTTTTTCTTTAATTTTTGCATAATTTGGTGTTGGAATTTGCTTGTGGAAAGGCGAGTTAGTTGCTAAAGATTCAGGAACATTCTTTAACTTTAACAGTGGCAATTCGTCATCTGAATCCTCCGATTGAATCTGCTCTTGTTCAGCACTTAGTGTTAGTTGTTTTACGTTCGGGTTTACATTTTCTTATTTGAATCAGAAGACTAAGTATAAATATTAAAACGTTTTGATGGATATTGAATGAATATGAAATAATATAATATTCTGATAATAAGTATCAAAGTCTTCTTCCGCCGAACTACCGGATGTAAATGAATTTAACCGAGGCCGAGGGCGAGGTTGCTCAATATACGCACCGCTTCAGTTTTTCTGCTTTTTCCATGTTGTGCGCTGGCAAATTGCGTTTATTTCCAATGCGGAGCTTTTTAGAGGAGACTAAAGTGGGTCTTGATCGCTGTCTACATGTAAAATTATTTATTAGACTTTGTGCTACATGTTGGCGATACTCAAGGCGGACCTTCCACTCTGTGTTTTTCGTGCAACTTTACGTAGACATACAACTCATATTTAATGAGTTATTCATAGCAATGTCTAAGATGTCAAAAAAGAGGCGCAGGTAATATTTTATTTTGGCTTTGCGATCAACCTCATAACATGCTTTGCGCTGATCCATAAGGTCTACACCGCCCATATATTTATCAGAGCGCATCACTACTTCCGGACATGTTACATTTATTTTTTGAGCAGTTCCTGTCTGCCTCCTCTTTACTGTGCAGTAAATCTTTTCAGCATACCTATTGTAAGTAGAGTTCCATCTAGTTGGGACTTCTTGGATGAGGGCGCTTGGGTATCTCGCCATCTTGCTCTTGGTACTTTTTCAGTTTTTCCTAAGCTGTGTCTAAAATGACGCACTATAGTTTTAGCTTTGGTAACTATGTCAGTTATGTCCTTATCTTTTGTAAGGCGTCTTTTACGGCCAAATTTCGAGTTTGGGTTTAACAGGAAAAGATTTTCGACCCCAATTCTCTATCGAGAGCGCATTTAATGTTCGCTCCATTGTATGACACTGCTAAAAGTATCTTTATTACTTACACCCCAGTCATCACATAATGTCTTTGATGACTTTCGCTAAATACTTAGCCGTATGGCTCTCGAACAAAGGCGCACAATCCAGGAGTACAGATCTTCATCGCTAATCCCTTCGTCGATCAAAGTATTATAAAAACTTTCCTTAGAAGGCAGACGTTTCTCACTTTATTATCAAGTTTTTGTTCTGACGAAAAGAAAAGTAAACAATCATCACAAAAGTAAATCTTATTATGATGCTTTGTTATTTGAGCTCGCACAATACGTGATAAATTATTTATTAACACGTAGTGAGATTTGTTACCATTTTCCAATAACAATAAATTAATCCTAGTTTTTCTTTTGAATTCTGATCTATAAATGAGTCCCACAGTGCGCTGTTAATGCTCATAAATCAATTATTATTTTCAAATGTTTTAATATCTGTCAAAGTGACAGGAAAGTTTAAATCTTTAATATTTAACACTTCTCGAAAATGAGGATACGAAGCTGTACGATCACTATTGCGTTTTGCCGGGCAAAGGGCTGCGACAACGCTCCACTAAACTAAAAAAAGCATATATTAAACATGCTTTTTTCCTTTTTAAATAAAGCGGTAAGTCCACATACGTTGAACCTGCCCCACTTAACGGATCAAACTTGTTAACCCTTTAAAGCGCAAGACTATTTTTTTTTACTTTTTAGTGTTTTAGCGAAATAATATGATAAAATAGTAACTAAGGATGTATAAAAATAGACAAAAAAAAATTAAAGTGTTCAAATATGTTACATTGCCCAATAAACAAAGAAGTAGCATATCAAAAGTACGTATCATATTTGTTACATTGTTCTTGGGCTAAGGTTTGATAAAACACCAGTTGGAGTACAAAAGGGGTATGAATTATTGATAATATCTAAACAAAAGTAATCAATTTAAAATTTATTTTGCATGAAAGTTTAAAAACCAATTCTTTTTGGTACAAAACAAAGACAGAGATCAAATTTAACGCAATTACATTTGTTTGACCCTTTACACAACCGACACCTACCTCGTATCCTATCTATCTTGGAATATCGGAAGATGATCCACACCGTCAAAACGAATCCTATCATTCGGTCGGGGGGCAATGGGTTCCAAGGGAGGCCCTACCTTTTTTCACTAATGTTTTATCCGTAGGTAAAAACTTTTCACAACCCTTCAGAAGAAGACGATTAGATCTGATTGTCCCAAGGCTGCCATGCTCTTTCCGCAAGTAGTGGATAACCTCCAGGGATGTAAAAAGTTATCGAAATAGATATTGGCAGGACTTTTCTCAATTGTCATGCAACGAACCAACACTAATTTCCCTACAAGCCCAAGACTATTTTCATACTCTGAAAAAAGCTTGTGTTTATAATAACCACGAACCTAAATATATATTTAGGTTCTTGATTTGTGCTATACTTCGATCGTATCTTCTGGGTAATTGGTGACCTAATATGAGATAGAACAGATAAAACCGAGTTTAAAACTGGCATTGGATCAATTTGTTTTTGAAGTGGGAACAATTCGTTTCATACCATTGGGGTAAAGGGGTCAGTTTCCATGTCAATATTAGTATTCGGCTTACATTGAAAAATTCTTCCTGGGTAAGAAGGGAAAATGAATTATCGTAATCTTGTTCTGAAGTTGAACTGTCTAAAATATACATTCTCACAAGTGAAGAGCAAATAGAGTGCGGCTCGGAGCTGCTATCTGAATGAAAGTCTTCAGTATAACGTCGACGATGAGTTGCGGTATCTTCAGTGATGACTTCATCATCCGAAGTTGATGGTCCTTAGATGAAGCACGTTTAGGTAGAATCAATACCAGGATTTTCTTGGTTCTCTCCCATGCAAGTTACAATTTAAGCTACAATAACAATAAATTCAATTTATTTTCGAAATCTTGGGGTACGTTCAGCTGTAGACCTCCACCGACCATTCGCTTAAGTAATGATGATGATGAACAGGGCTCTTGAGTACAGAATTCCTTCACCTACACCAAACCACCAATCGATACATATGACACTATTTCCCGTTGCGGTAGCACATATTTTTAGAACACCTTATTTACACTAATTAAATAGTACATATTTTGAATACGCAAAATGGAAAGGTTATCATAATAAATGTTTTAGTGCCTGTATTACTCCATAAAAGGGTTAAATTATAGAAAAATGCTTAAAATTCCATGCAAGCTATTTTGTTAATATTCGCGCAATGTATCACCCGTAATACAAACAAAATCACAACTAGTTTACTGGGTCTTGCGCGATGTATTACGGGTAATACATACAAATATTCATACAGATTACGTAAAAACTAAACTCAACTAATTCGCATTTGTGCGTGTTTTAAATAAATGCACTTACTAGAAATTAATACACAGTAATAGATTGCCAAAATAATCACTAATATAATTATTATAGAATAAAACTTACGGAACGTCAGCGTGCTCTGCGGGGTTGCGGCACCATTTTGCAATTTAGTGACAGACGGTGCGCCGGAGCAAATTCATAATTTTTTTACTATATACGAGTAGTATACCTAATAGCATAGTGAAATAATTTTGTTAATTTTCTTTTTAGATTTCATGAAATATTTTTTAGTTTAGAGTGTATCACCACAAACACATTGCGAAATAAAGGGTTAATATTAACTGCAACATGTATGTTACTTAAAAATTCCCAACCGCTGTCACGATCCGACACTTAAATGTTGCATTATCCTGTATAGTACTTTTAACCTATTACCATTACTTGATTATGTCACTGACATGTTTTTCAAATTTAAGTCTACTATCAAATAAAACACCTAAATTACGAGCATCGGTTACCTGTTCAATTGGATTGTGTTCTATTGTTATTACTGGTGAATAGCTGTTGATGTGATGTATTTGTGTTTTTGTACCTAAAATAAGAAATTTGTTTTTATCCGGATTCAGTAACAGACAATTATTTTGTGACCATTGGGCAATATTTTTAAAAGATCTTGGCAAATCTCAGACGCAGCTATTGAAGTGTCCTTAGGTTTGAATGTTCTGTAAATTTGAAGGTCATCGGCGTATAAATGATGTTCACAATATTTTATATGCCCAGGAAGGTCTGCTGTGTACAGAGTGAAAAGAATCAATCGACGAATTGTTACTTTAAATACGTCTTCTTGGTCATTTACTTCTGCTGTGCGAACGTAGGCACCCAGTATATTAAACAGTATTTCTTGTAATTCTTGTCCGCCCCAATGTAAGAGACTGGCGCGTTTTTTTGAACTAGTATCAACATCAGCAGCTTCCAAATAAATGTATAAACTTCTTTTCCAACGTTCCCATCGAGCTCCTACTGAACATGCTTCCCCATCGCAATCAAACTTTTCCAACGTTAGACTTGACATTCTTTAATCTGTGGACAAAGAAACAAAGAACTTCTTTCTCGAGCCGAGGAAAAAGTTCAATAAAAAGCAAATTTATGGATAATTAAGGATATTTTTATTAGAAACGAAATCTTCAATCATTTGACTGTCACATAATCACAGCGTTAAAGTTTTATTACTAGGCATTTGGCCACAAATAAACTTGAAAAAAAAACAGAATCGCTCTCATAACCCGACTGTGCTCATATCCCATGAGAGCCTATAAATTTCCATATGTATAATGGGAGCTACTTAGTTATTAAATCAGATTCAAAAATTTCTATGACAGTCTTAAATTTCAAAATAAACTTAACGATATAACAATTAACTTTAAGGATCCAAACAAAACACACAAATATAATCAACCGGGCTGTCAGAACCAGAACATTCTTTATGTGCCCATTTACCGCAACCCCTGCAACGGTACCACATTTCGTTATTCTTTCCTATGTCACAGCAAATAGCACACAATATCTCTTCTTCTGAATATTCTGACTCATCGTCGCAAAGATTCTCAATGTGTTCTTCTTCATATGGGTCAGTTTCATTCTTAAAATTGAGCCCGCGTTAGCCCATAAAATTTATTTTACATCTTATGTAAATGATCATTATATTTTTCATGATAGTTTTGGAGGACATTTGTAGCTAGTATCGTTTGATTTAGCTAATCTGAATCTTGACAGCATTTTCTAAGGTTTCAACGGTCCAAGGCGCTTCAAAGTGGCGCGTTCCCTTTTTGTGTGAAGTCGTACAGACATACGCCATCGACGAAAAAAAACGTACACGATAAAACGAAACAGTAAAACATGTGTGAACCGGCCGTTACCTGTTTGAGTGCTGCTTCACATGTTTTTTCATGTTAGACGTATTCCCACTTGTTTTTATTATTTTAAAACAGGTCTTACATACAACGCATAAAATGCAGAAGGCCTATATCGGGAGAAATTTGTTTCTTTATTTCTTTTATTGCATTAATTTGTTGTTTTATATTTGCTATATGTTTGATGAATGCAGGTAATACTGAATTTAAATGTTCAAAAACAGTCTTTTTGGTTATTTGTACTTTTTCTTTCAAAGTTTTCTTACATTTTTAGACATACTGTTAAGGGGTGAACTAATGAACGCGACACGGACGGGTAATTTATATATAAGAAATGTTCACTAACCTTTCTCCGCTGCTCAGTAGATATGCCCGGCCGGGACAATTTCGTGTCTGGTCGCCTTCAGACCAACACCTTCATACAAAATTTCCATAGGATGGTACTTGTGCTACTTCGCTCCCACACACACTTCCAGACTCCTCGATGACACCACGACAGCGTTGGCGGACACGTAATGTCGCACATCCAGCGCGCTCCAGAACACGTTATGTTGCCGAAAACCACGCTGGTACCGAATATGAGACCGTCGTCTTACGAATCTCGAGAGCGAATCTTAATGCACCGCTTCAATGACAGCGTAAGGAAAGGTCACCAAATAAGGCCTACCTTATTTTTTTTATTACTTAGGTAACTAGCAGGTTTATAATAAAAATGCACTGTTAATTTGAAATGTAAGGGAGCGGCCTATCATCTTTTCGCTCCAAGCCAACCTCACCTGCCCGTGGTGCATCCTGCCGAACAACAAACGAGGCGCTGGCAACCGACTGGTGGCGGTATAACCATCACAATTGAAAGCGTAGCTAAATGCCACAGGCCGATGACGGGCAGCAGCGTCACCGGAGTGAGAAGCTACGCGCTGCGATCGCCAACCCGCCTGCCCAGCGTGACGATTATGGGTATATCCTCCAGATGTTCGCCCTAAGTGGTGATCAACTGGAGAGGCCTGTGTCCAGCAGTGGACCGCAATAGGCTGATGATGATGATGATGATGATGAATTTGAAATACTTATATATATTTATTAAACTTTGTAACAAATGAAACAAAATTGCTTTAGAAACAAAAGTCACACTTCTGTGAACACAAATAACTAAAATGTCACTTTGGCCTTATTGGGAACCCTGTGTCTTAATAAGGCCTTAATAAAAACAAGTAAGCATTCAACTTCTTAATTAATACAAAACGTTTTCAACACTTATATTAAATGTAATGAGATCCTTTTAATCATATTTGGTCATTCTAGATCAGAGTTCACGAATTTCTCTATCTATGTTAATCAGCATTTTTCATCTTTTTTTTTAAACAATCACCTGAACAGTAAAATATCTTCTCAGCGGGTGTGAGTCCAACACACAGCTCATGATACCAAACGCCACAAGTAAGACATTGTCGCATGTCATCAACTCTATCTTCATTACAAGCTGGACAGTACCAAGAAGATGAGGAAGATTTGTCATCGTAACGTTTTGGTTTAGATGGTTGCGTAGGGTTCTTCTTGGGATGTTATATCTGGCTGCAGCAGCATATGTAGATAACATGCCTCTTTCTACCATTTTTACAGCGTTTTCCATCTGTTGTGAAGTCCATTGAGCCTTTCTTTTCCTTGTGGTAGAAGCTGGTGATCCGCTTTCCATCATCATCATCATCATCATCAGCCCGTCCATTGCTGGACATAGGCCTCTCCTAATGTTCGCCAGCATGATCGATTTTGGGCCTCTCGCATCCAGCACTTGCCAGCCGCCCTGCGCAAATCGTCACTCCACCTGGCCTGAGGGCGTCCTACATTACGTTTGCCGAGACGCGGTCTCTACTCCAGAACGCTCCGCTTTCCATGACGTTACTAAAAGCAAGAGTTTACTATTTTACTGTGATACTCTTCTAACTCAAATAAAACATTGTCCTAATAAGGCCTGTACCTGTGCCGTTATAAGGCCTATACATTTTTTTATAGGCCTTATTAGGACATAGCACATGGGTAAACAAAACAACAATTAACTGGAATACACCGATTTTACAGCGTTTTCACTTATGTAAGTAGATGGCTAAACGTATAAATAATCCTATAGACAAAACCCAGCACACAATGTACGAATAGAAATAAAAATACTTACTGTTTATTCTGCCAGAATTTTGTAAAAACAAGCGTGCGCTTCGCGTAGTGATTGTTTTCGACTGCAGGTTTCAACACGTTCGCGGCACGGGCTGCTTGCTGTGCTTGTGTGCGTTAGTTAATGTACACGCACACGTCTACAAACATTAGCGGCAATTTTGAATCGAGAAGCGGGAAATTTTAAAAATAGGCCTTATTAGGACATAGGCTTTATTTGGGTCACCCACCTTACATTATTCTGCCGGCGGCAGGTAGGAACACATCTCTTTTTACAAATTACCCGCAAATACAAATATACGAACTATTATTGTTACTATAGTTCATTCGCGTTAAGAAAATAGTGACTCATCACCGACTGCCGGCCACTAGCCAATTAAAAATTAATTTCCATTAGAAATTATAATTTCTAGCGTTTCTTAACGCGAATGAACTATATTTCTAAATTGTGTTGCACTCAAATTAAAATTGTACTAAATATGAAAAAACCTGTTTCATCAGTACGAAACATACCGCTCACCTTAAAAGTACCGAGTATCTTTTAACAAAAGATAGGGTAAGATGGGGGAATGGCGGTCACTTAAGCAGTAATCCACTTTATATTTTATTTATGGGACTTACGGTATAGGTAACTGACTTTTTACATAGCTTATATAGTGGGCTATAGATATATATGAGGCAAATTATCAATCTATTACGGGTTTCTTATTTTTTTAATTATATTGTAAAAGCCTCCGTCGACCGCCATTACCCGCAAGTGCGGGTTATGGCGGTCTAAGGTCGGGGTATTACCGGTCATTGAAAAATAACACATGGTTTCTTTTAAAGAAAACATAATAAAACAACATTTTTTCATATTATTTAAATTTTTAATATTTTAACTTAAATGAATCCAAACATTCTTGTATTTTAACCAAAAATAACACTACTTAAAAAACCAAAATTATTACTAATTATTAATATTTCTTATTTTAGAATCACAAACTAGATGCTACGAACTCTCTTTGACTTAGATTCAAACTTTTTTATCTTTTTACTAAATTTAACCAAAAATAACATCATTTAAAAAACAAAATTATTGCTAGTTATTAATATTTATTATTTTAAAATCACAAACTGAGATGCTAAGAACTCTCTTTGACTTAGATTCAAACTTTTTTATCTTTGTACTAAATTAAACTCTCTTGTTTAACCAAAATAAAATAAAACTAAATAAACAAAAATCAAACATATTATTAATTATTTATGTTTTGATAATGAAAATCAAAAATTGAAAAGTCTGAGAACCTTACGCTTCCTATCACAGTAATCGCATACATAGGACTCGGAGGAATCAGCCCCACTGCATTCTTCGTGAGTCCACCGCCCACAACTTCGGCATCTATTCTTTCCATGTGTCGCGGCATCTGTTTAAGTATAAAAATAAGACATTAAATTAACAAATAATAAAATTGTCTTATAATTCGATACGGGGTAATACCATAAATGGTTATAGTCTTCCCTGGGTTGTTTCGCAGCCATGTGTCTTGTGCAGAGGCGCAATATTTTTTGAAGGGTCCGAATACTGAGACGTCCAACGGCTGCAGTTTGTGGCTACAATGCGGGGGGAAAGATAACATAACAACGCCATTATCTTTAGCTAAATTCAATGTCTCCACGTGCAAATGAGAGGAGTGGTTGTCTAATACAAGCAAAATGCGGTTATAATTAGACGGTTTTACATGTTTGATAAAGTGTTGCATAAACTGCAGAAATTCAGTAACCCATCCACTGGCGTTACCGGCTCCTACACAGTCAGGAGGACCGCTGTTAATGAAGTGACTCTTATAATTTTTTCTAGGAAAAAAAAACTAGGTGGCACTGTGTTTCCTGAAGCAGAGGCAGCTGTAACGACAGTAACATTAGTTCCTCTTTCCCCTGAAGTCATAGCGCCAACGTTACGTTTACCCTTGGCTGCTACAATTTTATTCGGCTTCAGAACTGTGGACACCCCTGTTTCCTCCACATTTCAAATTTGTGACGCAGTGAATCCATATTTGTCCATGACTTCTGCTAACTTGTCAAAAAAAACTTGAACATTCTGAGCATTAAACGATGTTGCCCTACCGAGGCTGGTTGGTTCAGGCTTACGAATAGACAACTCGGCATGACGTTTTAAAAACTTCGTTAGCCATTCTTTCCCGGCCATTTTATTGGTAGTCCAGGATGCTGTAATTTTTATTCTGAATTTAACAGCACACTCGTAGGCAAGGCGACGAACATCTTTTGGGGAGTATCCATAGAATATTGTTGCCATTTGTAGCAAGTATGTTTTCAAAGAATCTTCTTGCTCGGGAGTAAATACCTGCCTTGGTTTTGAATAGCCCATTGAAGGATCACCTCTTTCAGATTCCGATTTCTTCATAAATCTGGTCAAAGACATTCGCTTGACACCGAATTCCTTGGCGGCGGCATTCACACTTTTACCTTCATTGACAGCATTAGAAGCATCATTTAACTGTTGAGTAGAGTAAGAACCTCTTGAGGTCTTCCTTTTATAAGTCCGCATGCTAAAACAAAACAAAAACATAAATCATTTTCATATTAAATCATGGGGTTAGTTGAGCAACAGTTGCCCAACAAACCCCCACCCGAATATTTGAATTAAAAGTGAGGTTATACGGTATGATTTGAAACAAAATCCTTATTAGATATCAAAAATACATTAAATTTATGAACCTTTAACACTTACTTGATTTGAAATGGGTAACATTTCACTCGTAGAGAAGAAATATACACAAATACGATTTTTTTACTTTTTGGTCGCAAAATAAACAAAGCGCGCGCGTGCCTTACTCGATTGACAAATCGCTACTGACGGTCGTGCGATGAGTTCCCCTCCCCCGCCCCTTCGTTTCCTTCATTTGATGTCCTAGCGTCCGTTGCATAGTTTCGGAGATATTTTGATTGCCCAACTTACCCCTATGCTCAACTAGCCCCGCCCTACCCTAATTGTTACGAGAATTAGGACGGTATGGGCTGTACCGGGGATTGTTGTGGTTGCAAGACGTAGTTGTCATGAGAATTAAGACGGTATGGGCTAGATAAGGTGGATGATTGCGATGGTGTATGGGTTAAATTGCTGTAATTGTTTTGTAGGATTTGCCAAAAGCAGCCCATCAATGCTATGCATATTGTGACGTCGTTCCTGTATCGAATATTCTCGTAATCTTTTAGCTAATAACTGTACGTATGAGTCGCACTCATCGTTTTCTTTCCTGTTCAATAACATGCTGTTCAAATTCGAAACCGTGTCTTTTATATTCTTATGAATATTTGCTTCGCAATCTTCTCGAGAACGCTTTCTTTTGATATGTGATTTTTAAATATTTTTTTCTTGTGCAACGATTTATTCTTCCCACAATTTTGTTCATCATTATTCTGGTCGTTGATAAGCTCATCATCTTGCTCGATATTATTCATCATTGTTAGCCACATTATTTTGCCCGACTTGGGTCAAAATCAGTTGCTTATGTTGAACGTCTTTACTTTTTGAAGTACCCATATTGCAGAATAACACTTTTGTATAGTCAGGGTTTACGAACAAAGTCTGAAGAGTCAATGAACTCATCTTAGATGACGGAGATGTTTAGTCCAACACGCGCAATGGCGCCAGACAGCGTCGCCATGTAAGGTTCGACGGACAGTAAGATGCAATTGCAATGCAATTGGCCTTAAGTCCACTAATTTCCGAATTCGGACCAGTGTGCGCCGCCGCGCTATTGGAGCACTCTAGCAGAGAAAATAACAATTATTATTACTGACTTTTAAAAACGTGCTTCTCAGCCCGAATTATTCGTGCGAAGCCGGAGCGAATCGCTAGTAATATACGAGACTGAAAAATAATACATAATTATTATGCCATTTAAATTTTTCTATCAAAAATATTGTTGCTTCATAAAAACAATACGTTGTCTATAATGTTATCTTTCATAGAAATTCTATAATTAGACACAAAGAACCTCAAGGAAGAAAAATAGCCTTTCCGACACTCACCTATGTCATTGGTGCAGCAAAGCACGACTGTAAACAGTTTAAATAATAACTTTATATTACTCCCCCAATACATTAAAACATCGTCTGTGGACTAAAGCAAGGGTTCATCAAGAAATAATGTAAAAACCTGTTCTAAGTTATTTCTAATTTTACCGTATGGACCGTTCCTTCGTACTAATAAAATACTAAGATCATTTTGTCTACTAATAATATAGGTACGTTATATAACATGAACTCAAAAATTCTTCCATGTTCTGTCTGGCCTCTAAGGTTTCATTAGGATAATTATTATTAGAAACATCTACATCACTATCATCTGCACACTGCACAGGTTAATTACGTAGGCTTCAGCCGGAGGATTGAAAAAAAACCGAAATTAATTAGAATAAATTTAATAAAAAATAAAAGAAATACATACAATATAGTTATATCTAAGGCTAATTGACCCGATCGATGCGAGATTCGAAGTGGCCCGATGACGCTGGCCCGGTGGCGCGATGCGGCGGTCACGTGAATGTCCACGTTCGTCGCGTCAGCGTTTCCGTGGTTTGCTAATGTTTTCGTGTCCCACATAAGATCTCGGCGTCAGCAATCTTCATGGAAGTGTCGTACGTAATTCTTCCATCCGCAGATCAGCAACTATTTGAGAACTTTCAGCGAGAAAGTTGCTGGCAGCTTTCCATCATTGGGTTTCCCGTATCCAGGGTTATCCGGGCGATCGTAATGATGATTTTCAGGTGCAGGTTCCGGGACTTCGAAGTTGTCGGTACAAGTAGATGACTTTGATCTGCAAAATTATTTAAGTATGAGAGCATTTCTCACTCCTAGCCAATTGTCTGGGATGCCGTTTGAGTTTATTGTTCGTGCGGCGGGCCCCGTTATCTTATTTAGGATACCGTTCAATAAACACAAGTTGCCAAGTTCGCTGCCCGGCACATTACTAATGTATGTATTGACAGCAACACAAGAGCGATTCTTGTGTGCTTACATGACGTATTTCATAATCGGCTTATTTCTGAATCGATAGCTTGATTCTCCTCGGCTGCAGACCTCGTGGTTCGGAGTCCTCGATGAAGGCTTGGTAGCTCAACCATTGGCGTACGGATGGGAGCAAGAAAGTGATGCTGGATACAATCGCGACGCGCACTGATTCGAGGATCCTACCGACTGCGCCAATTACATAGGCTTCAGCCGGAGGATTGAAAAAAAAACCGAAATTAATAATAATAAATTTAATAAAAAATAAAAGAATTACAATATAATTATTATTATAATTATATCTATGGCTAATTGACCCGATCGATGCGAGATTCGAAGTGGCCCGATGACGCTGGCGCGGTGGCGCGATGCGGCGGTCACGTTGAATGTCCACGTTCGTCGCGTCAGCGTTTCCGTGGTTTGCTAATGTTTTCGTGTTCCACATAGGATCTCGGCGTCAGCAATCTTCATGGAAGTGTCGTACGTAAATTGGTTCGACTGTATGAAACCGAAAGTAAATATTTATTAATTTTTTTTAGCTCGTCTTACTTGTTCGGATGTCAGAGTTGAATTGCATTGATAAAGGTATCCTTATTAAACGACGCACTTTCCTTATCTTTCATCTTATTTATAAGACTAGTAGCCAATTCTGTGGCACTTTTTTATAGTTTATATTGGCACATCATCCAGTCCAAATAAAAAGTGCTCACAGCCAGTTGCTCTTTTTCGAGCTTTTTGGTTAAGATTTTGGCTGTTTTAAAAAATCTTCTGATGACAGTTGTAATCGCTCGTTGGCGGTGCATTCAGCTTGACCTCCGCGAATGCTCTCACTCCTGATGCCGCATACTAGCTGATCCCGTAGGCTTTCTCTGAGCCAGCTGCCGAAGTCACATAATTTGGACATTTTCTTCAAACTCCGAAATACCCTATATTTTTTTTGTCTCTTGTGTCTAAAACTCAGTGTTGCCAACCCCAACATAGAGCTAAACTGTAGATATTCTCAAAAAAAACTGTAGAAAACTGTAAATATCAAATTAAAAACAGTAAATCTACAGCTTTATATTTTTATCATTGAATGATGGTAATAAATAGAATAAATTTTAGAGAGGCAATTAAAAACAAGAAAATTCATGTGATTATCGAAGTTTTAATCATAAAGATACGTTAAGTCAAATAAAATTAGTAATTAAGAGCTAGTATTGCAACGCTTCAGGAAATGTGACTAGCACTGTGCTAGTAGCACATGTTAGACATGAACATAAACATGTTAGATAATATTACTAGCTGCTATCTCATTTTCAATTTGAAAGTCTTCTTGATTTTCCGTTTCATCTTTATTCTTGAACTCATACATATTTTGATTGAATTTTTTAAAATGGTCATTCGTCGCATCGAACTCAAAACAATTTTTAATTTCTGACTTGGTGTGCAAGGTACCTTTTATTGTTGTCGTAGAAAGTTTATTCCTTAGCTTAGTCTTCATAAGATTAATGTTGGAAAACAAACGTTCTACCGTAGCAGTACTGTGCGGCAAACATAGAAGCTTTCTGGTTAAAGTCGATAACAGTGGAAACATCACAGACCCATCGCCTTTTTTTAATTTAGAAACATGCCACCAAAATTCTTCTACACTGGGCGTCTCAGTCTCATTAAATTCAACATTGGTCTTGCGAAGGGTTCTCCATTCTCTATCTAATTCTGTTATATTTTACCAGAAATCAAAAAGGTAATGAATCGTTGGACGAATATGTAACGGTTTTGAACAATTTAGCAACGATGTGTGAATTTGGTGAAATAAAAGAATCCTTCACCAAGGACATGTTCGTTATTGGAATAAAAAACACTCAAATCAAAGGAAGATTATTGCAGAAAGACAAGATTTTGAATATAAATGATGCAGCACAATTTGCTAAGAATATGGAATTATCCTGTGAAAGGTCTAAGAAATTAAACAATTTTGAAAATAATGAAGATGATATGAAAATTCAAGCGATTTCAAGAAAAAATAGAAGTCAAACACCGTCAAGAAGAGATAACCGTCAAAGAAATAATTCTGTTAGTCCGTTTAGAAGAAAAAGTCAATGGCATCAAGGCGAAAACAAAAACCAAAATTTCTTTTCAGGTTTCAATTGTTTCAGGTATCCAAAGTCAAGTAATACATTATCTAACATTTGTCGAAGATGTGGTCAGCAACACAGATATAAGTGTCCAGCACAAGGGAAAGTCTGCAGTAATTGCAAGAAGTCGAACCATTTCGCTAAATTCTGTTTTCATAAAGATGACATAAGAAACAAGAAAAATGTAAGTTCATTAAAAACATTTCAAGAGTTTGCAAACAAGTGTAATATGTCAGAAAGTCCTGTCGAAAGGGAGGATATTGTTAAATATTATTATGTACCAAGTTATATGAATTGTCAACAACAAATTGTAAATGAAAGTCAAGAAACTATGTCATGTAATAATGAAAACAATTTGTCAAATTCTATGAATGATTCTTTTACGTCAATAAGATCAAGTCAGTCTTCTTCCAGTCAATCGAGTCCATTAAACAAGTCAAGTCAGTCAGAAGAAAATATACTATCACCTTTTTTCATAGAAATTGATGGAAGTAACAATGAAAATAATTTTATATCAGAAAATCAAATGTTAATGTCACAAAGTCAATCAGTATCAAGTAATTCAAATGAAAACTTACCAGAAATGTGTGATATTTCAGTTGGGAGTAATACTCCAGAGTTAAGATATAGTTCTCGGAGACTATTAAGGAAAGCTAAAAGACTAGATTTGTAAGAAATATTTATTGTTTATCACATAGTTTATCATAAAAAAGTCGTATTGTAGGATGAGAGATAGGTTAGTAGGTTAGGTATAGTTCTCTCGGGTTCTGACCCACGCGAATCGGATTGTAGTAGGTAGGCACGAAGATGACGGAAGGGGGTCCCGATGACGTCACCGCCAGAAGAAACACGATGAGTTCGGTCAAAGTTTATTGATGAGCGTAGTTACAAAATAATTATGAAATCCGGTCCCCGCAATCGTGTTCGTAGGCGATGCACGAAGCAGAGTGCCAGTTACAAAGGCACAATTATGATATAATAAAGATAGGTCCCAAACGTTCCACAGAGTTCTGACGGACAGATGCTAAGTGGTCGAAGTATGAGGGATGAGGGAATGACTTGAATTATTAGGAATTCGGAATTAATTTTACACGGTGGCTATGCGAGACCTTATATAGCTGGTGAATCGTAACGACCCCGCGATGTAATGTACACCTCGCGCCATCTATTGACGCTTTGCGGAACTAATGGCTTGAATTGTTGATGAATGTATGCGAGACCATATGTAACTGGAGAATCGTAACGACCCCGCGATGTAACGTACACCGCGCGCCATCTAGTGATGCTTTGCGGGACTAAAGGCTCGGAATGTTATCATTCGCCCATAGTAATGTACACATTGGAGTGTTGTTTACAATATATTTGTATTGGGTTGTGTTACAGTATCATATTGTTCTTGATGTTGAAATATTATTGTATTTGTAGTCCAGATTAATTATATTTCAAATTCTTATGTATATTAATTAATTTCACTTAAAATTGTAAAAGATTTGATATTTCAGTCAGGTTTGATTTTTAACTAAATTAACCTCAAATATTGTATTGTCAATGTCACTATTAAATTAAATGTCAATGTCAATTAGAATTCCATAGTCCCAAAAAGGGGCATGTAACATTATTGTCTATGGCAATAGCCATAGAATTAAAAATATATAGTGGTTGTCTATGGTCGATTGAACAAGAATAAATAGAAGACGTCTCGAAGACTGGAGTTTTAATTTATCAGCCCGAACCCACTAGAAACAAATAGAAATAACCTGCAAAACAACATAGTCATCACAGTAAAAAAATCTATTATTGTGTCATAAATTTAAAATGGCGGTAGTGGTATACTGTGGGTCATTCCTAAAGTGGGTAGGGGAGAGCGGGGCTAAAAGTGCCGGGGGTAAGTTGTTCCGACGCAAATATCTAAAAAACTAAAAGAGATAGCTATATTTTCGTATTGCGTCCCGCGCTCTGACAACCTAGAGCACGCGCGGCAGCCATTTTAGTTGCGTCAGAGACGCCGACCGAGCGGTTGTGTGCATGCTGATCCTCCAACACCACGTGAGTAAATATTTTTTCGTTTATACATATTGGTCTCAAGTAAGCATTATTAGTGTTACGGTTATGGGAGTTTTACTAATGTCATTGTAATTTATCCAGATATAATAATCCATGCAAGTTTAATGCTTTTAACATAATGTTTTTCTGTCATGTGATAAAAAGGTTATGTCTTTGAAACGGGGTAAATTAAATAGTGCCTTTTAATAGGGGTCGTTTGTGCCGCGGCACATCTAACCCCTTTAATATAAACTGCATTTTTTACATAAATCACCTTGAATTTGTAGTTAAATACATAATGAACCTTTTAATAAACTATATTGTTTTGTTTGATAGGATGAGAACATACAAGAGAAAAACTCAAAGGGGAACTACTTCCCAAGATATTTCACAAAGGGCTGCCGATGCGGTTATTAAGGATGGACGCAAATTAAAAACCGTTGCACGTGAATTAGAAATTTGTCACGCAACGGTACAACGGTATGTCAAGAAAATTAAGAGTGGACTTACCCCTAAGGTTGGATACAAACCAAGACTGATTTTTACTGAGGAACAAGAGACGTTACTGGCGTCATATATCCGAAAAAGCGCATCTATTTACTTCGAACTCCTACCTGAAGAAGTTAGACAACTTGCAAACCAGTGTGCGACGGTTCTATTATAAATAAAAATGGATAAAAAGCGTGAGCGTGCAAGCAATTTCGATAAAGCCGAAACGCGATTATTGACGGAATTGGTTACCAAATATAAGTATACTAGCTGCTGCTCGCGGCTCTGCCCGCGTGAATGTTCGTATAAAACATAGCCTATATGTTAATCTGATGTACAAACTATATTCCTGTAAAGTTTCATTAAAATCCGTTCAGTAGTTTTTGCGTGAAAGTGGAACAAACATCCATCCATCTATCCAAACAAACTTTCGCGTTTATAATATTAGTAGGAATTAGTAGGATAAATGAAAACAAAAAAACGGACGCCGTGACCAATAAAGATAAGGAGGCTGCCTGGGACATAATAGCTTCTTCTTTTAATGCAACTACTAGTGGTACCGCGACACGTAGCTCATTGAAATATGAAATTAAAATATGAAGGTATCAAAAAGGCCACGAAAAAGAAGATGTCCAGGACAGGCAGGAACTTTATCGCACAGGTGGCGGGCCATCTAATGTAATGCTCCTGATTTCGATGACGTGGAGGAGAAAGTGCTGGCTATATGTTCCAACATTACAGGATTGGAAGCACGCAATGATAGTGATAACATTTCAGGTATTTAAAACAATTTAAACCAATTAAATATTCCTAATTATTGTTTCTTTTCATGTCACAAATACATAAAGATTAAAGCTATCCTTATTTTTCTGATGTAATCCAACCTGCATCTGTCCCTCTGAAAATTGATTTGTCTCAGGATGACCTTAATTTAAAATTTAAAACAATTCAAGATAGTGACATACAGATTGTGATGATGAATCAAGAAACTGATGGTATGTATTTATGTTGTCAAGTACACAAGCTTTTTTTGACTTCCCATACAAAATGACCTAACAGCTGACCCGAGTTTTGTATGACAAGTTGAAAAAATTAATGTCTATTTTGGTACAGTCGTAGAACAAACATTGTTCATGGTAAGTTTTGTATGACAAGTTGAAAAAATTAATGTCTATTTTGGTACAGTCGTAGAACAAACATTGTTCATGGTAATGTATATTGTATAGAGGATGTGGTTAAAGGGCTTCAACTATACACCTTGTATAGTCAGATCTTTTTTCTTTTTATACCACTATGGTGGCAATAAAGCATACGGCCGCCTGATGGTAAGCGGATAATATTATGTTATGAAGTACATCATATACCTACAAACATGGACAAAGTTCACAAAATATAAGTACTACATAATACATAAATTAAACCTTTTATTACTTTTTACAGATTCTTATAACAAATAGGGCACATGGAACCCAAAAGCATTGAAAAGTAAAATTAACCCGGTTTTAAAACCAACTAAGGTCAGCGTTACTGCAAAAATAGACGAATTAAGTGCTGCAAGACTAGAACTTGTGCGTCTTCAACAAGAGATAGCAAAAAAGGAACATTATTTTGTTGAACAAGAGCACGAGTTGAAAATGACACACCTTCGAAATGAAGAAATCAGGAAACAAGACTTACATAATTTGATGCTTAAGAAAATGCAACGGAAATATTAGTGTAAATTTTTTTATTATTGTTTAGGCCAGTGGCCAATAAAAAAGTGAAATAATCAATAGGTATTTTTATTTATTCTTAGTCGGGCACTCTTGGCAGAGTGGTCGTGGCTACAGATGGGCAGAGCTGCGGCTCAGCGTTACTGGTCACTGTCAAGGATGCGGCCCGTTTTGCTATACTTCTCCATCTCTGCCAGTTTTCGGCATTACGTACACACTGCACGGTATTAGATCCGGTAGTCGCCTAAGTCCAATACTTAGAACAGGGAATCTCCTTTTCCATACACCAAAACACCTTTCTATCACATTTCTACTCCGGATATGAGACTCATTATACAATTGTTCAACTTGGGTACGTGGATTGCTTAGTGGTGTCAACAAGTAATTATTTAAGAAATATCCACTGTCACCAAGCACAATTCCATTACCAAAGTCACCCCTATCACACCTATATTTGGCAGCTGAATTATTGAATATTAAACTGTCGTGACTTGACCCCGGCCACCTAGCCACAATGTCCACAAATTGCAAGTTTGCTGTACACATGGCCTGTACATTTAAAGAGAAAAATCCTTTTGCGATTCCTATAGTTTTCTGCAGTATCTCCTCCTGGTGACATTATTTTAATATGAGTGCTAGATAGACCACTGTCTACCTATGCACTTTAAACGGGGCTTTAGCACTAGTTTACAAATAAAAGCCAATTTAGGTGACACTTAGTATTGAATATTTTATTGACATCAAAACTCGTGGCCTATATATAGAGACGGTGAAAAATCTCTACACCGCGGTACAGAGAGGCCGGCTCGCTCTACGGCGTAACGCCATCCCATGGCGGACGCCCTACACTACATGACACATGTCATATGTACGTATATGGCTTATACATATCGCCCACCAAGGACCGACCCAGGTCCTTAACAATTGTCTAGCTAAAATCCCATCGAGTGACAAATTTCAAAGCAAGCTCGAAACACATAAATTCCCGCTACTGTGTGTTACATATAAAGTAAACTAGACAAATGATGAAATCGCCCACCGTGAGCAAGCATACAAACAGTACCAGAAAGTATAAAATAACTCCATTTCAATAAACATCTTATAACACTATAAAAACACAAACAATTACACAACTTAATACACTTTAACAAAATAATACACAAAACCCAACTTCTTAAACTAAACTTAAAAAACAAGAATACTTAAAATTAAACAAACAATAGTCAGCAACAGGAAGAAGACAAGCCTTAGGAACTGGTCTTAATAAAACACCGTTTCCCCTTAACTGACTATGCATACCAAGTTATCCTTGCCTAGTTGAGACTCAATCACCCTGCCATAAAACTAGCGACCAGCGGGTAAAGTATCCTAAACAACCACAACAGTACCAAGCAAAGTTCAACAAGCCTATGACCTACCTATCCACCAATAAAGTTGATAGAAACGTAGCAAATATTGAAGTAACCATTGGCGCCAAGAATCTGAATCATTTGTGTAAATCGTGGGAAGCTGAGTCATCCAGATGTAGGGTGATAAACATAACCAATGACCACGATCTACAAAATCCTCGGCCTGACCAAACACCCAACGTGGATTGGAGATACCTTCAAAATATACTAATTCCTGATGGTAAGTAAGCCGTTCCTTTAATAGTAAACTTGTTACTGCTTTGTCCCACTCAATACCCGCTAACCATTGCTTCCTTTTCGTTATTATAAAAATATCAGAGTTAATTTTCCCTTTTATTCCAGGTTCTTCACCAGTCGGCACGTCTACCTTGCAGCGGAACACATTTTCACTACCTGAATCTTGTTCCTCACGATCCATGTCAATGTATTCAGGTCTAATCGCTTTGTATTTCTGTTTCAGATCCTGGTTCTTCAGTTCCTGCTCTAATGACACTAACCTTTTTCCAGCTGTCGGCAACGAGTTGACAACATCTGGATATGCCCTTTTCAGAGGAAGATGCGCTCTACCAGAATCATCTCCACGAGTAGTAACGGTAATGTACTCTTCGCAAGCCATTTCCTCCTCTTTGCGCATTCTTTCCTTTGATGGTAGCGGAATACCTTCTTCGAGCTCCTGAAAGTTTTCCTGGAGAACATTGCAGTGCAGAACATTTGTCATTTTAGGAAGGCCAACCGATGCTCCAACTGCTCCAGAAAGGATCCAACCTAATGATGTGCACTGTGCAAGTGGTGTACCCTGCGGACCTTTCAGCACACCGTTTTGTATTATGCGGCTATACACCTCCGAACCCAACAACATATCAACATTATTGGAAGTATAATAGCCCGGATCCGCAAGAATTATACCGCCAAGCTCCTTCCACTCCTTCGCTTCTATCCTACGAGTAGGTAAAAGCGAAGTAATAGACTCTAATACGTGTGCCTTCACGGAGATTGTAAAGCTCGGATCAATCCGTGAGGACAATTTTATTTCCACCATAGCCTTAGATATTAGTCCATTATTTCCACCTACACCTATTATTTGACCCTTGACAGGTATCTTTTTCAGTCCTAACAATTTGACCATGGCTTCTGATATAAAAGAAGACTGGGACCCTTGGTCTAACAACGCGCGAATTGTACAGACCTCACCAGCTCTAGTCACTGCGTTTACCAAAGCCGTCGCAAGTAACACTTGGGCATGATGAAAATTATTCATATTAGTAGATGCACAGGAAAGTACAGCATTTACCTCGTCATTATTATTCTCATTTGACGTAACCTCCCTGACTTGGGGTTCCTGAACACTACTCTTATTTACAGGATGTAGAAGAACATGGTGTTTTCTCCTACATATCCGACACTTATACTTGCTGTGGCAGAATTTGGCAGAGTGATTGTTTCCCAGACAACAATAACAAATTTTATGAGAACCTACAAATTCGCGTCGCACTTCAACCGAACTATCCATAAAACCTTTACAAGTGCTAAGTTTGTGTTCTTCTGTACAAAACGGACAACTTAAACTAGTAACATGCATCGTCCTCATTTTGTTGATAGGCAACTTATTATTATGTACATATTTATTTACAGGTCTTGAACTGGAATCTAGAAATTCAATAGCCCGATACCGATTTTTAAGGAAATCCTCAAATTGTTTAAATGCAGGCAACTCATCCGAATTAATATCCGACACACTAAACTCCCATTGCCTTCTAGATTCCGGGTCCAGTTTCAGAGACAGTATGTGTATTATCAGGACATCCCAGGTCGTAGTGTCAATGCCAATATTAGAAAGAGCAGACAAACAATCGTTCGCCGTATCCATTAGCTCTTTTAACCCACTAGCCGATTCAACCACAATATTTCTCTGACTGAATAACCTCCTCAATATGTTATGACAGATGTATCTTTTATTATTATACCTGTCTTCTAGCAGACCCCAACATCTGTCATAATTACAATCAGAGACAGGAATGTTGCACAATAGCTGCTCTGCTTCGCCTTGTAAATAACCTTTTAGGTACAATAGTTTTTGAGCGTTTCCCAAATTCTTATTAGAATGTACCAAAGATTGAAACAGGTCGCGAAACGTGTTCCATTCCGAGTATTTTCCCGAAAAAGTTGGAATGTTGATCTTTGGTAACTTGATATTGGCTGTATGCGCAATGGACGCGTCACTTGTATCAGCCTTTGCACTAGATTGGTTGTTACCAGCCCATTTAGCTAACAAAGGTTTAAGTAACAGTTTATATTCAAAGTACTGCTCCTCGACATCACTATAAACATCGTCCTTAAAATAGCTAGTATCGGAAAACTGTTCCTTAGATGATACAGTGCGCATTAACTCCTTATGCCCAGCTGAGAACTCAAACCAAAACTGTTCTAGAAGTTCAAGTTTGCCCTCTAGATACTCCTTATTGATTCTGTCTTTCGGAGTCTTTTTAAAGTTAATTTTAGCCTTCCTAATGCGTGAACCAATATCTAACTGAAAGTTAATTAATGCCTCCATTATAACAATTTAACAAAAGATGACAAAAACACAAATTATTTACAAGTTATAAAAATTTCCAAAATTTTCTAAGTCTTTTAAATCACCTTAGACTTGAAGAAAATTGGGCATAGGTTCCCCGTAGCAACAGCTTTTTCAAAATTATTCTAAGTCCTAAACTAACAAACCTAAAATTTTCTATCTTAATATAAACACTAAATTCTACTAAGTCCAACTACACTTGCTAATAAAGTTCAAAATCGTTCGCTTCAGACTGCCTATCTTCTATTTACAAATTAACGAATGCAATGCACTACTCACAGTTGTATCCGTTTCACTCACACACACACTAGACGACGAATTCGCTCGGTCTCCCTCCAACACCAAGTTGGTAGTCGTCTCCTGGCTCCGCCACCAGATAGCGGCTCCACCACCAGATAGCGCCACCAGCACCAGATAGCGCCACCAGCACCACGATCTCCTCAGCTGCCACTTGCCTGGACTGCACCAGGCATCAGCTTTCCTCCAGCGTCACGTTGCTGGTCTCAGCTGCCAGCGGCTCCTTGCTGGTCAGCTTCCCCTGTCCTGTTCGCGACAGCGATCCACTGCCCAGGACGTCACCTCCTCCAAAAAGCGCAACAGTAGGCGTAGTCCCCTGCACTATCACTAGTGCCCAAACTTCAATATCCGACGCCGAAGGACCATAGATAGACCACTGTCTACCTATGCACTTTAAACGGGGCTTTAGCACTAGTTTACAAATAAAAGCCAATTTAGGTGACACTTAGTATTGAATATTTTATTGACATCAAAACTCGTGGCCTATATATAGAGACGGTGAAAAATCTCTACACCGCGGTACAGAGAGGCCGGCTCGCTCTACGGCGTAACGCCATCCCATGGCGGACGCCCTACACTACATGACACATGTCATATGTACGTATATGGCTTATACAAGTGCAATCTATGGCTGCAATAACTCTTGGGAATCGTGCTATATTGTGAAAGCGCTCTTGTACGGCAATGATTTCCTCCCTATTTTAAATTTAAATCTAGATTAAAGATTAGATTAAATTTGACCTAAGATAGACTAGAACTATTAACCGTAGCATTCGTCTTACTCGATTTATGGAGAGATTTGTCAAAATCGGCACTTTCAGCCCCGCTCTCCCCTACAGTGGGTCGACTCACTGTGCCCACACTGATGAAAATGGTTAAGATTATTTATTTTCTTTTTTACAGAATGCCAAAGAAACGCCCGCTATGTAGGAAAATAGGTAACCACACCAAAGAAAACATATGGAAAGGAAAAGAATATCCCATTTTCATCACTACAACGTTACGCACCTAAAGCAAAAGCATCCACAAGTATCGAAAGTTTAAAACATGTGCCTCATTATGACATTAATAAAGTTTTTACGGATGAGCAAGAACAAGCACTTACTGAATATTACAATAATTGTGCTCTTATGTTTTACGGCTTAACAACAAAAGATTGTCGTAAAGTTGCTTATGAAATGGCTGTTATAAACAAACTTAAAATGCCACCGTCATGGATTTTAAACCAGATGGCAGGTATAGATTGGTTAAAATCTTTTCGCAAGCGCCATAAAGAACTTTCTTTACGCAAACCAAAATCTTGCAGTCTTGCTAGAGCAACTGCGTTTAACAAGGATACTGTTAACTTTTTCTTCAGAAGGTGATTCCAACTAAAACTAAACTACAACATAAATCAACTTAACTGTTGTCAGAAGTTTTATTTTACACGAACGACGACGGCGACGTGGCTCACCAATGGAAAAAATGGTTATAGCCTTTCAAGCTTTATTTACGTGCCTCCGGAATGGACGAAAAAAATTAGGGCAGAAAAGTGGCTTTGTTTCTACACACAATTGGCGAAAAGGGTGTCGATATTTTTAACACCTTCGGGAAAAGTGAAGATGATGTCAAATATTCCGAGTTACTGGAATTATTTAATAAACATTTTGCCCCTAAAGCTTAAAAATTATCTTTTCTAAATATCTTGTATTTTCTTGTGTCTAGTAAGTAACAAAAATAAATATAGGTAAGTAGCTAGGTATGTCATTAAAAATGCTGGAGCACCAACGGTAATTTTAAAAACTCGGCGCCCCTGTCTATCCACACTTTTATAACGGCTGGAGGAAAAAAGTTGGCGGGACTTTGGCGGGAAGTTCAACTTTTTTATCTCTAAAATATTTAATTAATTTTTCGGCGTTTTTATTGTGTTATCTTTTTGAAAAAGCACTTTAGAGGCCCATCATGTCCTCTGAAAGTGGAGGCGAGTTCGTCAAGGTTGGCAGTAAGAAGAGAAAAAAAGGAGCCTCCGGATCCATGTGAGATTCCAGTCTCAGATGATGAGGAGAACAAACATCTGCCGTATTTCAAGCAAAACCACATAAGAAGCTACCCAGATGCCATTTTTCCAGTATTTATCCAAAGCACAAATGAAAATATAAACTTCGGTAACAAAGATCTTATCTACTTAAATAACATCTTCAGCAGATATAATAAGGGAGTGAAGGAAATTAAACGAGTCAATGCTTTGAAATATGCTATAATTTTTGATAACCCTAACAATGCAAATTCGCTGCTCACCAACTCAGCTTTTCTCTCTTCACATGAAATTAAGGCTTTCATATCCCAGCATCTACATCCAAATGTACTGGAGTGATAAAATACATACCCACGGATTTGATATGTAAGCATTTGATTGAGAAAATTATTAGCTCACAAGAGATATTATCAATTCGTAGATTCACCAAACGGACTTCAGAGGGCATCATCCCGTTGCAGACTATAACGGTGACTTTTGCAGGAAACGTACTCCCTCAGCAGGTAACTTATGGTTTATGTATTTTACCTGTAGAAGAATATATAAGGCCAGTTCTTCAATGTTATAAGTGTATGGGATTCGGACACACCACAAAATTCTGCAAAAGAGCTATTGTTTGCTCTATTTGCTCTGAAAGTCATTCATACAAGGAATGTAATAATGTAAACAAACCTTTATGTGCTAATTGTAAGGGTGAACACATTGCAGTAGCAAAAGAATGTCCAGTCAAACAACAGAAAATTAATGAGAATAAATCTAAGATCAACACCGAAGATGAATATCCGAGGGTAGCAGGAGAAAAACCATCAAAATCTTTACCTGCGCTGCGTTACAAATCTCAGACAACACAATTTAGTAAGTTGCTGAGTAAAATGCAAACAACGACAAGAATTTTTTTCTCGTTATGATCTGCGATTTTTCGGGTCGCGCTCCTCATAGTACGGTTGAAGAATTTGTGATATACCTATAAAGACATCGAGCATATTTTCGACGACGGCGACGATGCCTTAACGGTATGTGTTTGGTAGCAAGGTGTACGAAGTGACATAAAGACGTGGAGTGCGGCAATAAAAAAATACAATCGGCTTTTGCGCCAGAACGTCAATTGCACGAGTTATACCTCGAACATTTTTCCACCGCTCAAGAATCTGTTCTTTTCGATTCAATTGACTCATTTCTTTGTCGCAAACGCGAACTTCTTGGGTTGTTGCCACCCAAGCGCCATAAAGAGGACAAGCAGATCGACCTTATTTTTGCCTTACTGAAGATGGATATAAAAAAGAAGATCGCGCGGGCAGACATGTAAACTTTTCAATTGTCGGAACGCGCTAGGTAGGTACTTGGAGGCATTAGAGACGACGCAATCTTCAACAACTACTGCTACGGGCCCGGTGAAAACTAGAACCAAGCCAAAAAGGTGTCTTTATTGTGGACGAACGAAAGGGGCATGTGATCGAACACCGCCGAAAAATACTGTCGAAACTATCGGCAAGAATAGAGAAGGAAACACCAGCTAATGAGAAAAAACCTGTTTCCTCTTACGGCTGTGGAGAAACAGGCGTCTTCAGGAGCAACTGCAATAACTGCAAGACCAAGGAATGACCGCCAAAAGCGGTATATTTTACACGGTCCAAACAACAATGGAAGACTATTTGAAGATACCCAACCCACTATCGAAATAAAGATTTATAGCTTAATCTAAATACCGCAGCTCGAACTAGTATTGCTAGTGCCCAACTATACCAGATCCTGCTCGATGCTGGTTGTTAGCGACGCGTCATAAGTGGTGTGAAAAAGACAATTTAAGTGACTATATAACAACAGTTATAGTGATAGTGATAAGTGCGCGAGTGCAGGATAGTTGGCGGATACGCAAATCGTAAGTAAATTCATGTCCAATAGGTGCGCGGATCCGTAGGCTATACCTGTACCGCTATACAAGGTGAATTTTTAATCACTATCCAAATTTTTTCTGGGCATTAGGTATCGTTAATAGAGCCCATTTCTGCAATAAAAAATATAGGTCATATTTTCACAACAAATTCATTGTACCGAACCAATTATAAATATCGCATGGTTACCATTTCTAGCGTAAAAATTTACTACGCAAAGCGATAAACATCAATGAAAGATATCCCGCGCCCGCGCGGGGTAGAGATGGGGTGCGGGGCGGAGCGGCGGGAGGGTAGCGAGCGAGCGACCCAAAACAAAATGGCAAAGGTCAAGAGCAGTCGCCCGCGCATCCCCGCGCAGCGAGTGCGCGCCATTTCCGTGTTCGTTCGCACGTGTCGCAGTAGAAACCCCTCCGTCGCGATGTATTCCAAACATTTCCAATCGTGAGTTTTATGAAATGGTGCGGTGTCATTTGTTAAGTGGAGAGAGTTTGAACCAGGGTGTGTCAAGTTCCGAACCATGCAACGATTTTAGCTGCCAACCAAAAGCTGTTAGATTACGGCCAATTTACTACACCTTCACATGCAGAAGGGCCAGTGGAAATCGAAAAAGAGATCTTCGACTTTTTCCAAAGAAACCCTCGTGCAAGTACTCGAGACGCGGCGAGGCTTTTTGAGGTTAGCCAATACGCCATATGGAAACTGCTTAACACCGCTGGCTGGCACCCGTATCATTTCCAAAAGTGTGACTTTTTTGTGGGGGGAAATCAAAAGACGTGTGTATGTGGATGGGATCCAGAGCCTGGACGCCCTTAAACAACAGATTATTAGAGCATTTGATAAAGTGAAAAGTGAGACTTTAGTCCTTAACAAATTAAAAGGCAATGTGGAAAAACGTGCGAGACTGTTTGGAGAGAAATGGTATGCATTTTGAACAGTTACCTATTAAATTACCAATAATTATTGATCAGTTTTAGTGTAAGTTGATTTTAATTTTAATTAATTTGTACATAGTAGATTCAATTTTTTAAAATACGTGTTATTGCAACAATGTACTACCTACTTATTGCCGTCTTAGTTTAATTTCAAGAGCATAAAGTCAACTTTGAAAAATATTGTATTTACCTATTGGGTCACCCAATAAAATACCCATTGATAAATGCGTTTAAATTGGACAGTTTTCGCTGAGAACGTGTTCGGCGGTTCGTCAATTGTCGATAGGCGATTGCGTCAAAGTTATAAGGTGAAAATTAGGTAGGTAGGCATTTTTGAAATCTGACGGTCCTAAGCCCGTAAAAATATGAAGGGAAAATTTGCAACTTATGTAGGTACGAGTACCTATGTGTTTTGCTGTTCTGCAAATGGCGGCTTTTTATGAATGAATGAAAGGAGCGGGGACGGACGTGCCCGGCGGTGGGCGGCGCCCGCGGCGCGCGGTGTCTATTTATTTCGTCTTTTTTTAGACAACTTGGAATGCTATTTTCTCAATATTTTAGTACTGACCGGTATTAAAAGAAAAAATACGTATTTAGTGATTTTCGCCATAGATTATAATATAAAAATTTGGATAGTGATTAAAAAGTCTTCCTGTATATAGTTTGTTTTAAGATTCCTTTTGATAAGTTTGTATTGAATTTTCTTAGTAGCTTATATCTCGGCTAGCTTGACTGGCTCGGTGGCTCAATTGGTAGTGACCCCTGCCTTCTGAGCCAAGGGTCGTGGTTCGATTCCCACCTGGGACAAATATTCGTGTGATGAACACTTGTGTTTGTTCCGTGTCTGGGTGTTTATATTTGTATGTATTTAAGTATTTATTTGTGGTACCTTCGTTGTTCTGATACCCATAACACAAGTGCTTAAGCTACTTACTTTGGGATCAGAGCAATGTATGTGATGTTGTCTGATATTTATTTATTTATTTATATGCGCGATTCGTAATAAGAAGTGTCAGTTTTGGGCGTAGATCATAGTTCTATGTACATGAAATTGCTAAGTGTCTTATGTACGTGATCCGTAATGTTATAAGTGTTAGTTTCGGGCGTAGATCATAGTTCTATGTATATGAAATTGCTTAAGTGCCTTATGTACGTGTTCGGTCATATAGTGTTAGTTTATCGGCGTATATAATGTATAATAACTTATTGTTGCATTTTGTAAGATATTGTTTTGGTTCTTATCGCTTATTTGTTATCATTTATCATAGTTAAATGTATATTTTGTTAAGAAACTGTTGTTACGAGGGCAAGCCTCTCCTACGTCAGCACATTTCCCTACCGTCCGGTGGTCCGATTGTGTAATACCAATGACTCAATTCACATAAGTGATTAGTTTGCAGTTTTAGTGCACCTGAGGTTTCCAGACCTTTTCCGATCGCCTTTGACGCTTCAACCGCGGAAGAATCAGGACATAATCATCGCGATTACTTAGATATAATTTAATACATAATTAACAAATCATTGTTAAAGTATATTAAATACTTTTTATATATAAAATATAGTTTTTTAAAAATCCTACCCAACGGCCCAATTCCGTAATTCTGTTCATAACAGATGTTTGTTTACATGGATAGGCGGGCTTATCGCCTTAAGTGATATCGTTGTATATAGAAATATTAATGTTCCGTGGGGTAATATTTTATTGCAGATTTGTATAGTAACTTCATAGATTTGATTGTAAAAAATGTTAAGAAATTGTGGGGTAGTTGGATATAAGTTAATTTCGTGGTGACTCCGTATAGTGTAATAATTTTTGGACGATTTGTAAACATTGGAAATTTGTAGTGCTAATTATAAGATTAATTATGTATTTGTCGCTATTTTTTGGTATTTACCTACTATATGCTATGTTTCGATTATTTAGGTCCTAGTTGTAATATGTTGTGTGTTATACGAAATAAAGAATGCTTATTTTGGTGTTTACTCACTAGCGGCCCCAAGCAGCCATAGGTAGAAACTAGGTCATGCCGCGACACTATTTTGCCTGATAGATTATTAAGTTTGAGCTAATCTAAACTAATATTATAAAGAGGAAAGATTTGATTGTTTGTTTGTATGTTTGTTTGATACGAATAGGCTCCGAAACTACTGGACCGATTTGAATAATTCTTTCACTGTCGGAAAGCTACACTATCTGCGCTGAACATAGGCTATATTATATTTTGAAAAAAGTTAGGGATCCCTGCTAAAACTCCAATAATCCAAATTTACCAAAAAGATTTTAATCTCCAAAAAAAGAAAATATCTTACAAATACTGACGTCTCTTGACAACGTTCCCATAGCAACTTAAACTGTTATGACATCTAAATAAATAAGTTCTAATATGAAGTCGTACTTTCACGTAAAAACTACTGAAAGGATTTTGATGAAACTTTACAGGAATGTTATTTATGCATCAGATTTACACACAGGCTATATACATGGGTATCATACATTTTAGAATTTACAATTTCGTCAAAATATGTTACATACTTTTTGAAAAGACCATAGATACTGTCATTTATTGAATTTGTCAAAGAAGTTGTCATTTTGACATGACAGGTACGGACATCGAAGTAAATACGGAATTATCGGAAATTCACATAAACAAACAGTGAAACAAATATTTGTGAACCGTCGGCTTACTTTCAGGATAAAATTCTTCGGAAAATACTATAAGCGAATTGCTATAGTTAAAAATACGACCAACTTCAAAACACACCACCGGCGTTTCCTGCATCAATGTTGCTTTCGGCTTGGAGGCTCCTCATTTAGCAAGAAATTGGAACAACATTTAGAAATAGTGTACAGTCGAACAGACTCTAAGAAGAATGAAGCTCTAAGAACTAAAAAATATGAATGCATTCTTTCAAGGTTTAGAAAGGCTCACATAATGAAAACTGCGATCTGTGCATGCATAATAAATATTTTTCTTTTCTAATCCGATGTTATAATTTCTGTACACTATACTATGTAATACATTTTAGCCTAATTAAATAGTTAGGTATAACTACGCATGGGGTAGGGGATGTGAATTTGTGTTCGACCCACGGATGTTCGATGTGAGGGATCGGCCTATCATCCTGCCGAATATCAAACAAAGCGCAAGCAGCCGACTGAGGACAGTTTAACCATCGCAGATGAAAGCGTAGCGATGACGGGCAGCAGCTTCACCGGAGCGTGAAGCTACGCCCTGCGATCGCCAACCCGCCTGCCCAACGTGGCTAATATGGAGATCTATGTCCAGTAGTGGACTATAATAGGCTGATGATGATGAATTACGCATATCGGAAGAAAATAGCGCTATTAAAGTAGGTAATGCTTTTTAGTCGGCGTCATTATCGCTAAATCATTTTCAAGGTAATTTCATGTACTAAGATGAAAAATGCCCTAGGTTTGAGTCAACGGCAATTAACTGGACAGTTACCTGTCAGTAGCCACTGCCATGCCGGCCGTACCCAAATCCCTCACGAGCTCCGGAAACCCTACTCACCGGCAGAAACACGAACCGGAGGCCATTTGGCTGCGGTATTCTAAAGGGTGGAGGTCCTTCCCCGGACGGGCAGCTCAATTCGAGCGAAGATTCGCTATGCCCTACCCCTCTTAAAGTTATCAGTGTTCAAAAGTCGTCCCTAGATATAGTATTCATCCGAACTAACAGTTAAGATGGTGGCCCACAAAA